>CM052669.1:32257463-32295678 GCA_028533165.1 Leontopithecus rosalia
ACATTTTCCCAGTCCAGTCTATCATCGTTGGGCATTTGGGTTGATTCCAGGTCTTTGCTATTGTAAACAGTGCTGCAATGAACATTCGTGTGCATGTGTCCTTATAGTAGAACAATTTATAGTCCTTTGGATATATACCTAGTAATGGGATTGCTGGGTCAAATGGAATTTCTATTTCTAGGTCCTTGAGGAATCGCCATGAACTTCATATGGAACCAAAAGAGAGCCCGCATAGCCAAGTCAATCCTAAGCAAAAAGAACACAGCGGGAGGCATCACACTACCGGATTTCAAACTATACTACAAGGCTACAGTAATCAAAACAGCATGGTACTGGTATTTCTTTACTGTTAAATGGTATTTCCAAGGACAGCACTCTCATTTAGTTATCAACAAGGAATAATGATGATGACACCACAATAATGTCTCCAATTAACCAGACACTCACTAGCATGCCCTCAAAGCCCTTGAAAAACAAACAGAAAAACAAGCAGACATTTCAGTCATTTCTACATGCACTTTTGCTCCTGAAAAAAAAAATGAAAGCTTAATTTGTTTATCTCCATTTAGTCTGAGTCACATATATTTTTCCTTTCTCTTCTTTTACCATACTAAATTATCTCTTAAAAAGAAAAGTCAGAACACTAATTTTTCTAACTGCTTTCCGAGGGGGTCACATAGATGAGAGTTCACTCTTGCTACATTCCTTGGTGACTCTGGGATTCCTTTATCTGGACGTCTAATCAATAAAAGCCTCTGGTAACAAGAACTTTCTCTGTAGGGAACCTCACAGAGAATTCATAAATAATAACAGGTCTTCAGGCATGTAAAACTTCCTCCTACTAAATCCATCTTTAAGAAGGAAAAAAAATCTCCCCCAAAACCTGAGTTTATACTAGTGATGAAACACAAAAACCAGCGACATAAAATAATGACTGAATTTAACCCCAAAATGTAAGGATGGCTCAATATATACAAATCATAGTGTGAAATGCATATCAACAGAACAAAGGACAAAAATCATATGATCATTTAAATTGATGCTGACAAACATTTGATAAAGCTCAACATCCCTTCATAATAAAAACCTCAAGAACTGGTTATAGAATAAACACACTTCAACACAATAAAAGCCATATACAAAAAATCCACAGCTAGCATCATACTGAATGGGGAAAAACTGAAAGCATTTCCTTTAAGATCTGGAACATGACAAGGATGCTTATCATTCACCACTGTTATTCCACATGGTACTGGAAGATCCAGCTGGAGCAGTCACAGAAGAGAAATGAATAAAGGGCACCCAAGTTGGAAAGAATAAAGCCAAAGTATCCTTGTTTGCAAATAACATGATCTTATATTGGGAAAAACCTAGACTTTGCCAGAAAACTAATAGAAGTTATCAATAAATTCAGTAAAGTTGCAGGATACAAAATCAACATACGAAAATCAGAAGCATTTCTATATGCCAACAGCAAACAATCTGAAAAGGAAATCAAGTAAGTAATCCTATTTTCAGTACCCACAAATAAAGTACCTCAAAATTAGCTTAACCAAAGAAGTGAAATATATCTACAATGAAAAATATAAACCGCTAATGAAAGAAATTGAAGATGACACAAAAATGGAAAGATATTCCACGTTCATGAATAGAAAAATCAATATTGTTAACACATACTACCTAAAGCAATCTACAGATTTACTGCAATCCCTATCAAAATACGGGTAACATTCTTCACTGAAACAGAAAAAACAATGCTGAAATTTATATGGAATCACAAAAGTCCTAGAATAGCCAAAGTTATCCTGAGCAAGAAGAACAAAACTGGAGGAATCACATTACCAGACTTTAAACTTACTATAGAGCTATAGAAACCATCAGGCACCAGTTGAAATGGCCACCCAGATTTTTGTGAGTTTCTGTGTGCCAACCAAACACCAGCTGAAACCACCGTGCTGAAAACTTGTGATGCTTTTTGCCCAGGAATCTCCTGGTCTGTGGACAATGAAAATTTCTGCAGAAATGTGGTGGGCACCCCCCCTCTGCATTGTTCTTGCTGGGACCTGCACTCTGGAGCTGTTCCTATTCAGTCATCTTGGATCCTCAGCAGTAGGTCTTAACAGTGGGCTTAAAATTGTCAGTAAGCCATGTTGTAAACAGACGTGCTGTCATCGAACCTTTGTTGTTCCATTTATTGAGCACTGGTTGAGGAGATTTAGCATAATTCCCAGGGGCCCTAGGATTTTCAGAATGGTAAATGAACGTTGGTGTCAACTTAAAGTCACAAGTTGTATTAGTCAGTCAGTCCTGTGAAGTTTTGAATTCTCCTTCCTGGCTATTAAAACTCCTAGATGGCATCTTCCTCCAGTAGAAGGTTGTTTCATCGGCATTGAAACTGTTGTTAGTGTAGCCACTTTCAACAGTGATATTAGCTGGATCTTCTGGATAACTCGCTGCAGCTTCTCCATCAGCACTTGTGGCTTCTTTCTGCATTCTTAAGTTATGGAGATGGCTTCTTTCCTTAAACATCCTGAACTAACCTCTGCTAGCTTTCAACTTTTCTTCTGCAGCTTCCTCACCTCCCTCAGTCTTCACAGAACTGAAGAGAGCTAGGGCCTTGCTCTGGATTAGGCTTTGGCTTAAGGGACTGTTGTAGCTGGTTTGATCGCCTATCCAGACCACTGAAACTTTCTCCATATCAGCAGTAAGGCTGTTTCATTTTCCTTTTTTTTTTCCTTTTTTTTTAAGATAGAGTCTAATTCTTTAACCTGGGCTGGAATGCAGTGGCATGATTTCAGCTCACTGCAACCTCCAACTCTGGGGTTCAAGCTATTCTCCTGCCTCAGCCTCCTGAGTAGCTGGGACTACAGACATGCACCACCATGCTTGGCTAATTCTGTATTTTTAGTAGAGATGGGATTTCACCATGTTGGCCAGGCTGGTCTCGTCTTCCTGCCTCAGGCTCCCAAAATGCTGGGATTACAGGTGTGAGTCACTGAGCCTGGCCTGTTTCACTTTATCATTTGCATGTTCACTGGAGTAGCACGTTTAATTTTCTTCAAAAACTTTCACAACTTGGCTAACTGGCACAAGAAAACTAGGTTTCAGCCCATCATGGCTCTTGACATGTCTCCCTCACTAAGCTTAATCATTTCTAGCTTTTGATTTAAAGTGAGAGACATGCAACTTTTCCTTTTACTCAAACGCTTAGACACATTTTAGGGTAATAATTGACCTAATACCAATATTGTTGTATTTGAAACAATTGAGAGGCCCAAAGAGAGGGAGAGAGATGGGGAAACAGTCAGTAAGTGGAGCAGTCAGAACACACTCAACACTTGTCAATTAAGTTAAACATCCTATATAAGTGGGCCTGATAGAATCCCAAAACAATTACAGTAGTAACAACAAAGGTCAGTGATCACAGATCACCGTAACAGATACAATATTAAAGAAAAACTTAAAATGGTGCCAACATAATTATTCAGTGCAAACCTGGGCAGCACAATGAGGCACCCATCTCTACTAAAAAAAAGTAGTGTGGTTCCAGATGCTACCAGCTACTTAGGAGGCTGAGGTGGGAGGATTGCTTGTGCCTGGGAGGTCAATAAGTATTGACTGTGTTCTGACTGCTCCATCTACTGAATCTTCTCCCCTCTCCATGTCTCTCCCTCTCTTTGGGCCTCTCTATTCTTTCAGATACAACAATATTGAAATTAGGCCAATTAATCACCCTCCAATGGCTTCTAAGTATTTGAGTAAAAGGAAGAATTGTATGTCTCTCACTTTAAATTAAAAAGCTGCAGTGTGGGAGGTCAAGGCTGCAGTGAGCTGTGATGGAACCACTGCCCTCCAGCTTAGGAGACAAAATGAAACCATGTCTTGAAAAAAAAAAGAATTGCTGGATGCAGGGTTGCCATGAACCTACAATTTGTAAAACATGAAATACCTGCAAAGTGCAATAAAGCAAAGCACAGTAACACGGAGTCTGCCTGAATAACGAACTTCCATTATCCAGCTTCAATAAGTGTCTACACACAGCCAATCTTATTTCACCTGTCCTTCTACCCACAGTCCCTCACTCCTGGCGCAGATTGTTTTATTAAAAACCCCAGACATCACGTAATTTCATGCATAAACATTTTGGTACGTATCTCTAGCGGATAAGGACTATTTTTATTCCTAATGTAACCACAATACCAATATCACATAAATGTTAGCAATAATTCCCTAGTATCATCACATAGCCAGTTCAGTTTCCCTGTCTTATAATGTTTTTCACAGTTCAGTGGTTCAATTCCAAACACAATCCATATACCCAGGGCATATATTTGTGATTTCTTTCTTTCTTTTTTTTTTTTTTGAGACGGAGTTTCGCTCTTGTTACCCAGGCTGGAGTGCAATGGCGCGATCTTGGCTCGCTGCAACCTCAGCCTCCTGGGTTCATGCAATTCTCCTGCCTGAGCCTCACGAGTAGCTGGGACTACAGGTGTGCGTCACCGTGCCCAGCTAATTTTTTTTTTTGAGATGGAGTTTCGCTCTTGTTATCCAGGCTAGAGTGCAATGGCACGATCTTGGCTCATCGCAACCTCTGCCTCCTGGGTTCCGGCAATTCTCCTGCCTCAGCCTCCTGAGGAGCTGGGATTACAGGCACGCATCACCATGCCCAGCTAATTTTTTGTATTTTGAGTAGAGACGGGGTTTCACCATGTTGACCGGGATGGTCTCGATCTCTTGACCTCGTGATCCACCCGCCTGGGCCTCCCAAAGTGCTGGGATTACAGGCTTGAGCCACTGCGCCTGGCCTGTAATCTCTTTTACCCTTATAACTCAACTCTCATTTCTAGTTTATTCAGCATGGATAACATCTCCATCCATGCAAAATGTTAAACTAGACACATCTAAGGAAGGGTGAAAAGTAGCAGTTAGGATTTTTTAAAAATAAAACAAAAATGCTTAATTTTACTATTCATTCCTGTTTCCCAAGTGAAAAGGAGAGAAAACAATTATTCTCTCTAATCGTTCTGGTCGTTTTTTGGATCACAGTCATCTGAACTTCCCTGGGTATTTTGGAAAGTGAAAGGGTGAGGAATAAGGGATTCTTGCTTTGCCATGAACAGCATTCTTCCTGCAGGCTGGAAGGGCAGCATCATGTGCAAAGAGTAGCTTCAGTTCCACATGGGGCAAGGTGGCATTTTTTCCCTTTGAAAATGCTTGAGCTCAGCTATCAATTACTTTATTTATTTATTTATTTGAGACTCCCTGGCTGGAGTGCAGTGGCATAATCTAGGCTCACTGCAACCTCTGCCTCCAGGGTTCAAGCAATTTTCACACCAGAGCCTCCCAAGTAGCTGGGACTACAGGTATCTGCCACCACACCTAGCAACTTTTTGTATTTTTAATGGAGACAGTTTCACCATGTTGGCCAGGCTTGTCTCAAACTCCTGACCTCAAGTGATCCACCGGCCCTGGCCTCCCAAAGTGTTGGGATTACAGGCATGAGCCACCACACCTGGACTCAGCTATCAATTACTTTAAAAAGTCATGTAATATGGCTAGGTGTGGTAACTCATGCCTGTAATCCTGGCACTCTGGGAGGCCAAGCCAGATGGATCACTTGAATCCAGGAGGCCAGTCTGGGAAACACAGCAAGATCCAGTCTCCACTAAAAATACAAAAAAGAAAAATGTAGCCAGGCATGGTGGTGCACTCCTATAGTCCTCGTTATTTGGGAAGCTAAGGTGAGAGAATCACCTGAGCCCAGAAAGTCCAGGCTGCAGTAAGCTATGATGGCACCACTGCACCCCAGCCTAGGCAACAGGAGTGACACTCTGTCTCAAAAAAAAAGGCCATAATAGATCCATTCATATGAAAAGCATCCTGATATACTGAAATAGCATTTGCATTTTATTTAAAGATTGATAATACCTTAACTCAAAGAAATGAAACTCCACTGCTAGAATCTTCCTCTATCCTTAAAAAGCATTTAAATTACACATCTGCTTCTAGGCAACAAGTGGTTCTTTTCCCCTATACACAGTTGGATTCTTCAACATGGAATTAAACTCTTTCTAAGATGTACAAAGCTAGAGAATCACAGTGCAGAAATCCTCCAAAGTATCAGCATTTCCCATGCTAGCCAACTTAGAGATTAGGTTTTCATTCTTCCAATTTGGGCATTGCTCACCAATAAAACCTTGTTGTCCTTCCTGAGACTCTAACAAGATAAACATGAGAAAATTGATTCTTATTCTTTTCAAAACATGAGAAAACGTCCTTTGAAATTTGGTTAAACTGTGTCTGGATCTATTTTACTCTCTTTTTCTAGTCTACTAATTCACTCTTACCAGAATTACTGTTTACCATGAAGAACAGAATCAGTCCCTTCTCCATGCTAGCTAACAAACTCCATCCAAGGGACAGGGAGTCTGTGCTGAAGAACAGCCACCAGGCACACCTCTGTGCCACCAGACATCTGGGCAGGCAGACCTTGGGCAGCTGGACTAGAAAGTACCTCAGAACTCAGGACCAGAGATGGGAAACAGTCCAGTGCAGTGACCTTTTCCTAAAATTGTCATAGCTACTTCTGCTCACCAAAAAGCAGGATGCTTTAGGAAATGGTGATTTCTCAAGCACTTTCTTTCTCAGCAATGTGGGAGGATGTAAGGCAAAAATCCACAAGAACCTTTGTTATCACTTCCCTAAAGTCAGAGACCATGAATCCCTGAAGCCTAGCACTGGATGGAAATGAGGGACACAGTAATGTTCATGTATCAAAGAATGATGGTCGCCTGAGGGTCACAGTCTGATTGTGCTATTCTATCCTCTGCCTTCCCAGCAGTATCATTCCCGAACATCTTACCTCAACACTAGCCTCAGAAAGGATTGCGATGAAGAGAACAAGATGAATAAGGGGTGCAATGCTCACAGCTAGGAAAGGAAACATATTAACCCCCAAAGATGTCATCACCAACATCAAAGACATCATGTCATTTCATTTAATCTATACATAAAGAAACAATGAGGGGAAGCCTATATTCTCATGTCTAATTTCCTGTAAATAATTGAGAACACATCCTGAAAGGAGTGATAATCGTCACTATGAAAAATATCAAACATAAACAAAAGCACTAAGAATAGTGCCATCGACTTATGTATAACCCATTACCCAGATCCTAGAATTATTGAGATATTATCCCTCTTGCTCCATCTATAAATACCCACCCACAGCCACCCCTCCATTTTGTAACTAAACTATTTCTTTAAAAATCCAAGACGTCATGCTATTTCATTCCTACTTCAGGATGCATCTCTAAAGCCCTTATAAAGGTAGGCCAACATTGTGTGCCTCCTGACACAAGGCACTGAGAAGAACCCAGCCTCACTTCTGTCATATCCTACTAAAAAAATGTAAAAACTCCACCTATTCATGAGAAAACCCCAAACATCAAGTAAATCCAAATCAAGGACAGTCAGCAAAATAACCAGACATTACCCTTCAAACCCTCAACGTCATGAAAGACAAAGAAAGACTGAGGAAATTGTCCCAGACTGGAAGGGACGAAGCTAAATGCAGTGTGGGATCCTACATCAAATCCAGCACCAGGGAAGGATATTAATAGGGACATTCAGAGAAATTGACATAATACTTTCTCACTATTAAGTTCAATGTTAAGAACAATATTAAGTTCCTGGTTTCAGTAATTGCATGTGAGATAATTATACTATGATTTTATAGTTTAGGGAAAGCTAGGTGAAGGGTATTTGGGAACTATTTTTGCAACACTTCAACAAATCTAAAACAATTTCAAAACTAAAAGTATCTTTGCAATGGGCCTTTTATTATGTAATCACAATGTCATATGAAATTAACAGTAACTTCCTGGCTAACACTGACAGTGCACCTGCTGCTGTTGACCCATGACTGGTGGATATGCTCAGCTGGTAAAACTTCCCCTTCACCTCATGGTTTCATCAACTCATATGGTACACGCCTGAATCAGTTACCTCATTAGGGGTTGCAACATATTCTGCTCTTTTGCTGTATTTATTAGCTGGAATTCTTCTCTACAGAATTTTCCCTTGACAGGGACTATTTAGCTACCCTGAATTACAGTTAAAATGGGCAAAATAAAATGCTTACCTCTCCTGTTTTTTTTTCTTTTTTTTTAGATGGAATTTTGCTCTTGTTGCCTAGGCTAGAGTGCAGTGACACTATCTTGGCTCACTGCAACCTCCACCTCCCGGGTTCAACTGATTCTCCTGCCTCACCCTCCCAATTAGCTAGGATTACAGTTCTCTGCCACCATGTCCAGATATTTTTTTTGTAGTTTTAATAGAGATGGGGTTTCACTATGTTAGCCATGGTCTTGAATTCCTGACCTCAGATGATCCACACACTTTGGCCTCCCAAAGTGCTGGGATTACAGGTAGTCACCATGCCTGCCCTAAATCTCTTCTTTCAACTGACAATTTTAAGTCACCATAGTTAATATCAGGTGCCTTGTTACCTATAAAGACAAAGCATTGCTCTTGTTTTTGTTTAGGAAGGCAGGCCTTACTTGTTTATTTTCCTATGACTTCATGGTTTTTACACATTCATTATTTTTCATAAATTACATATATTAATTTTCTTAATGCTTTAATTGCCCATTTTAGCCCTTTCCCATTGGCTACTACATTCTTTTGATATAACATCAGTCTTTAACAGCTTCCTAGTAAACCTATACTTATTCACACCACAGTGATTTCTTACTGCCTTTTGAAGGGCAGCACACACACTCTTACCTGATAGGGAGATCAGAATGGCAAATTTTCTTCAGTGGAGTTATTAGAAAATGAATGATCCCTCCCTTAATCTAAGGGGACCTCTGGACTGTAAGCAGAAGACATACAGGAAATACCTCACTCCCAAAACAAGGAGAGATATTTGACAGCCAATTACTCTATTTCTAGTTTCTTTCCACCACATTAACTTTTTTGGCTTATTAATGCTTCAGAATTAAACTAAATAAAATCTATGAGACTATACAGATCATATAATTATTTTACACGAAAAGGTCTGGTTCCATCACCCAAGCTGGAGTGCAGTGGTACAGTCTCGGCTCATTGCAACCTTCACCTCCCAGGCTCAAGCCGTTCCCCCACCTAACCTCCAGAGTAGTGGGACTACAGATATGCACCACCAGGCCCACCTAAGTTTTGTATTTTTAGGAGAGATGGGGTTTCACCATGTCACCTAGGCTGGTCTCAAACTTGTGAGCCCAAGCAATCTGGCCGCTTTGGCCTCCCAAAGTACTGTGATTACAGGTGTAAGTCACCACACCAGGCCAATATATAATCTTTCAATGTCAAATAATTTTATTATTATACATAAATAATACACTAAACATATTATAAATATACCATAACCTAATAGAATAAATGACCTATAATTTATGTGGAATATTTTTTGGGTCAGGTGCTCACCAATGACCTAAGATTTAGGTTTTCAATTACACAAAGTGTCACAGACTGCTTTGCTTTACAAACAGCCCTTAAAAACCTAAACCTCTGAAAATGCAAATGTAAATATCAGCAGAGAAAATATACATACAAAGGTTACTGTCAACTAGATCCTTGTTCACATTCACAGCCAGGTCACAGGCAATTTCACTGACTCCATTATAGACATGCTTTGCCAAGACAGAATAGTTTCCTAAAATCAAGACAAATGGTTAGATTAGGAAATAAGAAGGTGGACTTTGCTAATGTCATGAAGGCACAATAATATGTGTCTCTGGGTACAGACCAGAGAAAATAAAGAAACATATTTTAAAGAGAAAAAAAGCTAAAACCAAAATAGAAAAAGGGAAAATGCCGACTTCACTTAGATCACATCAAAGCAAGCACAGACCTACAAACTTCTTTCTCTTCCAAAGTGTCATTCAGCTGCAGAATGGATCGCTGCTGGGTGCTGACAGAGGCAGCTGCAACACTAGGCTTCTCCACTTTTGTACTCTGCAGAACGTTTACCAGAATGTGTAATAAGCACTGTAAGTAAAAGCACAACAGATCAACCACCAAGGAATTTTGAACATCTGTTGATTGTTGGAGGACATAAATATCCAACTAAAGATCCTGACATGAGTTTTCCTTCATACATATATGGCTTTTTATAAACAACCTCTAAATTTCAGTAATTTAAATTTACCTGTTATTTTATATTAAAACAATGACTGTCACTATGGAATTGTACAGTCATCAGAGGTAAACTTCACAAATTAATAAGTAGAGCATAAATTAAGTCTTGCATTCTGTTGCTTTACTTAATATTACAAACAAGTGAATTTCTAGGCTTTTGTCTACTTTGCATATTGTAATATTTAATGTTTGTATTATATATTCCATCAAATACTTCAAGTATTTAGGCTGGTTTCGAAGCTTTTTTTTTTTTATCTTGGCTCCCTGTAATCTCCACCTCCTGGGTTCAAGTGATTCTCCTGCCTCACCCTTTCAAGTAGCTGGGATTGTAGGTGTGCACCACCACACCCAACTAATTTTTTGTATTTTTAATAGCAACAGGATTTCACTATGTTAGCCAGGCTGATCTCAAGCTCCTGACCTCAGGTGATCCACCCCCCTTGACATCCCAAAGTGCTGGGATTATAGGCATGAGCCACTCTACCTAGCCACCAACAAGTATCTTCTAGCCCCAAGATGTGTTCAGCTCTGTGTGCAGCTTGAACTTGGCCCTGTCCCCTCCTGCCCACCCTTTATCCTGGATTGGGCTGCTTGTTCTTAGGCTGTAGAGTTTGAGTCACTGTTGCATTATGGTGTGAAAGCCTAAAACCTCCTGTGTGACTCAGAGTAATGACAATCTTTGAGCATTGGCCGCCATGTCCCACACCAGACAGGAGTGTATGTTTATGAATCAGATGCCCTGTTGTGGTCTGACTGTGTCCCGCTGTAACTCTCTTATTTTTATTTTTTGAGACAGAGTCTCACTGTTGCCCAGGCTGGAGTGCAGTGGGACAGTCATGGTTCACTGCAGCCTCCAACCTCTGGGCTCAAGGGATTCTCCTACCTCAGCCTCCCAAGTAGTTGGAACCACAGATGTGTGCCACTATGCCTGGCTAATCTTTTTTGTAAAGATGGGATTTCACCATGTGGCCCAGGGTGGTATTGAACTCTGGGGCTCAAGAGATGCTCCTCCTTCGGCCTCCCAGAGTGCTGGGATTACAGATGTGAGCCATAGTGCCTGCCTGCCACATCAAATTCTTGTGGTGAAACCTAATCCCTAAAATGATGGTATTAGGTGAAGGCCTTTCAGAGGTGATTAGGTCATAAGGACAGAGCCCTCATAAATGAAATTAGTGCCCTTAGAAAACTGTCTCCATTCTGGGCACAGTGGCTCATGCCAACACTTTGGGAAGCCAAGGTGGGTAGATCATGAGGTCAGGAGATCCAGACTTTCCTGGCTAACACAGTGAAACCCGGTCTCCACTAAAAATACAAAAAATTAGACAGGTGTGGTGGCATGCTCCTGTCGGAGCTACTCGGGAGGCTGAGGCAGAAGAATCACTTGAATCCAGGAGGCAGAGGTTGCAGTGAGCTGAGATCGCACCACTGCACTCCAGCCTGGGCGACAGAGCAAGACTCCATCTCAAAAAGGATTAAAAAAAGAAAGAAAGAAATTAGTCCCCTTATAAAACTGTCTCTAGTCCAGGCAAGATGGCTCATGTCTGTAATCCCAACACTTTGGGAGGTCAAGGTGGGCAGATCACTTGAGGTTAAGAGTTGGAGACAAGCCTGACCAACATGGTGAAACACTGTTTCTACTGAAAATATAAAAATTAGCTAGAGGCTGGATGCAGTGGCTCAAGTCTGTAATCTCAGCCCTTTGGGAGGCTGAGTCAGCTGGATTGCCTGAGCTCAGGAGATCAAGATCAGCCTTGGCAATGTGGTGAAACCTTGTCTCTACTAAAATATGAAAAATTAGCTGGGTACAGTGGCGTGGGCCTGTAGTCCCAGCTACTTGGCAGCCAGCTTTCTTGGCTCATTACAACCTCTGCCTCCTGGGTTCAAGCAATTCTCCTGTCTCAGCCTCCTAAGTAGCTGAGACTATAGGCACCTGCTACCACATCCAGGTAAGTTTTGTATTTTAGTAGAGATGGGGTTTCACCATAATGGTCAGGCTGGTCTGGAACTCCAGACCTCAGGTGATCCACCCATCTTGGCCTCCCAAAGTACTGGGATTATAGGCATTATCCACGAAGCCCTGCCAAATCTCTGTTGCTTATAAGCCATGCTGTCTATGGTATTTCCATATAGCAGTCTGAAGGGTCTAAGACAGCGAAAAAGCCTTCTCACAGAGGTTAACAACAGAGGTAAAGAGGCAGACAAGCAAATTAACAAAACAGAGTTTGTGGCCTGTGCCAAGAACAGGGAAGGTGAGGTTACCTGAAACCATGTTATCAGCATGTCCACAGCAGGGAAGACACAGTAACAGGAAGGCTCCCTATCTCTACTCCCCCAACCCTACAAACATCTGCTCACCAACCACCACCACCCTGCAGTCTGTGTGTGCCCTGGCTGGGCGCTGGCAACTGATGGACATGAGTCAGACTGAGTCTGTGACCTTGAGGACTAGAAGGGCAGCAGAGGGCCAGATAGGGACAAAAGAAATAACAGTACAAGTCATAAACATCCTAATGCCAATGCCCTGTACACTAAAGAAGCCTAGAAGCGGAGCCTCGATTTTTTTTTTTTGAGACGGATCCTCACTCTATTGTCCAGGCTGGAGTGCAGTGGTGTGATTTCTGCTCACTGCACCCTCTGCCACCTGGGTTCAAGTAATTATCCTGCCTCAGCCTCCCTGGTAGCCTGGGATTACAGGCACATGCCACCACGCCTGGCTAATTTTTGTATTTTTAGGAGAGATAGGGTTTCACCATGTTGGCCGGGCTGGTCTTCAACTCCTGACCTCAGGTGATGCATGCACCTCAGCCTCCCAAAGTGCTGGGATTGCAGGCATGAGCCCCTGCGCTCAGCCTCGAATTTAAACTGAATCCAAGAATGCTTCCTGGATTAGGTGATGGATGCCAGAAAGAGTCCCTGGAAGGCACATGTCTTTAAAAGGGAGGCCAGGCTGAGTGGGGTGGCTCATGACTGTAATCCCAGCACTTTGGGAGGCCAAGATGGGTGGATCACTTAAGGTCAGGAGTTTGAGAGTAGTCCCGCTAATATAGTGAAACCTTGCATCTACTAAAATACAATAATTGGCCGGGCATGGTCATGCATGCCTGTAATCCCAGCTACCTGGGAAGCTGAGACAGGAGAATCTCTTGAATCTGGAGGTGGAGGGTGCAGTGAGCTGAGATAGTACCACTGCACTCCAACCTGGGCAATAGAGCGAGTCCCAGTCTAAAAATAAAAAGCAGGCCATGCACGGTGGCTTGCGCTTATAAGCCCAGCACTTTGGGAGGCTGAGGTGGGTGGATCATGAGGTCAGGAAATTGAGACCATCGTGGCCAACATGGTGAAACCCCATATCTACTAAAACACAAAAAGTTAGCCACATCTGGTGGTGTGTGCCTGTTGTCCCAGCTACTCAGGAGGCTGAGGCAGGGGAATCTCTTGAACCTGGGAGGTGGAGGTTGGGTGAGCAGAGATCAGGCCAGGAGATTGTGCCACTGCACTCCAGCCTGTCAACAGAGCAAGACTCCATCGCAAAAACTAAACTAAATTAAACTAAACTAAACTGAACTAAACTAAACTAAACTAAAATAAAAACAACAGGTTGAGGAAGCCATCAGAGCATCTTGTCAGCATGGGGAGACCACCCCTACCTCTTCCCTCTTCCACTCCCTGTGTTGGCTTTGTCTGAGGAACCTGCTGACAGTGTAGCTGGGGTCAGGCCCTCTGGCTCACCGCATCCTCACTGGGCTTGATACCTGGTACCTTCCCTCAAACCAGTCTTTTTTTTTCCCTTTAGACAGAGTTTCACTCTTGTTGCCCAGGTGGAGTGCAATGGCACGATCTCGGCTCATGGCAACCTCTGCCTGCCAGGTTTGAGCGATTCTCCTGCCTCAGCTTCCTGATTAGCTGGGACTACAGGCATGTGCCACCACACCCAGCTAATTTTTGCATTTTTAGCAGAAATTGGGTTTCTCCATGCTGTCAGGCTGGTCTCCAACTCCCCACCTCAAGTGATCCGCCCACCTCAGCCTCCCAAAGTGTGGGGATTACAAGTGTGAGCTACCGTGCCTGGCCCCTCAAACCACTTTTCCTCCCAGCATCCCCACTCACACCCAGTCATCAGGCCTGACCCTGACTTCACCCTTCCCTGTTCCCCAAACAGGGCTATCAATCCCCAAGCCCCACCCATCCTACCTCTCCTCATGTCACTCACATCACTGACCGTGCCCACTGCAGATTACTAGAAAAGTGACCTGGGCCACCGAGTCCTACCCAGTGGAACCCACAGCTGATTGGGGATTTGACCTGGGGAGCTAATCAGCAGCACATCACTGATCTCTCTCTCTCTCTCTTTCTCTCTCTCTCTCTCTCTCTCTCTCTCTCTCACTCTCTCTCACTCTCTCTGAGAGTGCAGTGACGGCAATCTCAGCTCACTGAAACTTCTGCCTCCTGGGTTCAAGCTATTCTCCTGCCTCAGCCTCCCAAATAGCTAGGATTACAGATATGCACCACTATTCCCAGCTAAATTTTTGTGTTTTTAGTAGACACAGGGTTTCACCGTAGTGGCAAGGCTAGTCTCAAACTGCTGACCTCAGGTGATCCACCTGCCTCGGCCTCCCAAAGTGTTGTGTTTACAGGCATGGGCCTAGCCTTTTTTTTTTAATTCTTTTGAGACAGGGTATCACTCTGTTACCCAGGCTGGAGTGTAGTGGCAGAATCACGACCGTAGCTCACTGCAGTCTCAACTTCCTAGGCTCAGGCGATCCTCCTGCCTCAGCCCCATACCCACAAAGTAGCTGGGACTACAAGTACCTGCCACTACTCCTGGAAAATTTTTGTTATTTTTTTTAAGAAATGGGGTTTCATGGCCAGGTGCAGTGGCTGTGGCCTGTAATCCCAGCATTTTGGGAGGGTGATGTGTGTGTGGACCACCTGAGGTCAGGAGTTTGAGACTGAAAATACAAAAATTAGCCAGGCGTGGTGGCAGGCACCTGTGATCCCAGCTACCGGGGCAGGGGAGTCTCTTGAACCCGAGGGGCAGAGGTTGCAGTGAGCTGAGATTGCACCATTGCACTCCAGCTTGTAGGACAAGAGTGAGACTGATTCTTAAAAATAATAATAATAATAAAGGCCAGGCGCGGTGGCTCATGCTTGTAATCCTAGCACTTTGGGAGGCTGAGGCAGATAGATCATGAGGTCAGGAGCTTGAGACCAGACTAGCCAATAGGGTGAAACTCTGTCTGTATTACACATATAAAAATTAACTGGGCGTGGTGTCGCACACCTGTTGTCCCAGTTACCCAGGAGGATGAGGCAGGAGAATCGCTTGAACCCAGGAGGCGGAAGTTGCAGTGAGCCGAGATTGTGCCAATGCACTCCACCATGGGTGACAGAGACTCTGTCTCAAAAAAGAAAGAATGAATGAAAGAAGAAAGAGAGAGAGAGAGAGAGAGAGAGAGAGAGAGAGAGAGAGAGAGAGAGAAGAAAGAAAGAAAGAGAAAGAAGAAAGAAAGAAAGAAAGAAAGAAAGAAAGAAAGAAAGAAAGAAAGAAAGAAAGAAAAGAAAAGAAAAGAAAAGAAAGAAAGAAGAAAAGAAAAAGAAACAGGGTTTCCAAACTCTAAGGTTCAAGAAATCTTCCCACCTCAGGCCCCCCTAGTGCCCCAGGGAGCCCCGCCAGCCCGGCAGCTCCTCAGAGGCAGGTGCCACCTGCGCGCGGGGCCGGGCTGAGCGCGGCCAGGGCGGTTTCCTGCCTCGCGTCTCCTCAGCCCGCTGAGCTGCGCATGCGCTGCTGCCTAACGGCTCTGCTCCTTGACAGGACGGAGTGTCCAAGGTCTCGGCCAGACCGCGATTTTAGCTGGTGTTGGGTTTGCTGCGGGGACTGAAGAAGGACGAGGGCGAGACGCTGGGGCTGGGGAAGGGCGAGCGGGAGGCGGGGCTCTCACTAGCGGGTGGCCGCAGCCATGGAGAGGCTCTCAGCAGCCGCTGTCCAGGGCACGTCGGACCTGCCTGGTCTGATCGCCCTCAGTCGGCTGGTCCACACCAGAAACGACTCTTACGAGATCCACCGCAAGGATCTCAGGGAGATCCACGAAGCTGCCTGGAAGGGCGAAGACCGGAAGCTGCAGAAGATGATGAAGAAGAGGAAGACAGTGGACCTGAACATAAGAGACAGGAGGAATAGGTACCAGGCCCTGCCTGAGCCCGGGCTGCAGGAGGAGGTGGCGGCTGTGGGAGGATCGCGCCTTCAGAGTGCGGGGCTGGGGGGCCTGGGGACGAGGGGAGCAGCTGGAGGAGTGGGGGGCGGCGGTCCTGGGCCCTGGGGTCTGGGCCTTCGTCCTGGGCAGGGGTCCCCCAGGTCGGGGATGAGGGCGCCCTGCAGGGCGGAGGGCCCAGGCCACCTTAAAATCAGCCCTAAACTTCAGCTGCTTTCCCTTCACCCTCACTTCCTGTCACAGAGCTCTGCCTAGAGAAAATTCTTTTTATTCAATTGTCACTTTATTGCAAGATGGTAAAATTAACTACAGATTTAAACTATAACCTTGGTAATGTTTAGTCGGGCAGCAAGTTTTTATAAAGGCAAACTGCTTATAGAGAAGTGACCATGGAACAACTCAAATGCAGAGTAAGAAGGATCAGAAATATCTGACTGACCAGTAGAGATTTCGTTCTCTCACTATTTAAAACAAACTTGTCATTTTCAGAAGAGGTAAATTGTAACGTCAGTAGACACCAGTAAGAAAGATTTTGTGAAATAGACTAGTTTCATTTACTCAGTCAACTGTTTCTAGCTGTCTCAATTTGGATAGATACATTTATATAACTGGCTTTGCTTGAGCCTTTTTTGCCCCCAGCTTTAGGTCAGTAATGCACTTGGCAATTGTCTTCTTTTCTCCTGTGCAGAGATGCTCTGCACCACATGCTTCTCCACATAATTTGTCATGTGCTCTTATTCCTTTTGATGCATCATGTTCTGCACAGATAGTCAAGGCAATTCTTTACTTCCTTATATACTCTGTGCAGCTGTTCCTGATAAGTAACCTCCAAAGCTACAGCAATGTCATTCCTCTGCACATCAAAAAGGTTAATGGCACTTCTGAACCTCTGAACCAGTGCCTGCTGTGCAAATCAATTGCATCCTGGATTTTTATTTTTTAGAAAATTTTCTTTATTTTATTGTATTGTACTTTAAACTCTGGGATACACGTGCTCATCCTGCAGGATTGTTGCACAGGTACACACATACCATGGTGGTTTGCTGTCTCAGTCCCCCAGTTGCCTACATCAGGCATTTCTTCTGGTGTTATCCCTCCCAACCACCCTGCCCCCACTGTCCCTCCCCTCCCCTGGCCCCCACCTCCTAATCTACCCCATTGTGAGATGTTCTCCTCCCTATGCCCACATGTTCTCATTGTTCATCACTTCCTATGAGTGAAAGCGTGGTGTTTGGTTTCCTGTTCTTGTGTCAGTTTGCTGAGAATGATGGTTTCCAGATTCATCCATGTCCCTACAAAGGACATGAACTCATCGATTTTTATGGCTGCACTGTATTCCATAGTGTATATGTGCCACATTTTCCTTGTCCAGTCTATCATTGATGGGCATTTGGGTTAGTTGTTTGCTGTTGTAAACTGCACCACAAGGAACATACATGTACATGTGTCTTTAAAATAGAATGATTTATAGTCCTTTGGGTATATACCCAGTAATGGGATTGCTGGGTCAAATGGAATTTCTATTGCTAGATCCTTGAGGAATTGCCACACTCTCTTCCATAATGGGTGAACTAATTTACACTCCCACCAACAGTGTAAAAGTTTTCCTTTTTCTCCACATCCTCTCTAGCATCTGTTGTCTCCAGATTTTTTAATGATAGCCATTCTAACTGGCTATACACATGAGATGTATCTCAATGTGGTTTTGATTTGCGTTTCTCTAATGACCAGTGATGATGAGCATTTTTTCATGTGTTTGTTGGCCATGTAAATGTCTTCTTCTGAAAAGTGTCTGTTCATATCCTTTGTCCACTTTTGAATGGGTTTATTTGTTTTTTCTTGTACATCTGCTGCAGTTCTTTGTAGATTCTGGATAATAGGCCTTTGTCAGTTGGGTAGTTTGCAAAAATTTTTTCCCATTCTGTTGGTTGCCAGTTCACTGTAATGATTATTTCTTTTGCTGTGCAGAAACTCTCAAGTTTAACTCTCAAGCCATTTGTGTATTTTGGCTTCTGTTGCCATTGCTTTTGGTGTTTTAGTCATGAAGTCCTTGCCTATGCCTATGTGCTGAATTGTATTGCCTAGGTTTTCTTCTAGGGTTTTTATGGTGTTCTTACATTTAAATCTTTAATCCATCTGGAGTTAATTTTTATATAAGGATGTGAGGAATGGGTTCTTTAAGATATTGAACTCCCCAACTGTATTTATCATTGTTTTAATCAATTTATCACATGTGAGCTGAATGCCTATTATATAGAAGACACATTCTAATAACTTACAAGACCCTTTCACCCTTAAACATTTCATATTTACTTGCTCAGCCTGGGAAAAGTGAGAGATTTAAAACTGGAGTATTAGGACTGACCTTCAGTTGAAGCTTTTCCTCTCATCTTTCAAACAAAAACACTTCTGAAGCGAGAAACTGGTAGAAGATAACTATCAAGTGCGATTTTGGAAATTTATAACAGTTTAAATAGTAATATTAATCATTGAAAATACCTTATCTACAGGCATCCTATAAATCTAAATATGAATTAACATACATTCTGTAAATTTAAATACAAAATAAAATGTGCCATAGTTACTCATTTGAATCCCAAGTGTTCTTTGGCTTAAAGTTTTTAAAATATCAAAGAAGTAGTTTGTTTTAACAATTTGTTGTTTTTATTTCAGCTCTGTTTTGCATAATATTCTTACAAGCTAAAATTTCTCTAAGTGTTAATGCTGTGACTTGGACTTCCATAGTCTTGTTGTATATACCAAATCCCACTTCATGGAAGGCATCGTGAATTGTGTGATGCATCCTTATTTTATGTACCAATAAAAGATTGTTTAAATTGCTACAATATATAGTTGCAATAAATAATGACTTATAAGTGGCATTTCAATATCAGGGATGCTAAAATCTGAGAAATTGTTCATCTTAGAAGCATTAAAATACACTGTTACCTCCAACCTTTAAAACACACCACAAAGTAGGCATAATTGTACCATTTTACTTAAAATGTTGTCTTTTTAAAAATGTTAAGTAGTAGTAATCATTACAATATCTGACATTACTGAACTGTTACATGTGCTAGGAACTTGTCAACATACTTTGCACAGATTCTCATTGAGGCATCACAATTATGTCCTGTGAGATAACTGCTATATTCATCTTTACTTTATTGATGAGAAAATTGAGGCACAGAAAGGTTACATGATATCTAGTAAGTGAAAGACCTTAACATAATATCCAAGCCCAAGTTGAAATGAATCCAAAGGCCAAGCTCTTTCTGTTCAAATAGGCCACTCTTTCACTAATGTAGTGAGGAATAAGAGCAAATGGAAGTGGTGTTTTCTTCAGCAGAACATTGAATATTTATTTTGAAGGCAGAGGAAGAGCATGATATTTAATGTTTACAATTATCTAAATCATTGTATGTTTTGAGACAGTGGATTAAAATTTCCTAAAAGGTCCTCTCACTTTCATAGGACTGCGCTACACTTGGCCTGTGCCTTCGGCCATGAGAAAGTGGTAACTTTACTGGTAGACAGAAAATGCCAGCTTGACGTCTGTGACGGTGAACACAGGACACCTCTGATGAAGGTAAATAGTAGCCAGTGCTTTCAGCAGGAGATGGATTTGGTTTAAATAGATAGAATAAGAACTGAATTTATCTCATTGAAATACAACTTGTTTGTGAACCCTGTGGAGTATTTATTTTGATTTCCAATAATTTAAAATTTATTTCTTGCTTTAATACTGACAGGCTATACAATACCGGAAGGAAGGTTGTGCAAATATTCTGATAGATTCTGGTGCTGATACAACTATTGCAGATGTGAATGGCAACACGGCTCTCCACTGTGCCATTTATAGTGAGAGTTTGTCAATGGTGGCAAAACTGCTGTCCTGTGGTGCAGACATTGAAGTGAAAAACAAGGTAGACATTAACCAATGTTATTTTCAAAATGTTTGAGATCCACTTGTTTTAACATTAACATATATGTTTTTATATTTAAAAGTTGAAACACTGCTTGAATGAAAATAGTTTGAACAAACTGAATTGTCTTTAATTTTACTATAAGTATTAATATTTTTACAAGAACTATTACAGAGTATGGCTTTTTTGTGCATTTATTTTAACTATTTGAATTTGTTAACGGTAAAATTTTTTCAAATATTCTTTCCCACCCAAGTTTTTTTTTTTCTTTCCAATTAGTGTAAAACTACAGAAAAGCAAAATTTGCCTGGATAAATTTTGTCAACATGTTAAATTTGGGAGACATGCAGAAATCTGAATTTCCTCTTAAAGGATAGAATCTGATATCTCTTGAGCCCATATGACTGTTTGGTACTCTATGAAGAGGTTCTAGGTTTACCCAGAGCATGTTTTCCAGGTTGTTACTGTGCCCTGCTAGGTACATCACTTACTCAAATTACCTCTTTTGCCTATGTAAATATCTCTTAGTTATCAATTTCTCTCTCACTGGATATTTTAGTAAAGATTTCAAGGTATTGAAGACAGTTGATAGGTGTTTATAATATACAGTTTATATTTTACCTTAATTCATTAATAATGGGATTGATTTCTAGAATTCAGAAGATTTTTTAAACAATGATTTTTCTTTACATAAACCATAAGTAATCATCTTCTATTAGAATGACTTTAAGTCTTTTTAGATTAAGCATGATTATATTTGAATACGTTATGCATACTGCAGAAAATATTATATCTTTCTCTTCAGAATTGTTAGTTAAAATTCAAGTGATTTGGTGGCTTCTTTATGCTAATATATGTAGGTAAGTTAGAACTTTCACTAATAGCCATTTTAGTCATATTTCTGATATTTTGCCAAAAAATAAGTAGCAATTACAATAGAAACCAGAATAAAAATGGATTATTGCATTTAAGAAGTACATATGCGTTAGGATCCTAGGATTATCATTGTAATTGAGAATAAACTTTTATGCTGAATTTCTAATACCTGAGATAAAAGATTATTGTCTTGTAATAGGTGAAACCCCATGGACCATTTCAAAATAAGCAAGCAAAGTTCATTTGAAACTAATCTCTTTTAATTTGGAGCCCACTTCCTTATTGACCCATCTAGAGCAGGAGTGCCTGACATTGGCATCTCAGATCCTGGGACCGTTAATAGAAGAAAATCAAGCATGTTTGTATCACCCAGAGGAAACCTCAATTTCTCTTGGGAAGCTTTCAAAACTGTATCCCTGAAATTCTAATTTGTCAAATGTTAATGTCTGCCACAAAAATATATTGTCCAGTAAGGATTAGGCAAAGTTCAAGTCATTTTTTGAATAATGGACATTTAACTCACAGTTTTATAATATTTTTTGAACATAGGTAATGGTGAAATCTGTTGGGGTACAGTGCTTCTGGTAAGATAATTATTCTTTGGAGTATAGTTTAAGAAACACTGCTTTACCAGTGATAATCTAGATTACTAATTTAATAGAAAAAACTATTTACTACTATGTCTTAGTGTTTAAGGCTATAGAGATAAAAGATACAAGCCCACACCCTCAAGAAACTCTTGGTTTAGATGGGAAACAAATCATTACAATATAATAATTTTTTGAGATATTCGAAGTTAATGTGGTGATGCAGAGCCTGAATGTTTCTGAGGGAAGGTGCAGTGGATTGGAAAGCACAGAAAAGGGAGAAAGGGAATGCTATTGATTTGCTTTCTATTTTATGTGTTTAAGTTCGTAGGATATTATATAAGGTATTCAGTTCAGCTGAGAAATCCGTAATTTCATAAATCATAAATTGTTTTTGATGTTTTACAGGCTACCCTCACACCACTTTTACTGGCCATAACTAAAAGAAATGTGCAAATTGTGGAATTTTTACTGTCAGAAAAAGCAAATGCAAATGCAGTTAATGAGTATAAATGGTATAGTAGTTTTTTTTATTAGAAACACTTGAGTAGTGTTCTAGAGTGATAACAATCAAGTAAGAAATACTATATTAATAACATTTACTTAAAATTGATAGCTTAAATGAAAAATACCAACACAAATTATCAGTTAGGAGGAAAAGTCATTATTTGGACTAGTCAATACAAAGAACAGGATACAGTAAGACTTATCTTCTCTTTTTATATTGACTGATTTGTAATCTAATGTTTTTGGTTGCATTGTCTTCTATTAGCTAAAGTGATTTTATGTTAGTTTTAAGAAGTATGAACTTTTTTAGTTTATAATTCAATATTGAATGATTAACATATTTATAGTATTTTTCTAACTTCTCTTTTTTATACACTTAAAAAACGTAATGTTTGCTGGGCATGGTAGCTCTTGCCTGTTATCCCAGCACTTTGGGAGGCCAAGGTGGGTGAACCACTTAAGGCAAGGAGTTCGAGACCAGCCTAGCCAACATGGTGAAAACCCATCTCTAGTAAAGATACAAAAGTTAGCTGGGCATGGTGGCACATGCTTGTAGTCCCAGCTACTCAGTAGGCTGAGGCATGAGAATCGCTGGAACCTGGGAGGCCAAGGTTGCAGTGAGCTGAGATTGTGCTACCACATTCCAGCCTGGGAAACAGAGCGAGACACTGTCTAAAAACAACCACAACAACAACAACAACAACAAACAATAGTAGTCAAAAATAGGAGTTTAAAATCATTTCGTCTTTAGGATGACTATTGCTTTAAGTTCTTTTCTTTGAAGAATAGTTATGTTAGGTTATTCCTACATGACTATAAATTGCTGTCACCAGATACTGTGAATTTATTTTTCTTTCTTTATTCATAATGTATTTTTATTTTTAGTTTGTATGGGTAGAGGGAATTAAGTTGTTTTTAACTAGATTAACATTTTAGTTAATGAACATAAGTCATAGGTGAGTGATAAAGAAAAGGAGATAGGCTTTTGATTCACAAGAGAGTGGGTTTAATTTCTACCTTCCTCACTTGGTAGGTGTGACCTTGCAGACATTACTTAGTACCAAGTATGATTTTCTGTATGAAAAGGAGAATATACTATGTCCTTTAAGAATGATTGTGTGGAATTAACATAATAAATATCAACAGCATTTAATTCAGTGATTCTTATCAGCATCATTAACTAAACTTACCATTACTACTAAGATCATTATTCCCACTATTGTTTTAAGGCTTCAGATTGCTCTCACTTGTCTAACTTCTAGCTGGTTTTGAAGTAAAAAATATTATATCAGTCTAAGGAAGTAATAGCTAATTCTTCACTTAAATCTGTGCCTCTTTTAGATTAGTGAACAGAGCATATTTTCTTGCCCCTCAAAGGACTTTATGTTAGCCACTTCTAGTGTGCCATTTCCCAGTGGGACATGAGTCTTTTTGCCCCTTCGTTTTAGTCTTGGTGGTGATTTACAAGGATAAACACTTGAGCACTCAAGCTACTTATGTTTGTTAGTACATGTAAATGGTTAATTCCACACTGCAAATATTAAAACGGTTCTGTTCCTAATAATGAAGTTATCTCTGTTATTTTAGCACAGCCCTCATGCTTGCAGTATATCATAGATCATCAGAGATAGTTGGCATGCTTCTTCAGCAAAATGTTGACATCTATGCTGAAGATATGTGTGGATTGACTGCAGAACGTTACGCTGCTGCTTATGGATTTGATGAGTAAGTGTTTACATTTAAAGGCTATGTGAGCATTCATAGTTTGTTTCGGGTAATTTTTGAAAGACAGTGAGTTAGTTCACTTCATCAGCCAGAAAGTAGGCAAAAAGCTAGACTAGTTAAAAGGAGTAATGGGTCCAGGATTCTTTCTTTTAGGATTTTCAACAGCTTTTTCCCTAGGGATCCTAATCCTGGCTGCCTGATTTGAAGTAAACCCTTATGCAGGGGATAAACATAGTGTCACAATTTTGATTTTTCTAATTAGTTATTTGGGTCTTGAAATGTCCACTTTAGCAGAACACATGATAGTGTCCCCTGGGGGCTGTCTTTCATACCTTCACCCCTGAATGTTTTAAAAGAATTTAAGGGGTTTCCTCAGTCCAATGAAGACATTCCTTTTGTACATGTCAGAAGGACTTGGGGGAAATGGCCATTCTCTTCATTTTGTTGTTTCCATTGATTCTGTTGCTGCATTGTTGTCATTGAAACAGCGTCTGCAGTCTGGAAATGATTGACTTTTGTGACCAGGATGCCCTTGCTAATACGGATCCCTCAGTTTTCATGGTGATCCATATATAGGCTTCAAAGTTATTACTTTTTATTTTAAGTTTACATACATATTCTCATCCATTGTTTCCAAAGCACCAGCACCCTGCTCCAGCAGCTAGGACTTTTAGCTTTAGCCACACACATAGTGATCAAATTGACCCTTCTTCTCACACTCAAAACCTGATGCAAAACCCACATCTTAGCTTAGACTTGGCCTAGACCTTCATGGTAAGAATCCTTTGAGTGGTTTTTATTCTAGTTGTGATAGTTTGAAACTGTAAGTCAGGTTGAAATATAGGAAGAAATTAGCAGTCCATTTAACTTTTGTTACCAGATCTATATCCTTGGTCCTTGATATCCTGTGTAGCACCATTTTGTTGGTAGCGGAGGAAGGTCTCATCTTGTTCTGGAAGATTGCATGTCATCTTTCCCCAGTTGTAGTGGGTTCCAACTTGTGGTTTTCCCCTCAAGTGATTCTTTTTTTCTGAAAGAAAAATATCCCATGCTACTTGCATCTCTACCTCGAGTTTTTGAAATATTTTCAAATTCTGCATCGCCATGAAGCCATTCAATAAATCTCAAGTAAGTTGGTTAGATTTCACCAACTTCATTGATTTAACTCTTCATAGATGCAACTTACTTCATCCATGACTGATCAGTCTTCACATACAAAATTAGGGATTTGTGCTGGCTTCACTGGTACATATACTGAAATTGAAACAACATTGAGGAGATCAGCATGGTCCCAGCACGAGGATGACACACAAATCTGTGAAGTGTTGCATATTTCTTACAGTCTTAAAGGACATTTGACTACTTTCTAACTAGCTCCAAGGAAATGGTGTCAGCCAAAGCGCAGTGGGTGACACCCAGTATTGCAATGGTGATTTTCATACAAAAAAATTATGTAAGGTGATCTATAAAATGACATATTTGTGAGTAATACACAGGAACTTCTGTGCAATATGTTGTTAGTAGGCATCTTATAAATGAGAAACTACCAACTTGCATCTTCTTTGTGGAACTTCCAAAAATAAAGGTAGTGTTTTGCCTTCCACAGCAGCTGGAAATGAGCATAGTGACCAAGCATCATTCTAACAAAGATTTGTTGGTTCAGAGTTTAAGTAGGTACATAAAGAGTAGTAGTAGTCCAAGCCAGTTGCTGACATATATTAGTTTTCTGCCCATGATGTGATTGATGAGCTCAGTAATATAGGAAAATCAGGTTATCCAATTAATGAATTAATATATTTATTAATAAATTTTATTACAAATTATAAAATAGCTTAGATGTCCTGAATTACAAGCTACAAAAATAGAACATCAAATAATCAAAAGTAGGAATTAATACCAAAAATTGCAATATTTTGATGTTATAAACTATGAAGACTCTCTCTTTTTTAAAAAACTATTTTTTGTAGAGACAGGGGTCTTCCTATGTAATCCAGGCTAGTATTGAACTTCTGGGCTCAAGGAATCCTCCTGTCCCAGCATCCCAAAGTGCTTGTATCACAGGCATGAGCCACTGCACCAGGCCAACACACTGGGTTTTACTGGGAATTTCTAAAGTTTCAGCAATAAAGTTCAAGAACAAATTATTTCATTGCTTCACTATTTCTTTGAGCATTTTAAAACTGTTGTCTTATTAAATCTTTATAATAACCTAGGACAAAAAGTCTCTAAAATTTTCATTTTTAGAAGACATTGAGCCAAAGAGAAGCAACTTGTTCAAGAAAAAATACCTGTTGGTTACTGCACTAGGACCTATTCTGAGTTAAGGACATTTTCCATTATGCCAAGCTAACTCTAGTTAATTGACTAAATTGTACTGCCCTCAATTCATGAGTATTTCATCTTTGTTTCTTCTTTTATTAGAAGCTTAATAAGTTCATAGACCTTACAAACCTAAAGTCTATGGAATAAGTAACGGTCTGACGTTAGCCCTGATATTTTCTGAAATACTCTAAGAACTTAATAAATGTGGTAGATGTTTTTTAATATCAGTGCTTTGGTTCTGTAATATGTTTTAAATTCAGGTAGTGTGATGCCTTTAGCAAGGTCCATAAATGATTTTAATTGGTGCCTTTTAAGTCTCTGATTTTATGGATTCTTTCCCTCATTTGTTGAAGAATTCTGGTTATTTTCCCTGTGGAGTTTCCTACAGGCTGGACTTTGCTGATTATACTCATGGTGTCATTCAACATGTTTCCATGCCCTGTGTATTTCTTGCATACTTTTAAATAAATATATTAAAGAGATATTTGCATGCCCATGTTTATTGCAGAACTATCCACAATAGACAAAGTATGGAATCAACCTAAGTGTCCATCAGTGGATGAATGGATTTTTTTAATGTGGCACGTATATAAAATGAAATACTATTCAGCCATAAAAAGAATAAGAACCTGGCCAGGCACAGTGGCTCATGCCTGTAATCCCCAACTACTCGGGAGGCCAAGGCAGGAAAATTGCTTGACCCTAGGAGGCAAAAGTTGCAGTGAGCCAAGATTGTGCTATTGTCCTCCAGCCTGAAAGACAGAGTGAGACTCTGTCTCAAAAACAAATTAAAACAAAACAAGAATAAAATCCTGTCACTTGAAACAACAGAGAAGGAGCTGAAAGTCATTATGTTAAGTAAAATAATCCAGGCAAAGAGCTAAACAGGTGGTTCTTATTGAGGTAGATAGTAGAAAGATTATCAGAGGCTTGAAAGACTAGGGTGCAGGGGATGAAGAGAGGTTGGCTAATGGGTGAAAAAAATACAGTTAGATAGAAGGAATAAGGACTATTTTTGATATCACAACAAGGTGACTGTAGTTAACAATAATTTATTGTCTATTTCAGAATAACTAGAAGAGAAGATTTGCAATGTTCCCAACACAAAGAAGTGATAAATATTTGAGGTCATGGATATTCTAAATAACCTGATTTGATCATTACATATTATATGCATGTATCAAAATGTCACATGTAGCCTATGAATATGTACAATTGTTACATAACAATAAAAATAAATAAAATTTTTGATCCTAAAAAAAAATCAGTGTTAAAATTGTAATTTTATGTATTATATTTTTTATACATAGAATTCTTGAACAACTTTTGGAATATAAACAAAAGACATCCAAATATCCTCAAAATAGCAATCCAGGTAAGACTTCTGATATTAAACTACTCTTGGTGGTACCACCATAAGATTATGGAAGTTTTGATAACAAAAGAGCAATTAAAAAAGAAATGTGTAAATAGCATGGGTTTACATATATACATATGTGTATATGCATATATACATATATATAGCTTTGGTTTAATTTTTTAGTTTATAATTCATAATTAGTTAAGAATATAGTTGTAGGTAGTTTATAATCTCAAAAAATATTATCTGAAAAAATAATTGTTTAATTATGGCCCTAAAATCCTATATAACACTTTTGTATAAATAAGTAAAAGGATTTATAAGTTCATATATTGTATGTTTCCTCAATTGTTATAACAACTTAGGCTTGTTATAAAATGTATGACCCTCAGTATGACTGATGAACTCAGTAATAGGGAATAATCAGGATATCCAATTTAATGAATTAAAATATTATAAATAAATTTTATTTCAAATTATAAAATAACTTCGATGCCCTGAATTACAAGCCACAAATAACAGAACTAATAATAAATAGTCAGAATTAACAACAGAAAATTATAACATTTGAATATTATAACTTACGGAGAAACATGGATATTTATTTATTTATTTATGGTAAAGAAGGGTCTCCTTATGTTGCCCAGGAGTGTCTTGAACTTCTGAGCTCTATTTAATTTTTATAATAAATGGTTGCATCCAGTAAATGAGAATTAGTTACTGTTGAGTCTTAAGAAACATGAGAGTTAGGGTGCTCATTCCTCATGCATCTGAAAATCTGCTTTATATGAAAATCTATTTATTTTGACTCCCCCAAAACTCTACTAATAGTCTATTGTTGACCTGGAGCCTCACTGAAAGCATAAACAGTCAATTAACACATAGTTTATATTTTATATGTACTATATACTGTATTCTTACAATAAAGTGAGCTGGAGAAAATAAACTGCTACAAAGAGGAAAAATATATTCACTATTTACTAAGTGGAAGCGAATTATTATACATAAAGCTCTTCATTCTCATTGCCTTCATGTTGAGCAGGTTGATAAGGAGGGGGCATAGGAGAGATTTGTCTTGCTATCTTATAGTGGCTAAGAACAAGAAAAATCTGCCTACTGCTGGGCTCCTACAGTGAAAGGTCAACTGTGTGGCACAGTGACTTGTGTCACTAAAAAAGTAACTATCTTTAGAATTTGGAACTCAATAATACTCTTCTGGCATCATAAACAAATGTCAAAAAGCATTACAAAACTTAGGGTGCATCAGTACAAATATTTGAAAAATAATCTCCTACTACTGGATGCAGAAGTCAGAAAGGCAATTCTTTTTTTGTGAAGTGCAGGTTATGTTACATAGTCTTGTACCAACAAGGTCTCACTATTATCAACTTCATTCCCTCTAGCTTGAAACCAAATCATATATATTTACTTCATTAGAACAAGATGAGTTGTTCTATCTGCTGGATGATTAGTGTGTTAACAGTAATTTTGTTACAACAAGGTACTCTATTCCTACTAGTCAAAATATTATCATTATAAATATTCAAATAGATAACTCTGGGCTCAACAAATTATAACAAGAGTACACAGAATTTCACTATATCAAAAATACTACTGTGATACCTAAATGTGACACAATGCATTGTACAATATGATCTGTATGAGCACATCTTTAATTTATTATATCGAAGGACTTTCATAAGTTAGGTTTTGAAAGTTACAGGAGACAAAGATGGAATACAAGTAATTTAGGTCTTAAGGTGCTCATAATGAAGTAGAGCTGTCCCTATTGAATTTATGCATTTTTAATATAATTTCCAAAAAATGCTTTTTATCCGTGTATCCACTTGTCCACTTAACAAATAGCTGTCAGGTATCTTTAAGGTACTAAGCATCTTCCTTGTTATTATCATTGCCATCTTTCTAATTATTTACCATTTTATTAAGGTACTAAACATTTTTCTTTTTATTATCATCTTTAAAAAATTATTTACTATTTATTTAGTGCTTACTTTGTGCCAGGATCCCTTTGGGAGGTTATAATTATCACTTATGTCGTTACCATATTCATTGTGTCAGACATTTTATATGCAAGGTGAAGAATTAAAGCTTTAAAAAGTTTGGTAGTGTCAAGGCGCAATGGCTCACTCCTGTAATGCTAGCCCTTTGGGAGGTCAAGGCTGATGGATGGCTTGAGCTTAGGAGTTTGTGACCACCCTGACTAACATGGCGAAACCCCATCTTTACTAAATACGAAAAATTAGCCAGACGTGGTGTGCGACTGTAATCCCAGCTACTTGGGAGGCTGAGGTAGGAGAATTGCTTGAACCTGGGAGGCGGAGGTTGCAGTGAGCTGAGATCACGCCACTGCACTCCAGCCTGGGCAACAGAGCGAGACTCTGTCTCAAAAAACAACAAAAAAAAAAAAAAAAGAAAGAAAAGAAAGGAGAAGAGAACAGTTAGGTAGTAGGTAGTATTTAAGGAAAGCATGCAGAATGAGAAGTTTGCCAGGTAAAGAGTCAGAAGGATAATATTTAGCAGAAGGAAAAAATTAACCAGATTGTGTGTTTGGCAGAAGGAACACCTGAAGAAACACCTGACGCAGAGGCACCCTTGATGGAGGGCACGCCTGACCCGGCGGCACCCTTGATGGAGGGCACGCCTGACGCGGAGGCATCCTTGATGGAGGGCACGCCTGACGCGGAGGCACCCTTGATGGAGGGCACGCCTGACGCGGAGGCACCCTTGATGGAGGGCACGCCTGACGCGGAGGCACCCTTGATGGAGGGCACGCCTGACACGGATGCACGCTCAGCGGAGGGCACGCCTGACGCGGACGCACGCTCGGCGGAGGGCACGCCTGACGAGGCTGCACACTTGGCGGAGGGCACGCCTGATGAGAATGCACACTTGGTGGAAAGAACATCTGAAGAGGTTAAATGCTTGGTGGAAAGAACACCTGAGAAGGCTGCACCCTTGGTGGAAGGATCATCTGACAAAATTCGGTATTTGAGGAATGCGACCTCTGGAAGGATTGAACAGTCAGCAGAGGAAACACCTAGGAAAATTATGAAGCCTGCAAAAGAAACATCTGCGAAATTTGCATGGAGAGCACAAGGAAAACCTACGCAGATCACATGGGTGGAAGAAAAACAACCTGAAAAGACTAAGTGCCTGGCAAGTGTAACATCTTATAAAACTGAAGTTGTGGAAACAGGAATATCTGAAATGAGGGAATGTTCCACAGAAGAAACATCTACAAAAGCCAGTGCAAATGGTAAGATGCTTGAGTGAATTTTGTAGGGTTTATTGGCACTTCAGGTTCCCTAGTGGAAATAGTGTGATATGGGAGTAGTTGGGAATGACTTGACTATCTAGATAAGCAAGCTTAGACAACACTTTTTAATAGTATAGAAATGAGTAGATCTTATTCTGTAGGACCTGGAAAAATTCTCAGAATACTTCTAGCTCTAAATACTAGATGAACTAACTAACAATGGCTGAAAGCATAGGAACCAAATTGGTTTTGGTGGCACAGGGATATCTTAGTATCCCACTCCCCTCCCCACTGCCCTATTTGTTCTCCTTTCATGGCTGGCTAATTAGCAATAGCTACAATCAACATGCTTTCTCAAGGTAATATCCGAAGGCTGGAAGTGTTGCTTTTGTTCACATGCTTCTTTTAAATAGGAAGAAAACTTGGAATCTTGTGGTAATCTTCCTGTAACATGTCATTGCCTGGATTATACCACATGCTCATTTGTAAACCAGTCACTAGGAAAGCATATGTAATTACTGTGATTAGCTAACAATAATGATTTCTTTTTTTGGAGATGGGATGGGGCAATGGAATAATAAATATCTAAGTAAACTTATGTTTCTGCAGCAAGAAAGAATAAATAGTGGCTATTCATACAAAGCCAGAAACATTTTCTGAAGGCATTCATTGGAAAAGTTTGAGCAGGGGAGTCACAAGATTAGATTTGAGTATCAGGGCATTCTCGTCATGGTATAAAGCAGAAATTGGCAAACTTTTCCTGTAAAGGGCCAGATAGGAACTATGTTAGACCATGAGGTCTCTATCACAGCTGTTCAACTCTGCCATTGTAAGGTGAAAGCAGACATAGATAATGTGCAAACAAATAGGCATGATTATACTCTAATAAAACTTTGTAGGTAAAACCATTTGGTAAGCTGAATTTAGTCTGTGGCGTATAGTTTGCTGGCCCTTCATGTAGAAGATAGTTGGAGGGTAATCACATAATAAGATTTAAAGGCAAAGGAAGCTTTTTATAGTAGTTCATGCTATAGTCTTTTTGTCACCAGTCTGTGACCTAGTATCAATCTATTATGAAAGTTTGACCCATCAGGGAAAAAATAAATCAAGTTCGGAAGCTCAACTGATATATTTAAACATGTAGGTCTTTCTGTACCATTATTTTATTTTTATTTGTTTTACTGAAAAATTTTAACTTAAAAAATAACAATAGTGATTGGTACAGTTTCTTTTTCCCCATGAAAGCCATGAGTTAAGGAGTCATATTTAGCTAGGAAACACACACAAATAAGTACATTTACCCTTATCCATGGGAGGTATTTTCTAAGACACCAGTGAATGTCTGAAACTGTGGATAGTATTGAACCCTATATATACATTTTTTCTATATGTGAATATTTATGATAAAGTTTAATTTATAAATTAGGCACAGTAAGAGATTAATAATAACCCATCATAAAATAAAACAATACAAATATATTGTAATCTAAGTTAGGTGAATGTGGTCTCTCAAACTGTTCTGCATTATACTCCCCTTTTTCTTTTGTGTGATGATTATGAGATGATATAATTCCTATGTGATGAGATTAAGTCAGGTGAATGAGGTAGGTGTTGTGATGTGGTGTTAGGCTACTATTAATTTCTGGATATCTGACTACTCCATGAAGGAGGATCATCTGCTTCATGTGGCCCTGGATCATTGAGTCATGATAATGTTGATGGTTGAGATTCAGGAACAGACAATTCCAATAACTAATGGGCAGAGAGTGTACACAAAGGGATGATATGTGACCTGGGTGAGATGGAGCAAGATGTCTTAATATCTTATCATACTCCTTAGAACGACACATTATTTAGAACGTATGACTGGTATATTTCTGGAATTCCTCATTTAATATTTTTGTACTATGGTTGTCCATAAGTAACTGAAATCACAGAAATCAAAACCATGGATATTATATTGTGAGATATATGTTTGGTCTTCAACACTGTTTTCTGGCATACAACCCATAAAATGTTTAAAATCTCCAAAATGGTGTCTTTCTATGCTAATAATTGAATGAGAGCTGTTAGTCCTTAGCTTCAGGATAGGAGTTTGTCACAAATAAAAGAACAAGGCATGATTACAGTATTGAGACTTTCAGACCCACCCCTCAACCTCCTAGGAGGTGAGTAGAGCTGAAGGTTAGGTCAATTACCAATGGCCACAGATGTATTCATTCATGCCTATTTAATAAAGCTTTCTTAAGAACCCAGAAGGACTGGAATCAGAAACCTTCTAGATAGCTGAATATATGGAAGTGTTTGGAGGCTGAAGTGCCCTGGGAGGGCATGGAAGCCCAATATTGCTTCTCCCATAGCTTGCCATATGCATCTCTTCACCTGTCTCCTTTGTGATATCCTTTTATAATAAACTGGTAATTGTGTTTCCTTTAGTCTTTGGGGCACTCTAGCATATTGCTCAAGCCCAAAGAGGAAGTCATGGAAACCCCAACTTGAAACAAGATGGTTAGAAGTTTTAGAGACCCAGATCTGCAACAGGTGTGGGAGGGCAGTCTCGTGAGACTGAGACCTAAGCCTTGGGACCTGAAACTATTTCTAGATAGATAGTGCTGGAATTGAATAGAGGACAACCAGCTGGTATGTGCTGTACAGAAATGATTGCTTATTTGTTGGTGGAGAAAATCCTCCATACACTTGGTTGCGGAAGTCTTCTGTTTTGATGATTGTTGTGGTGTAAGAGCAAAGGGAAATCATGTCGTGTGTGTTCCTTTCTACCCACAGAGCAGATAAAGAGTGATTACTGTATACTCTGTTCTAGCTGCTCTTAATTCATTTCTCTAGAAATTATACTTTCTATGGTTGACACTATCCACTTACTCTGATAATGATACAATTTTCTGTCAGCTGTAAATGGTTCTGTTTGGATTATGACTACTGTACACTGTAGTTCACTTGTAGATATTAAATTGTGATAAAGTCTATTCTTCCTTGCATGTGAGAACTACTAAGGAGGGGAAATAATAGTTCTCAGTTCACTAGTTGCCTACCAATAGTATATTTAATAATTTTACTATAGTCTCAATGTATGGTCCCAAAGGAATGCTTTGTCACAAATAATCAAATCATCTGAGTCTTGGTAAAAAAGTGTCAGAGTATTATGCTTCTATTTTTTATTTTTTTGTGATGGATTCTCCCTTTGTTGCCCAGGCTGGAGTGCAGTGGTGCATTCTCAGCTCACTGCCACCTCTGCCTCCCGGGTTCAAAGGATTTTCCTGCCTTAGGCTCCTAAGTAGGTGGTATTACAGGCACACACCATCACACCTGCCTAATTTTCTTCTGTATTTTTAGTAGAGATAGGGTTTCATCATATTGGTCAGGCTGGTGTTGAACTCCTGACATCGTGATCTGCCTGCCTCAGACTCCCAAAGTGCTGGAATTACAGATGTGAGCCACAACACCCAGCCAGTATTATGCTTTTTTAAAGAAGACCAGAAGCATGCATGAAAGTGTGCATGATTCTTTTAGATTAAGTTGAAATCTTGCTATGTGTCCCAGGATGCTCTCAGACATCTATTTCCCAAAAGCAATCCTCCTGCCTCACATTCCCAAGTAACTGGGATTACAGGCGTGTGCCATCATGCCCTCTTATATTTTTAATATTCTGTATATTTTGTATATATTTGTTGATTTAATGTATTTTCCCTTTTTTAAATAGGGAATGTGAGTTCTGTAAAGTCTATATTCAGGTAAGATTTTACAGTTTTTTTAAACTTGTATGTTAACTAAAAACCTAAAGAAAAGAAACCACTATCTGTTGAGTATTCTACTCTGGGCTGGACAATATATTATGTGCTTAACATTTTTCATCTCATATAGTTGTCACACAGGTTTGCAAAGTATCTGTGCTACTATCACCTACTTTATATTAATCAGGCAACTGTGGTTCAGAGAGGTTGATTAATTGGCCTATGATTTCATAGATTAAAGGTAGCTGACCCTTGAGTTTGCCATTGCTCCCAAATCCCTCTTTTGGCACTCAGCATAGTTTGGCAGAGTCTGTGCATCAGTAGAATCAAGGTACAGGTACAGATGGGATCAATTCACAAAGTCAGATTTTGTTATATGTTAACTTTTTTTTAGAGTTTTCCCTTAGAATACTGGTTAATCCAAGAGTTTGTTCTAATGTGTGTGACAGATGAACTGGTAACCAGTACCTTGTTTTTACCATGAGAGTTTTTAGAGCAGATCTTACCTAGCTGTGGCCACAAGACATAGGTTTTTATTTCATAAGCAAGACCAGGTAAATCCTGGTCCATTTTACATGTTAGCAGAGATTATGTACATATATCCAAATGTTGTTCAATACATTGGTTTTTGTTTCATAAGCAAGACCAGGTAAATCCTGGTCTATTTTACCTGTTGCAGAGGTTATCTACGTATATCTAAATGTTGTTAAGTATTTTTAGAGGTTTTTTTTTACAGATTTCTCTATTTACAGACTTCCCAGTTTGGTTTTTCTTGAAGGCAGTACACTGCCTAGTTGCATGCATTCTTAATTTTTTCTAGAATTTTTGTTCTTCCACCATGGCTTTTAAAAATCTTTTCCTAATTACTTTCTTCTCTGATTTCCTTGGTGTTCTTTTCTTCCATTATTTTATTCCTTTCTGCCAGCCCCATTTTTCTATAGCTAAAATGAAAAGCACATGGAAACTTAGGTTTGTAAGGACTCAGAGAATAATCAAAGTACATTCATATTTCGAACTATATTTAATATCCTGGAAGAATCATTGTTCAGGTGGATAATCTGAAACTCAAGGTAACTTATTTAAATATAAGAGGTAGCAGAAGTAACATTTGAACTCATTTCGAAGCTCATTATTCTGGTTTCTGTATCATCATGTAAGTGAGTGTTTGAATAATAGAAAGGAAGAGGGAATGGGTCTCATTAAACCAATGGAAAAGGATAAGAATGGAATTAGCTGGAGAACCCAGTAGAAGTAGGTAAGAATGGAATTATCAGGGAAACGTTAAGTTTGAAGAGAAACAATCTCAGCGTTGGTAGGAGTAAGCATGTTACCTAAAAGATCAGAATATCGTCCTTCTGACAAGTTTAATGAAGATAAATTAGAAGAACAAAAACACAAAAGACATTGGGAGTTATCTAGAAAGGCATATTAAAATAGGTTTCAAAGGAAGCCCTGAATAGGTCACTCCATTTTTGTTTGTTTAATTAGAGGAATGAACACACTTCAAGCTTTCTATTGAAAGAGTTTTTTTAAAATGAGCTACTGGGAAAAGTCTCTATGAGCATATAGAAATGTCCTTTTATGTTCTTTCACCCCGAATTTCACAGGAGTGGCTTAGAACACCTTGAGTGCTAGGAGACTGAAGTTTGCTGAATTACATAGATCTGTGGCCCAGGACAGGTGTCCCCTATCCTTTGCCTCACTTTTTCCAAGTGTCTGATGACCTACCCATGTACATGTAAAGCAGGGTAAGATTGGCTGGCAAATAAGTCATGGAGCTTCAGTTGGGTTTTTGGTAACATGCTTATGTTGGAAGTGAATGCCTGACTGAGTCTCCATTTAGGTGATTTTCAGAAACACGTAAATGCAGAGCTTCTAGGATGTTGATTGGAGTTTATCTTTTCAGTAATCTGCTTTGATAAGCTGAATATTTAAAGGTTGGAGACTGCCATGAAGCCCTGCGGAAGATAGATCTGGAAGTGGGTGACACTTGCAGTATATTACAGTGTTTCCCAATTCCAGGTTCTTCTCTGTATATATATATAGTACTTAGAGAAATTCAACCACCAGGACTCAGTTTTTCTAGCAGTCTCTCTCCTTGGGTATGAAGATTTTTAAGGCTTTGCTAGTTTATGTAGACCTGAACAAGAAAGGACCAGTATAGAATAAGAAATCAAATTTTATTATTTTTAGTTTCAATTTTTATTGAGAAAAATACTCCCAATAGCAAATCTACATTTGCGTTTTGACATTTGTAAGTTCAGCCTTTCAACATTTCAAATATTTCAGGGCATTCTCTGTAGTGTTTTAGGGTGAAGGGAAGCAACAGGGACTTCGTAAGTGGTTTTTATGCTGAGAGACAATGAATGTCATTTTCCAGTGACACAGATTAGTCTTTGAATCAGAGATAGATAATGGACAAGGGACAAGGAAACTGTATCTTTCTACCTCATTTTAGGTTATCAAGTTTGTTCCAGTTTAGATAGCAGAAGTTATGTCAACCATTAAGTAGATTTTCAATTTATCCTTGAGGACAGATGTTTGTGAGGACAAATTATACTCTGGGTATGCCATTATATTGGCTGTAACTATTTGTTATGGAACTGAAAGTGAGTTTTCATTGGTTGTTAAATGTTGGGGAGGCGGAGTCTAAAATACATAACTAAAATATTTTTTTAAAACAGAGACTGTAGTATAATTATACCCAGAAACAATAAAGAGAAGGACTGATCTTCCCCCAGATTTTGTTTTTGTTTTTATTTTCTATAGTGAGCACCAAGACAGGAGCTAGCAGAGTTTCTTTTTAAATACATGAATTTGCTCATTTTTGCTGTTATCTTTTTGCTTTTCAGCAAACCATCTATAGAAAATTTACAGTCTATAAAAACTGAGGAAGACTTCAGTCTTGCTAACAAGGTAAAATGGTCTCTTGTGAACTAACTGATATTTTCAGTTGTACTCTAGTTCTGTATAGTATTTACTTTTCATGTTTAGCAGTGCTGTAAGTATCATTATTTTATGTTGGTAATATCAAGTTGGTCAGATAAAAACATTTTATAAAAATATGACTAGTTGGTTTAAAAATTTATTTTTTACTTTAATAAATAATAAATGTTTGGTTAATACTTTGAGATGGTGAAGGCCAAATAAAGGAACGGGCTGGAGAATACCTAGCGACAGGTTAGAAGAACATTTTCCACTATAAAGAATATATAAGTTTGGGTAAATGTTTATTTACATAAGTATTCTTACTGTGACTTTTAAAATTATTCTATAGTAACTTAATGAAACTCTTGCTTAAATTTATCTTTAATTGATTCAGTTACTTAGAGTAATCAAGGAATTTCTCTGATACTGTTATATTCCTAAACTGTACCACATGGGTTTTTTGACACTTATTATTTTGATATCATGTAGGTTTTAGGAGAGAGCTTTTTCTCAGTTTCTCTTCTTGGTTCTCAGATTACATGGAAATAATATTAGAAATGGTGAAAA
>CM052669.1:32296178-32322954 GCA_028533165.1 Leontopithecus rosalia
TGAAATGAACATAAAGGGTTATTACTATACTTAACAGCTCTCCGCCTGCACCTGAAGAAAGAGCAAAGCAATGTGAGACACTGGTAGTGTGGACTATGAACTTGCATTTGCAATTTCATAAAGACTTTTTTTTTTCTTTGCAACAAGGGTCTATTAACTATAACTGTCTTCAGTGCACTGCTTATCTTACATACAATTAATTGTTTCATAAATCAAATAAGCAAGTTGTTGGCAAATGACATCTGTAATCTTTGAGCTGACAGCAAAATATATTATGAACCATAAATATCTTAGGCCAACTTTTCTTTTCTAGACATTTTGGTGCTGCTACCCAGGAACAGATTATAACTGTGAAAAAACACTTGTTCTTGATGGTGATAGCAGAACATGTTCAGTCCTCTCAGCAACTGAGGGAGCAGCTCTTTAAGTTCTGATCTCAGGTCGGTAGGCTCATTTGACAAGACCAAAGTGGGATAATGGAGACATCAGACAAATAATTTGTCAGGGCCTGCTAACATACTTTGTTCTGAGAACTCTGGTCTCTGAACACTACTTTTCTGATCTTATGTGACCCTAATCCCTGCCTGTGCTAACATGGCATGGAATGTTATGCAGCAATCAAAAATGACTTATTAAACTTATTAAATATTAATATTAACTTAATTATTATTATTAATTAATATTAATATAATAATATAATTAATTAATATAATTAATATATAATAATATTATATATAATATTATATATTATATATTTATATAATATATTAATATATTATTATATATTATAATATAATATATAATAATATAATAATATAATAATTAATAATAATATAATTAATATTAACTTAATATTAACTTATTAAATATTAATATTAATATAAGTTAATAAGTTATTAACTTATTAAATATTATGCAGCAATCAAAAATGATGAGTTCGTGTCCTTTGTAGGGACATGGATGAATCTGGAGAACATCATTCTCAGCAAACTGACACAAGAACAGAAAATGAAATACCGCATATTCTCGCTCATAGGCGGGTGATGAAAAATGAGAACACATGGACACAGGGAAGGGAGTACTACCCACTGGGGTCTATTGGGGAGAATAGGGGACGGACAGTGCGGGGGGAGCTGGGGAGGGATAGCCTGGGGAGAAATGCCAAATGTATGTGAAGGGGAGGAAGGCAGCAAAACACACTGCCATGTGTGTACCTATGCAACTGTCTTGCATGTTCTGCACATGTACCCCCAAACCTAAAATGCAATTAAAAAAAAGAAAGAAACTGAGTATAAGCACTTAAGCTGATGTTAATGCTGCGCCCTGGTGGTGGGGTAGGAATATGTAGCATTATTAATGAGAAAGAGCCTTGTGTTTTCCATACACAGTCAAGGAAAAGAGAGTATGTGGAGTTGCCACAGCATAAGAAAATGTAACTGAAACCCTACATAAAGTTTGGAGCATCAAGCAGCTGCAAAGACATGGAAAAGGAGGGCTAGAAAAAATATGACCACTATACTAAGCAGGAAAATTGTAACAGGTTATGGTGGCAGAGAAAGTTCTCCAATGAGAATTTATACATCCACATTCTTTGATTTTATATTACCACATTGTTCCAAATTAAAACATGCACGAAAATACTCAAGAAATGATCTCTGGGTAGTGATGCCTGGCAGAAGCAAAGTAAAATTATTCTGGAAATGTTTTGCATAATTTAGGATAGATATAAATTATTTTCTCAAGAAACTGAAGACATTGTGAAGAAGATTTGGGTGGAGAGAGGAAACAGAACTTCTAGAAATGAAACATATTAATCGGTGAGATTGAATACAATGGAAAGGTTTAACAAGAGATCAAAAGCATCTGAGGAACGAATTAGAAAAATAAATGAGTGATTTGAAAAGACATCTGACATTGTAGCAAAGAGAGGTAAAGGGACAGTTTAAAAGGGAGTGTAGAAGAAAAGGTGTATAAAATGATACTGATATTGGTGATACCCAAAAGTGTTAGATAACAGAAAAATGGCAATTAAAAGAAGAGACAATATTTTAAAATGGTATCATTTCAAAATTTATCAGACATTGGATTTATCAGAATCATCAATTTAGAAAGGACAATAAGTCTAATATTGAATAGACATAAGTAAATCTATCTATGACATATATGTTGGCAAGACATTAAAAACAAATAGGTTTTAAAAATGAACAGAAGAAAAAAAGATAAACTGCAAAGAGGTGACAGAACAGTAGCAGAATTCTCAGCAGCAAAACTAGACACTGGAAAATAATAATATTTTCCAAGTGCTAAAAAGGGAAACAACTCTTAGCATCCTCAGCCAATATGAGCTATTATTCAACAGTGAGAGCAAAATAAAACTATTTTGAGTCTGGGATAAAGAGAATGTACTAATTTACAACATTTATTAGAAGAATAACTAAAGGGTATACCTCAGGAGGGAGAAAATTTCTAGAAAGAAGGAGTAGGATAGAAATAGCCTTCATGAGTAATAAAACGGATGAAACTAGAGATTTATATAAATGGATATTGATTATCTAAAGCAATAACAGCCAATGCTATAAAATATTAAGGTGTAAAACGGGTTAGTTATGAATATGGCACTTACGGCCTTTGTGTTTGTTATTCAGGAGATGAGAAATAGCACTAATCAAACTTGGGCTTCACTGAGTCAAGTGTGGATACTAAAAGCGTAGGGAAACTTCTAAAAATTAAAAATACAAGTAGAGCAAAAGGATGTGAGAATACTTGATTAACTAAATAGAAAGTGGGGATAGAGTGGAAGATTAAAAATTGTGAATTAATAAAAAGTTTATTAATTAGAAAGCACAAAATAACATGATGGAATTTTTTCCAAACTTATCAATAATCATAATAATTGTGAACAAAGATTTTATTTTAAAAAGTGAATGTCAGGTGGAAGGGAAAAGTCTCATCCAGTTATGTAATATAAAGTGCTGATGATAAGAAGAAGAAAAAAATACAGCAAGCAAAGTTTAACTGACCAAAAGCTGATACAGCTTTATAGAATGATGATATCATTCTACTCTTAGGAAGAATGTTCACTTTTCCCTGTGTGTTTTTTTATGAGCAGCAAAACCTCTAAAGTGCCTGGGAACAAGTCTTATATTCACACCTACATACGTACATATACATGTATGAGTGTCTGTAAAAAATGTATTACAAAAATTATGAAACTTTATTGTAAGATATTAAAGAATGTCTTATTCCATAACCAAAATTCAATTTTCAATTCTGGGAAGATGAAGGATTTAACTATCAATAGAAAAATGTTAAAACTTTTAGCAAAACTATAGGCAGTATCTTTATCAATTTGCTATAAAACTAAAGTCATTAAGATAGTATGATACTGGCATAGGCATAGACAAAAACTTAGTAAAACAGAGCCTTCAAACTAACTCATATGTATATGTGAACATGATACACGGTGGAAATGATATTACAGATAAGTGGAGAATAGATTCAATAAATGATACATCAATTAATCACATGAGAAAGATAAAACTGCACAACTAAATCACTTGCTATTCAGAAAATTAATTTCAATGGACAAAATACCTAAATTAAACACCAAAATTTTAAAAGTAGTTAAAAGAACCATAGATAAATACAAGTAAGACTTCAGAGTACAAAACAATTTCTTAAAATATACAAACGAAAAGGAAAAATGTAATGAAGACTGGTGCTGCCTGATTAAAACGATGCATAGAAAAGCAGTTAACATAAACAAAATGAAAGTTTGTGAACTGGAATGTGATATTTACATCCCATATAAAATAAGAAAGAATTAATATCCATAATAGACACAGAACTACAAATCACTGGGGTTAAACAACTAATAGAAAATATGAGGAGAATATAAACAGAAAATTCAGAGAGGAGAAAATCGATGGAGAGGAAGATAAAATATATTATCAACATTAATAGTACATGATCAACCTTAATGGTAACTAAATCAATTGATTTTAAAATAATCACGACATATAATTTCATGACTCAGAGGAAAAATACTAAGTCTGCTGACACCAAGTGTTGACAATGTGGGAAAATAAGAACACTTAGCTTAAATTATTAGAATGACTTTGGAGAGCAATTAGGCAAAATGTGGATATTCACCCTAAGCCTTGACCAAACTGTGTGTGTGTGTGCGTGCCTGTGTGTGTGTGTGTGTGTGTGTGTGTAGAAAGAAGTATTTTCAAGTTGGATGCAGTGGCTCATGCCAGTGGCTACTCAGGAGGCTGAGGCAGAGTTTTGCTTGAATCCAGGAGTTTGAGGCCATCCTGGGCAACACAGTGAGACCCCCACCTCTGAAAACAAAAAGAAAGTAAATATTTTCATGTACATATTTTGTGATATATTGAATTATATACATATACTTAATTGCATACTTAATAAGGAGCTGCCACTGTGATCATTTTTTGGAAAGTGGAATTTACCTTTAAGAAAATGCTCTGGGTAAGTACTTAGATAATTGCTTGAAAAAAGCATTTGTATAATTTGGGTGATCATTTTGTAACAGAGACTACACTACATCAGGCCTAGTTACAAAGCTTAATAAATTCCAACAACTGTATAAATAGTTTTAAAAAAGTTGTTAGAGATTCAGGAATTGTATAGTTTAACAAATATATCAGTGGATATTTTTAAGTCCATGAAATAAAGGTTGCTGGCTTTGTATACAGTACCATCCAAAATAATCCTCTCACAAATATGGCCTCCCACTCGAATACACTTCTGTCTCTATGTAAGTTCTTTCAGCTTCTCATATGTAAGAGGAGTATGTTTTATTTCTTTTTCCAAATGCTAGCCTTGACCTCTGCCATTTGGATTCCAAGATGGAGAAGGATTATAGAGAGTTCCTAAACCCTGTTTGTTTAGCTCTTTTTACTGAGTTTCAAAGTATGTTCAGTTCACTGTTTAAAAGAATTAAAAGGAATGCAAACCTCTCTTATATGTACTGATCACTTTGAAAACTATTCTATTTCTTTCATTAATTTATCTTCCAAACTAGGGAGTATATAATTTCAAAAAGGACTAAGAGTTTTAATGAAATACAAATTAAAATTTAGTAAACAGTATTAAAAATGCTAACAAGGTTACATTAAATATAATATGTATTTAAAATTTCCCTTGCTAGTACCTGAAAATGCTGAGACATGTTGTACAGTGAGTTCCATTTGGAGTCACGTTAAAGGACAGAGATCTAGCTGGAAACTGTATTTGAGGTTCTGCCCAGTGCTCAGCTACTCCACCCCATTTAAACTGAGTTATTCATATTTATGAAGGTTCAGAAAAACTAAGTGCTATCAGGACATTGATAGTACTGGCAGAGTCAGTTTTTAGATCCTCCCTTTCTATAGGCAGTCTTTTAAAATCCAATCATCGTGGAACAAGCCCGTAATTGAAGCATCTTAGATGGTCTCCTTTCTTACACTGTTTTACACAATTATTTTTGCATTCTACAAAGAAAGGTGTATTTCTCATCCATGCTGAATCTTAAGAAGGTACACTGGTAAGAGTTATAAGAAAAGATAAATCAATATATAGGTACCTGTCAGACCCTTATTTATTCAAGGCATAATTCATATCTTTCTGTGTCTTATGCCCATGTCTGTCAAGACTAAATTGTAACATTAGAAACAAAGTGTCAGTTTCATGTTGAGATGTGCTGAAATCACCTCTTCCATTCCCCAGCTATGGTAAAAGAATGTAGAGTTCCTGAGAAAGTATCCCAAGAGTCAAAAAGAGATTTTCAGTGAAAAAGAAATTGCTCGTTTCTGTTTGTTTATATGTTTGTCTAGCTAGCTATCTTTTTATTTATGTGTCTATAATTCTATCAGTCATTTATGTATCATTTAGAACTAATCTCTGTAAAATGTGTAAAAGGACTAAAGGTCAATTTCAGTATTCTGTGATGTGTACATTTTTATTTTCAGTATTTATTCTGGGTTATGATAAATAATTTGATGAGACATTTTACCACATCTTGGCCTATGTTGTGAGTCTTAGTTGCATAACTTGTATGATTTCAAGGAAGCTGAGTTGAAAATTTACATTCATTTCTGACAGATAGGTCTTATACTTTTAACTTAACGGAACACATATCAAGGACAAGTGAGTGTTTTAAATTTTCTTAAGCATTAATTTATGTTCATAGAAAAACATTCTTGATAAGTTTCAGCAATCTGTATTCACTGTTTGTTTGGTTGCTGCTTACTGTCTTTTATCATTCAAGTGTCTTATCATTTATAAGTATATACATTAATTTTTCAATATAAATTTTTGTAATAGAAAGACATTTGAAGTTTACTGTAAATAATAAACTAATCTATAGTCATTACTTACTAGCAGCAAAAATGCTGCTCTCACACTTCTTTCTCCCTGATTTGTTAATTTCAAGAAAGTATATTAAACTACACTTTTAAGAGAAAGAATCTGCTTATTTATAAAAAAAACCTTTACCCAAAATGCAATCTAACATGTCTTAAAATTGATATAATAAGTTTTATTGAATTAAGATCAATTCCTTTTCCTGGTCTGTTCTTATGCTGCTCTAATTTTATGGAATGTAAATGGACTGAATTCTTCAATCAAAAGACATAGTGCGGCTAAATAGATTAAAACACCAATTCCAACTATTTGCTGCTTACAAGAAACATACTTCACCTATGAAGACACCCATAAATGGAAAATAAAGGCAGGCAAATAAATATTCCACGGAAATGAAAACTAAAAACAAGGGCAAGAGTAGTTATAATTTATTACATAAAATATATTTCAAGAAAAAAAGAGACAAAGAAGGTCATTATATATTCAAAAAGGTGTCAGTTCAGCAAGAAGATACAACAATTATAAATATATATGTGTCCAAAATTGGAGCATCTACATATAAGAAACAAATATTATCAGAACTGAAAACATAGATAGACTCCAACATGCTAATAGCTTGAAACTTCATCACCCCATTTTTAATGTTGGAAAGATAATCCAGATAGTAAATCAACAAAGAAACATCAGACTTAATTTGCAGTATAAACCAAATGGTCCTAATAGATATTTACAGAAAATTTTATCCAACAGCTATAAAATACCTATTCTTTTTCTCAGCACATGGAACATTCTCAAGTATAGACCACGTGTTAGTTCATAAAACAAATCTTAAAAATCTCAGGCTGGGTGCATGGTGGTTTTCACCTGTAATCCTGGCACTTTGAGAGGTTGAGGTGGGAGGGTCACAGGAGCTCAAGAGTTTGAGACTAGCATGGATAACATAATGAGACCCCCATCTCTAAAAAACTGCCACGTGTGTACCTATGCAACTATCTTGCATGTTCTGCACATGTACCCCAAAACCTAAAATGCAATAAAAATTTAAAAAAAAAACAAAAAAGAAATAGTATAATATTTATAATTTAATAAATAATTAAAAATGTAAAAAAAAATTAGTGAGGTTTGGTGATATATGCCTGTAGTCCCAGATACTCGAGAGGCTAAGGCAGGAGCATCTCTTGAACCTAAGAGATCAACGCTGCAGTGAGCCATGATTATGCCACTGCACTCCATCCTGGGCAGCAGAGTGATACCATGTCTCAATAAATTACTACATAAATAAACAGTAGATAATAAATAAATAATTTGAAAAAACTGAAACCGTATCAGAAACTTCTTTGACCACAATAGACTAAAACTAGTTGAATATAGCCATCCTGGTGGATGTGTAATGATAATGTAATTGCGGTTTTGATTTGCATTTTGGATTCTAACGATGTGGAGCATCGTTTTGTGTACTTATTGGCCGTTTGTATATCTTTTTTGGAGATCCTTTGCCCATTTTAAAAATTGAGTTATCTTTTTATTACTGACTTATAAGTGTTCTCTTTACTTTGGATACAAGTCCCTTATTTATACATGAAATTTATATGTATAACTTGCAGACATTTTCTCCCATTCTGTATGTTGTCATCACATTCTTCATGGTGTCCTTTAAAGAAAAAAAAAATTCAGTAAGAAGAGGACCTTTGGAAACTTTACAAATGCATGTAAATTAATCAGTATGCTCCCAAATGACCAGGGGTCAGTGAAGAACTGAAGAAGGAAACTTTAAAATTTATTGAGTCAAATGAAAATGAAAATCCCAAATACCAAAACCTATGGGATATAGCGAAAGCAGCACTAAGAGGTAAATTCATAGGAATAATCACTTACATCAAAAGAAAGTAGAAAATGATTAATGAATTAATTATATGATATTCAATATTTATAAAATCTGGGTCTTTAGCCATTCTCTGTTAATTGGAGATATCGCTTGCCCAACTCAACTATTAATGAAAATAAAATGCTCTACCATATGAAAGGGCTTTATCAAAGAAAGGCCTTTAAATATGGATATTATTAAAGTTTCTCTTCTCATGATGGCTAAAGTGAGCCCATTCACCACTTTGCTTTCAACTCTATTCCTATGATAAAAATAAATCTACCACTTCTTTGCATTTCTTGACGCTACTTGTCAGGGAGGCCTTTTCTCTTCCTTACCATCCAAATTCCCCTCATACTTCAAGATTTTTTCTAACTCCCACTGCATTGATGTTTCCCCCATTTTTTCCCAGGTGTACTGATCTCTTTTATTGCATACTCACTGCCCCAACCACAAAAAAGTCACTTATCTTTTCTGAGTAACAGTAAGTAAATACTATAAATATTTTTTTCTTAGAATATCAAAATGGGTTATAAATCGAAGTATAGAAATTTACCATGGCACTTGTATACCTATATAACAAACCTGCACATTCTGCACATGTACCTCAGAACGTTAATAATAATAATAAAATAAAAAATTACACCCTGAAAAGAAAATAAAGGCAGCACCCGGCTAGAGGGAGACTCCTTTCTTGCCAAGCTGAATAAGCTACTTGAATATATGAATATGTGCAGACTTTGGCTAAAACCGTAAAGGAGACATTCTGCAATAAACAACGTGATACCATTTTATCTTGCCACACAGTACAAAAAGTCCTCACAATAATTTTAAGATGTACTCTGCTGTTTTGTACACAAAGTTCCCACTATTGTCTGCATAAGAAGAATAGGATTAAGCACACTTTAAGTGGAAGAGCTCTGTTCACACAGGTAGTTCTCCATTTTCTTTTCTTTTTTTACTTTTAGTTCAGTTTTGTGGGTACATGTAAAGGTTTGCTACATAGGTAAACGTATAATGAAAGTTTGTTGTACATATTGTGCCATCGCCCAGATATTAAGCCCAGTACCCAATAGTTATTTTTTCTGTTCCTCTGTCTCCTCCTACCCTCCCCCATCAAGTAGACCCCAGTGTCCTCTGTTTCCTTCCTTATTTGCATAACTTCTTATCATTTAGTTCCCACTTATAAGTAAGAACATGCAATATTTGTTTTTCTGTTCCTATGTTAGTTTGCTAATAGCCTCTGCCACCATCCATCCATGTTTCAGTAAAAAACATAATCTCATTCTTTTTATGGCTTCATAGTATTCCATGGTGTATATACACCATATTGTCTTTATTCAATCTGTATTGCTGGGCATTTAGGTTGATTCTATGTTTTTGCTATTGTGTATAGTGCCACAATGAACATTCACATGCATGTGTCTTTATGGTAGAATGATTTGTATTCCTCTAATATATACCTGGTAAATGGATTGCTGGGTTGAATATTCTGATTTTAGCTCTTTGAGGAATCACCATGCTGCTTTCCACAATGGTTGAACTAATTTACACTCCCACCAACAATATATAGATGTTCCCTTTCCTCTACAATCTCACCAGCATCTATTACTTTTTGACTTTTAAATAGTAGCCATTCTGAGTGGTATGAGATAGTATCTCATTGTGATTCTGATTTGAATTTTTCTAATGGTCAGTGATATTAAGCTTTTCTTCATGTGCTTGTTGGCTGCATGGATGTCTTCTTTTTTTGGTTTCATATAAATTTTAAAATAATTTTTTCCAGTTTTGTGAAGAATGTCATTGGTAGTTTGATAGGAATAATGTAGAGTCTGCACAATACTATGGGTTGTATAGCCATTTTAATAATATTGATTATTCCTATCCATGAACATGGGATGTTTTTCCATATGTTTGTGTCTTCTCCAATTTTTTTGAGCAATGTTTTTTAATTCTCATTGTAGAGATCTTTCACCTCTTTAGTTAGCTGTTTTATAGGTATTTTTTTCTGCTTGTGACAATTGTGAATGGGATGTCTTTCTGATTTGGCTCTCAGTTTGGCTGTTATTGGCATATAGAAATGCTGGTGATTTTTGTACATTGATTTTGTAAAGATACAACTTTGCTGAAGTTGTTTACCAGCTGAAGAACTTTTGGGCTGAGACTGTGGGGTTTTCTAGATATAGAATCATCATCTTCAAACAGATTTGCTCTCTTTCTATTTGGATGCCATTTATTTCTTTATTTTTGTTTATGATTTAGGAACAGAGTTTTCCTACAGAACAATTTACATTTTCAAACAGAACAATTTATGATTGTTCTGTCTAGGACTTCCAATACTATGTTGAATAGAAGTGGTGAGAGAGGGCATCCTTGTCTTGTGCCAGTTTTCAATGGGGGATGTTTCCAGCTTTTGCCCATCAGTATCATGTTGGCTGTGGGTTTATCATACACGGCTCTTATTATTTTGAGCTATATTCCTTCAATAACCTAGTTCATTGATACTCTTTAAGATGAAGGGATGTTTAGTTTTATCAACAACTTTTTCTTCATCTATTGAGATAATCATGTGTTTTTTTGTTTTTAGTTCTGTTTATGTGATGAATCACATTTATTGATTTGCATATCTTGAACCAACCTTGTATCCCAAAAATGAAGCCTACTCAATCATAGCGGATTTGCTTTTCAATGTGCTGATGGATTCAATTTGCAACTATTTTGTTGAGAGATTTTTACATCGATGTTTATCAAGGATACTAGCCTGAAGGTTTTCTTTTGTTGTTGTTGTTTTTCTGACAGGTTTTGGTATCAAGAGAATGCTGGTCTCATAGAATGAGCTGCGGAAAAGTCCCTCCACAATTTTTTGGAATAGTTTCTGTAGAAATGTATTAGCTCTATTTTTTTCAGGGCAATCTTTAAAACGTAAAAGTCAAAACACACAACAGCTTAATAAGAGAGTAGAGTTTTTGGATTATTTTTAGGTGGTTCCTCATTTCCAATTATTTTCTAGAGATTAATTTAAAACAATTAAAACAACCCACGTGCATTTTTGTGTGTATATATGTATATTATCTATATACACTAATTTAATGGTAATACTTTGCTAAATATATACCCAAAAGAAAAGGAAACATGCGACTGAAAAAGACACCTTCATTTGCATGCACATTGCTGTGCTATTCAGAATAACAAAGACATGGAATCAATGTGGGTGCCCATCAATGATACATTAGATAACGAAAATATGTAAATGTGTACCTTGGAATACTATGCAGCAATAAAACAGAACAAAATTTTGTCCCTTGCTGTAGCAGGGGAGACCCATAAGTGCCGAGGCAGGAGCCAGAAGCCTCAGCCTATTTCCATATAAATAATGAATAAGAAAGTCTCAATGAACTAGAAATATGATCATAATCATTATTAGTCATTCACAGGAGATCTTAGTTATTCATAGATGATCCTAATTCTTTAACTAATGCCTTTCAGGTCTCGAAGTGTGAACCTGGGGTGACACTGTGAAAGGAATGACCCTAAGTCAGAATGCTTTAAGCACTGTCTTGCCTGTGTGAGGGCTGCTGGAGGGCACCTAGGCTGTGCGGCAGTGCTAGCACTGGAAAAGCACCTGCTGTTTAGCCAGCTAGGGAAGGAGATGTCCAAAATGGCTGAGATGTCTCCTTTGGGGTTTTGGTGGCAGGCAGGGGAGTTAGGAGAAAACTCTGGTCCTCTAAGTTGTTGCTGTAGGCCTGATGGCTGTCAGGTAGACCCGCAGACATCTGGGGGCTTACTTGTCTCTAAGTGATGCTGTGCTTCAGTGGTCCCATTCCATGTCCACTCTCATGTTCTGCTTTTGCACCTAGTTTCTTTTTTCTTAGAAAAGATAATCAGTAAAAGTAATATAAATCTTAATGTCTTTGTTCTTTCTTAACAAGTATGGAAAAGTGTTGATGCATTATGCTCCTTACCTCATCTTGGCTACCTGAAAGTCTTGGGCCCCTACCTATATGACATGTGATGTACTTGACCCTATCACTGAACACCAAGATCACACCCTATCTACGCTGCCCCCAGATATGTACAAAATTTAAGTCAGAGCATCTAGGCACTTGGGGCCACTGATGGACTCCGCACTTTGATAGGCAGTGGACCCCGGGGCCCAAACTCTCTTTTCTCTATCTCAGTTTCTTGTGCCTTTTAGTTCCACAGTTTCTCATCTCTACACCAGCAGAGAGGTGCTCAACGGTCCCTGTAGGGCTGGTCCCTACACCTTGCAGCAACATAGGCAAAAGGTATATTTCTAAGCAAATTAATGCAGGAACAGAAAACCAAATACTGCATGTTTTCACTTGTAAGTGGGAGTTAAGCATTGGGCACAAATGGACATATATATGGGGAAAAAGACAATGGGGACTACGAGAAGATGGAGGGAGGTGGTTGGGTTAGAAAAAAGACTACCTATCAGATATTATGCTTACTACCAGAGTGGTGAGGTTTGTACTCCAAACCCCAGCATTGTGCAGTATTCCCATGTAACAAATCTGCACATGTACTCCCAGTATCTAAAATAAAACTCGAATTTTTTTAAACCTTACTTTGGTTTTAATGTTTAAAAATACTTTGGCACCCACCAATATATTTAATTGGTAACACAGTTATGCTATGGGGCTTTGGAGCTTCCACTATAGTATAAAGATTCCACTGAAAGGTGTCTATTGTAGCATAATATAATGTCTCAAAACTTTATGGCCTAAAACAACACAGATTTATTATCTACAGTTTTCTGTGGGTCAGGAATAGAGACATGAGTTACTATGGCCTTCTGCTTTCAGGTCTGTCACAGAGCTGTAATCAAGATCCAACTGTGAAAAGTTCTGCTTGCATGCCCATTGGCACTTCTTGTGGCTTGTTGGACTATTGACCTCAGTTCTTTGATGATTGATGATTGGAGGAATCCCTCAATTAATTGCCTTCTGGGCTTCCCTAGATGTTAGCTCATAGCATGATAGCTTGCACTCAGAGTGTGACAAGCAAATAATCTCTTATGATTTGAACTCTGAAGTGACATCTCATTACCTTTCTCCATATTCTATTATTAGGAGAGTTACAGGGACCAGCCTATATACAAAGAGATGAAATTACATAGAATATGATTATCAGGAAACAGGGATCACTGAGAATCATGTCAGAAGCTGTCTACCACATATAAAAGAAACACTATGGGAGGCCAGGTTGGGCAGATCACAAGGTCAAGAGATTGAGATCACTCTGGCCACCATGGTGAGACCTGGTCTCTACTAAACATACAAAAATTAACTGGACATTGTGGCAGATGCCTGTAGTTCCAGCTACTCAGGAGGCTGAGGCAGGAGAATTGCTTGAACCTGGGAGGTGGAGGTTGCAGTGAGCCTAGATCATGGCACTGCACTCCAGCCTGGAAACAGAGTGAGAATCCATCTCAAAAAAAAAAAAAAAGAAATACTACATCATAGTCCACCTATAATCCATCAGTAGCAGTAGTATCCTGAAAGATAATAAACATTTATTGATTCCTTCCAATGTACAGTGTGTTGGTCTCAATTAAGTATTCAAAGAGATACTGTCCATTTTTAAGAAAGATAACTGCAAACACATAAATTTTACCCTAAAAATACCTTTCCTTTTTGAATAAAATAGAAATTTAATAAATACAAATATGAAATGGCATGTTTGCATATTCAAATTTAGGAAAGATGTATTAGTATATTCTTTAGAATGCAGCTAGATTTAACTTTTTAGAATTCAGCTAGTGACTTAGGAATACAAAGTGCTGAAAAATACTACAATTCTATATGAACTGATTTATCTGGTACCTGAGCCAAGGATGTATTATGATGCACAAATTCAAAAAGCTTTTTACACTGTAATGGTAAATGCCATTACCAGCTTGTGTATTTCTTTTTTTTACAGGATTCCATGCTAAAAATGAGCTTATTTGGATATGCCACTTTGAGCTATATTTTTCTTTACTGCATTCCAAAAGAATAGGAGTTTAAATATGAGAAAAATGTAATGCAAGTAGCTATATTTGTAAATGTCATGTACTAGGCTTAATTCATAGCAACTACATAGAAAGTCAATTAATTGATCTCAAATTTTAGTTTCTTAGAATCCAGAAAAGATTGGAAGGTCTTCTGGGTTCATTATTTTACTTCAATTGTATTTCTGATTTGCTTCGATCATAGCCTTTATCAGTCTAGTTGCATTCTAGTTATTTGGTAACTTAATATACTAATAGCTATAATACTTTCCAGGACTAACTCTAGGTCCAGGCTACTTCAGGCAAATGAGATTCGATTGCCTTGATTAGAGATAGGACCTAGTGAGAAATGTTTTCCTCCAGGGTTGAGCAGTGGCAAGTGCTTGAGCAAGAGCTTGGAGCCAAGGTCTTGAGAAGGATATTAAAGAAAAACTGCTGGCTTTATATTTAACATATTCCCATCTTTGATATTTCATCAAATAAAAATGTCTGGTTTCAGATGAGTCTGAAAAAAGTTAAGTAAAGGAACATTTAAAAAGGGTAAATATTCCATTTCTAAAAGAATATATGTGTATTTTATTAAGTAGCAAATTTATATTTTACATCCAGCTATACCATGTTATAACAGATTGAATAAAGAACACATCACACCTTTATGAAGAATTAATTGACCATAAATGCATAAATTTATATCTAGGCTCTCTATTTTCTTCCACTGATTTACATATCTGGCTTTATGTCAGGACCACAATGTTTTGATTATTGTTGCTTTGTTCTTTTTGCCCAAGATTGATGGGGCTATTTGTGGCATTTTTGTGGTTTCATATGAATTTTGGGATTATTTTTTGCATTTTTGTAAAAACTGTCATTTGAATTCTAATAGAGATTACACTCAATATATAGATTGTTGAGTAGCAATGACAATTGTTTTCATTTATGAATATGAGATGCCTTTCAATTTGTTTGTATATTTTAAATTTTCCTTCAAAATGTTTTGTAGTTTTCAGCATATAAGTGTTTCACCTCATTGGTGTTTTCTAATTTCTTCAAAAATTTAGAAAATAGTCTCATTTACAATAGCACTAAATTATAAATTAGATATTTCTAATTAAAATAACATTATTAATTTTTATGTGTTGATTTGTATCCTATAACTTTATTGATTTTTTTATCTAACCTTTTTTGGTGGGATCTTTCATGTTTTCTCTGAAAAAGATTATATTGTCAGCAAATAGAAACACTTGAACATTTTACTTTTTCATTTGGATGCCTTTTATTGTATTATTTCACCTAATTGCTCACTAGAAATTCCAGTAATGTGTTGAATAGAAACGGATAACTTAAACTTGATCATATGCAATAACTCTTCTCTCTTCTTGCTGAGTTCTGGATTTGAGAGGGAAAGTTTTCAAATTTTTGCCATTATGTTGGTATGATGTTAGCTGTGGGCTTGTCATATGCGGTCTTTATTATATTGAGATATTTTTCTTCTATTCCTAGTTGATTACGTTTTGAGATGAGGGTCTCGCTCTGTCACTCAGACTAGAGTGCAGTGGCATAATCTCTACTCAGTGTAACCTCAGCCTGCTGGGCTCAAGCGATCTTCCCACATCAGCTTCCTGAGTATCTGGGACCCCATGTGCATGCCACTATACCCAGCTAATTTAATTTAGTTTTGGTAGAGATGATGTTTCGCCATCTCTACCAAAAATAAAGGTGAGCAGATTGCTTGAGCTTAGGAGTTGGAGGCCCAGCTCTGTCTTGAACTCCTGAGCTAAAGTGATCTGCCCACCTCAGCCTTTCAAAGCATTGGGATTACAGACATGAGCCACAGTGCCCAGCGATTCCTATTGGAATCGCCCACCCTCCTATTTTTGAGGGTGTTGTAATATGAAAGGGAATTTAATTTTGCCAAATGCTTTTTCTGCATCTTCTTAAATTATCGTGTGAATTTTTTTACCCTTTATTCTTTAATGTGGTATATAACATTAATTAATTCGTAATGTCGAACCATCCTTGCATCTCAGAAATAAAACAAACTTGGTCATGGTGTATAATCCTTTTATTGTGCTATTGGATTCAGTTTATTTGTACTTTGTAAATTTTGCATCAATAATCATTAATCTGCAGTTTTATTTTTTTTGTAGTATCACCTGACTTTGGTATCATGGTAATGTTGATCTCACAAAATGAGTTTGGAAGTGTTTCTTCTCAATTTTGTGAAATAATTAGAAAAGGTTACCATGAGTTCTTTAAATGTTTGCTAGAATTCATCAGTGAAGCCATATTGTCTTGGCTTTTCTTTACTGGGAGATTTTTAAATTATGGATTCAACCACTGTGTTACTTATAGATCTGTTCAAATTTCTTTCTGTTTCTTCATGATTCAGTCTAGATAAGTTGTATGTCTCTAGAAATATATTCATTTATTGTAGACTATATAGAGTGTTGGGATAAATTGTACATAGTTGTCTCATAATTTTTTAATTTCTGTGGTATCAGTTACAATTTTTTCTTTTATTTATTTGAATCTTCTGTCTTTTTTTCTTATTTAATCTAGGTAAGGATTTATCAATTTTGTTCATCATTTCAAAAATCCAACTTAAAGTTTTGTTGACATTTCCTGTTGTTTTTGTACTTTTTATGCTTATGTAATCTTTGCTATTTTTTTTCTGCTAACTTTGGGTTTAGTTTGTTCTTCATTAGCTCTTTTAGGGTCAAGGGTAGCTTGTTTAGTTGAGCTTTTCTTTTTTAATGCAGGCATTTATTACTGTAAACTTCCTTTAGTATTTTGCTGTGTCACATAAGTTTTGGTATGTTGTGTTTTTGTTTTCATTTGTCTTGAAGTATTTTCTGATTTCCTATTTAATATCTTCTTTGACCCAAATGTTGTTCTAGGATGTTATTTAATTTCCACATATTTGTAAATTTTCCATGATTCTTCCTGTTACTGATTTCTGGTTTTATTCCATTGTGGTCAGAATAGATGCTTGGTATAATTTCAGTCTTCTTAACTTTTTAAAGACTTTTTGTGAACTAACATGTGAACTACCCTATAGTTGTGCACTTGAGAAAATTGTTTATTCTATTACTGTTTGGTGGGATAATCTGCATGTATCTGTTAGATCCATATGACCTATAGTGTTGTTCAGGTTCTCTGTTTCCTTTTTGATATTTTGTCTGGATGTTCTATTCAGTACTGAAAGTGAGATATTGAATTATCCTGCTATTATTATATAGCTGTATATTTTTTCCTTCAGTTTTGTCAGTGTTTGCTTTATACAGTTAGGTGATCTGATGTTAGGTGTATATATACTTGTAATTGTTATATTTCCCAGTGTATTGGCCTTTTGATTATTATATAATACCTCTCTTTGTCTATAACAGTTCTTCAGTTAAGTCTATTTTTTTCTGATGTAAATTTAACTTTCCCTTCTCTTTTCTGGCTACACTTTGCATGGCATTTTTTTCTTCCATCCCCTCAGTTTCAGCCTATATGTGTTCTTTAAGTTCTTGAGAACAGCAAATAGTTGGACTGTGTTTTTTCTTTTTAATTCATTCATCCATTCTATGTCTTTAGATTGAGAAGTGCAATATATTAACACATTTAAAGTAACTATTGATAGAGAAGGATTTACTATCATCATGTTGTTAATTACTTTGTTAGTCTTATAGTTCTTTATTTTGCTTTCCCTTTCTTCCTGTCTTCCTTTGATTTTTTAACTTTTGTATTGATAGGCTTTGATTCCTTTTTTAATGTAACTACTATAAATAGTTACATTTATAGTACTTACAAGGTACTATACATTTATAGTACTTACAAGGTACTATACATTTATGTACTTACAAGGTAAGTACATTTTGTACTTACCTTGCGATTTACATAAAATTTGTTATAATAGTCTATTTTAAACTAATAACGTACATTTAATCATACACAATAACTTCTCTCTCCTCCAACACTTTGTTATAGTTATCACAATTTACTTCTCTTCATACTGTGTATGTTTTAATGTATTTTTGTCACTATTTTTAGTACTGTTGTCTTTTAACTTTTATACTAGAACTAAAGGTTATCAACCTGTCACCATTATAGTAATACAATATTTTGTAATTGTCTACATATTTACCTTTACCAATGATTTCCATACTTTCTTATGCTATCATGTTGCTATTTAGTATCCTTTTATTTCAGCTTGAAGAACTTCCATTAGGATTTCTCATAAAGTTAGGTCAAACAGTGATTAACTGTATAAGCTTTTTTATTTGTCTAGAAATGTCTTTATCTCTCCTTGGTTTTTGGACAGTTTTGCTAGGTATTTTATTCTTAATTGCTAGGTTATTTTCCTTTTAGTACTTTGACTATACTAGCCCAGTCTCTTTTGGCCTGTGAGGTTTCTGCTGAAAAATCTGCTTATAGATTTGTAGAAATTTCCTTATATGTAGTAAGTCAGTTTTCTCTTGATGCTTCCAATATTATTTTTGCCTTTTTTTGGACAAGTTTTTTACAATGTATTTTGGTGTAGATTTGTTTGGGTTAATTTAATTTTATTTTTTTAGGGCTTCTTATATCTATATCATCATTTTTCCCCAGATTTGGGAAGTTTTCAGCCATTATTTATTTGAATATGGCTTCTTATTCTTTCTTTCTGTCTCTCTTCTCATAGTATTCCTACAATGCATAAAGTGGAATGCTTGACTGTGTGTCATAAGCCCCTTAAGTTTTCTTCATTCTTTTAAATTTTTTTATTCTTTTTGCTCCTTTGACTGAATTACTTTTAGTGTTCTGTCTTTGAGTTTGCTAATCTTTTACTTTGCTTAATCTAGCCATCTGTGGAAGCCTCTCATTAATTTTTTAGTTCATTTATCGTGTTCTTCAGCTCTGTGAATTTATTTTGCTACGGCTTTATAATTTGTATTTCCTTGTTGAAGTTCTCACTTTTTTCTTGCACTGTTTCCTGACTTTGATGAGTATCTTTATGACAATTATTTTGAATGTACTTTTATTAATAGTTAAATAACTTCATCTTATTAGGGTCAGTTTCTGGAGGTTTATGTTGTTCCTTTTTTTGGAACAGATCTGCCTGATTCTTCTTTAGTATGTTTATATCTGCACGTTAGACAAATCAGCCACCTCTCCTAGTGCAGTTATATCTACGCATTAGACAAAGAAACCACTTCTCCTAGTCTTCATGGGCTGCCTTCATATAGAATAAGACCACCACTAACTGCCCCAGCCAGAGAGTCTTATGTTCTTTAAAACTTTCTTGAGAGTCGATCCCCTTTTTTTGTACTTTGCAACCCCCAGGCATCTTGAGTATGCCAGGGTTTATAAGTGCACTGAGACAAACAATACTAAAGCGTATTCCTTGGATGGTATCCAGAAAAATTAAACTGTTAGATGTTCTATCTAACTAATTTCCTTTCCAGTGAGTATCTGGAAGCTAGGAATTTTCATCTACTTGGTCTGTGCTAAACCAAGAGCGGAAGGTCTATGGTGACTGCCTTTCCAAATCTCTGTCCTTGTACTCACTTTTTCCCAGGGGGCCAGATTATACCAAGTCCCACTAGTACTCTGAGACAGACAAATCAGAAGCCAGTCCCCAAAAAAGTTGTGGTATTTGATGTCTGGCCTAACTCTCTCCCTTCCTAGGGAGAAGCAGGATACTATGGCTTACGCTATGCTGTGCTGGAAGGTAGAGCTAAGGTGTCTATCAGTACAAGTTGCTATCTCTGTTGTCTCTCAGACAGCTAGATGGTGCCAAACCCATCATAAATTCAAGGCTATCAGGAAAGGTGCAAGTCCTTGGGAAGTCCTGGAAAAGTTGGGGCATTACACTTACTGATCAAATTTTTTCTCTCAGAGGAAATCTGAGGAATTTTTATCTCCTAATTCTGTGCTTGATAGGGGGAAGAGTTACACCATTTAACAGTCCAGGCTGCTATTGTCATTCCCCCCAAGTAGCTAGACTATGTTGAACCCATCAGAGCTCTGTTATTGGAAAAACAGAAGCCAGTCCTAGGGTGAGTCCCCTTAGAATAGTTGGGGTTCTGTACATGTGAGCTAAACTTCTCTGGAAGAAGCTAGGAGTTAGGAGATCTCCTCCTAATCAAATTGTACTATGCATGGGGTTGGAATTCCAGTGAGAAAATGTCCTGAATCTCTGTACTGGTTTCAGAGAGTTTGGTTTTATATTTTTAAAATTTTTAAGATATATTGAAAAATGAAAGATGAATAATGGGAAAGGACTTGTTCTATCTGTTATATAAAATACTATATATTCTTTTTAAACATCTGTTATTGGTGCATTAATAGATAGTCTTGAAACAGAACAGAAAATATATGCTGCTGAGATATGTTTCTGTTGTCCATACCTTTAAGTGCCAATCTAACCACCACAAATATCTCCCAAGTAGAGAAAATATGACAGTCATGAGGCAGGTGAGCCTGAGGTAGAGTCCAAAACTCTTCCAGCTTAGGCAGAGAGATTGAAATAACCTATGTATTCTCTCTATTAGAGGCAGTGCTTTAGGGCCAGAGGCTGAGATATCTGGGTTGAGGATCAGATTACAGGAGAGCCCGTAGAAATATTTGTCCTATGGGGTTCTGAGGTCACTCAAGAAAAAGGGAGTCTATGGCCTATGACATAAATTGTGAGTACCTGGACATCTCTTTGGTTCCAATAAATTTGATTCAATTGCATAGATGAATAATTTCCATCATACAAAGATGGAAAAATAAGAAACCTATAGCAGGGAAATAAACTAATAATGGTCCAGAACCAAACATTTAAGTGACCTCAGCCAAAGTTAGGAGTAGCAGGAGAACATTAAAGAAAGACACGTTTCTCTAACGTTCTCTTAAAGTTCTCTTGAAATTGTCATGTGATTAGGTAACAAAGAGGGAAAAAAAATTTTAATATTATCTCTTAGTGGCAGAGGAAGGAGCAGTAGGAAAATAGACCACCTTGATAAAGACTTATGGTTTGTATGTTGTTTTCATACAATAGCAGAGAAATAAAGTAATTGTGAACATTATAAATTATAAAATAATTTGTTGTTAAATGAACATGCCAGTAGAAATTTTAAATTAACAAAGGAAAAGTTGAGCATGCATGATCAAAATCTCATAAGTTAAAGATGAAGGAGAAGTAAAGAAAACATAAAATACATACACAGCATAAAGTGAGATGGATGTTTGAAAATCATACCAGATTTTATACTAAATATTGACTTGTGAATTTTCTTATTTGGAAAAGAGACTGTAAGACTGAATTAAAAATAAAACACATAATGTGTAAAATGTCTAGTAAACCCAGTGACCAAAATAAAGTTATTTTAAAGAGTAACCATGCAAATACCAAAACAACAACAAAAGAGTGGCAAGATCAAATAGAAATTAAAGTTGAAATCAGAATTCATATCAAATGAATAAAAATTTCAGTTTATCAAGTGATATAATAGTCATAAACCTACATATGGTTTTTAAAAACTGCCAAATACAGAAATCATTAACTATAAGACAAGGAAGAGGTACTTGAAAGATATTACATGAGAAGAAAGATGTCAATACAATTTTTTATGGACAGATTAGTAGAGAAAAAATAATTAGTACTACAGAGCAGTGTTGTTCAATACAAAATAATGCAAGCTGATATGTAATTTTTGGTATTCTGGTAGCCACATTAAAATAATTAAAAATAAATAGATGAGATTAATTTTAATAATATATTTAACTCATTATATCCAGAATATTATCATTTTAACAATTAATATAAAATTATTTAAATAAGTATTTTGTACTCTTTTTATACTAAATCTCTAAGAACATTTGTAGAGTTTACATTACCTCTCAGTTTAGACTAGTCATATTTCAAGTACAAAATTTATATCTTACATACAAATGTTCAATAGATACAATCCAACGAATACTCATTATTTTGATCAGCCTAGTTATAGGGAAATTATATATATAGAGAGATACACACACATACAGTGTATAAACAACAAACATGATATAATAGAAATATACAAATGTTATTCTCTGAATAGGAAGAGTATATTTTCTTCTATGTATTTTTAATATTCACAAAATGTAACCATACATTTAGATATAAACAAAGGTTTAACAATTTTTAAATAGAAAGTTTTGCCGGTCAGATTTTTGACCCAGGAAAAGTAGGAAAAGTGAATGAAGAATCACCAGAATATTCCCTCATTATAGATTTTAAAATACTCCTGAGTAATCTTTGGCTCAAAGAGAAAATCAAACTGAAATTTTGTATCTCAGGAAAGCAATGTAAGAATACTTTACTTCATATTTGACACACAAAAAATTCATAAGATTGGTTTAGGGTAGATTTATTCATTATTAAAGATGAAAAAATAAGACAAAAATTTTAATAAACTGGAAACGTAGCAAAATCAACCAAAATTGATTAGAAAAAACCCTAATAAATATTTTTAAAATGAGTAAAATATAAAATAATTAATAAAGGATAAATAAGTGTAAGAATTAGGTTTTTTCAAGACATAAACAAAATCTTCACAAGTTTCATTATTTAGAAAGAAAGCTGGCAATAAAAATATAGCACAAGCTTAAGAAGAAAGTAAAGTAATTTTTATAACAGTGTTGTAGCACTATGACAATAAATATGAAATCTAAGGGAAATCAATGTTTTTAATAAACTATAGCATATGAAAACTAATAAATTTAATAGAATAAATAATCACAAAAGAGATTGCAAGTGTGATAGAGGTTGTTTAATTTAACTGTGAAGACCAGCCTCTCACATCAGAATATCGGTGTTCAGATGTATTCTACCAAGTAATAGGTATTTGAGCGTAAGCAAGTCACATAAGCTTTGTCTGCCTTGATTTTTCCATTTGTAAAAATCAGATAATATTTCTTAATTTATTAGGTGACTAAAATTATCAAATGAATTAATAAATATGCAAGTTTAAGTTTTTCTAACACATAAAAATTTTGTGCAGCTGTTTGCTATTACCATTGCTATTTAGTAGCAGACTCTTTAAAAAAATCAATTACTGAAATGTCACAGATTATCAAAATGATAGGATTATTTCCTATTATATTAGTAGCCAAGCATATTAGTAAAATATTAAAAATACATAGTTCTTTATGAACTTATAGTAAAAGATCTAAAATTACATGAAATCCAGCAGTGCATCAAAAAATAGAATGTCAAGCAGATTTATTCCAATAATCTAAAAAGGGTTCAGAAGCATTAATTTCAAAGAAAGATGTCATATGATTGTGTCAATAATTACTGAAAACCCATTTGATAAGATACAGAGCCTATTCCTAATAAAATGTAGCAAAAAAGGAATAGATGGAAATGACTGTAATACAATAAAATAACATATGCTGAGCCATACCACATAATTGTGAAAGCTACATTCAATTCTAGACAACCAGGAAATGGAGAGAAGTGAGCAATTGAATAGAATGTAATTATTTCTTCTTAGATGATAGAATTACACCTCCATAAATTAAGTCTAGTAAAAGCCAATAAAATTACCAAAGTTTGCAAGTGACTTGATACCATATGATTTTTAAATTTTCTCTGTGCTAATATTAAGCACACTTAGATAGAAATGGAAAGCTTCCATTTATAAAAGCAACCAATATAAAGTAACTAAGGATCAGTTTAATGAAAGGTATAGTTCTTATATGAATAATATAGCATTACATTTAAATATATAAAACAATGCATAAATAAAAAGATCTATCTTATTTTAAGAATATTGTATAACATCAAAATGTGAGCTCTATGTTGAATTGAAATAAGTTCAATAGAAGATTTTGCAATTCCATTAGAATCTTTATGGAGTTTTTTTTGAACTCTGTAAAATAATCTTCAAGTATATATGAAAAGATAAACGTCAAAAATCAAGAAAATGAAAAATACAATGTATGAGATCATGGCTTATCTAATTAATATAAAATATAACTCTCATGAGTTAATTATGCTGCCTAGGCATGAAAGAATACTTCAGTGGAAAAGATTATAAAATACAGTTAAATATACACACAAACAAATACAATAGTGCAATAAATGGTACAGCAAACTGTTTTCTGGAAATAAATATGTAGACCTTCTAATTTACATGTTAAATTATAGCAATGTTAACATTTTACATGTAAAATTATAAAGCATAAGCATATTTTTAAAAATCTTCATAGAAAATATTTAAAATCCTAGGAGCTGGGAATATTTTTAGATGAAACAAGACATTATATATACAAGTGGATGGATGACTAGCTAGACTGAAATATAGGTATATAGATATCCCTTTCTAAAAAAATGAAACATAAAAGTGATAGCAAGACAAAGTCAACTGACAAACTAGAAATAAGAAAAATATTCACAATGTAAGAAAGCATTTACATTTATGGGATGAACTTTAACAAGCTATATAACAAAAAATAATTTCAGTAAAAAATAAGGCAGAATAGGAAAAGTCATTACCAAAAAGGTAAGTTAAAATGTTTAATAAAGTCATTTAAAATATCCATCAGTTTGTGAGGAATTAAAAGATAAATATTGCTGATGGTCAAGTTAATGCACTATGATTTGTCTATGAGCAAAACACCAAGAATAAATGCCTTTGGATAATGGAACAGCAGAATAAACTGGAGTACATTCACACTTTAGAATACTATGTAAGAATTTAAAAATCTTTAAGATCTACGCTTGTTTGCCATTTCGCCTGAACAGAGAGGTACAGATCAACTACAAAAATATCCATTCAGTGATTAAAAACCAAAACAGCAAATTTAATGCCCCATTATCTTGCTATAAATTGTACATATGCTTATTTTTTTTCAAGTATTCAAAGTCCTTGGTGAATTCTCCACCTCCTTACTATGCATGGAAAATTTCCTTCTCATCTATGTGCAATGAATAATAGTACTTACCAACAGATACAGAGACAAATATCTTTTAAAATTACCAAAGAAAATATATGTCAATTTTATTTTTTATATAATTTTTATTTTGGATAAATAATTAACTTCCTTTGTATATCCTATCTGGCATATATATTTTAAAATGAGATATTATCATCTTCTATGGCCTAATAAACAAAGTTCAGTTAATTCTTCAATTCTTATATCTGCTTTACCCTTTGCTGCTCATACAATACAACTTTTAGAAAAAGACTCTATTTAGCAGAGTGAAGGCTTGAGGGCACTGGGTGCCTTGGATAGGCGGGCAGAATAGGAGTGTGAAGGGGAGAATGTCGAAGAAAACACACCGAAGTTTGTTTCTGGTTTTCTTAGAGCTGTGGCATCACAGGTAATTTAGATTCTTCTTTATAATTTTCTATATTTGTTAGGCAAGAATCATTCATTATTGTTATCACACAATACAAGAAAGATATATTTTTAACAGTAAGACCAGCAATGAAACACATGGCTTAAAGAGATAAATATTTTACGGGTAGGGAGTTAGACAAAAGTAATTGGCTTTAAGTTTTCTAGCTGTTAATATGAAAAAAGAAATCTGGTCAACAGGTCTAAATCTAATTATTCCTCCTTTCACCTCTGTGACATTCTGACAAGAGAAATCACGTTTTCCACTTCAGTAATTGTTACTTATGTACATTTGCTCTTTGGTGCTTTGCGTAGAATAGAGCACTTTAAGAATATTCAACATGTAGTCTAATAAAGCAAAAAGAGAGGCCAAATGAAAATGATTCTCTTAAGTTGGTTAATTTCTTACATAGTTACTGGTTTAATCATACATGCCTTTTTGTTTTGAGTAGAGAAATGATACTAATGATTTAAATGCGTGTTGGTTGTACTCATGGTTCGAAACCTGTCATATTGCTAACAATCCAATTTTGGACATAAGTCCTGAGTCTTTTTTTTCATTTGGAGTACAGAGATTATTTTCTTTTCTGTTAATGTAGCTAGCTTTGTGATAGTATGCATGAGATTTTTAATTATTGTTCTTTTCACAGTTTTGTATAACTTTCATGTTCTTGTCATAGAACCATATTAAGAGCCTTATAGAAATGGTGAACAGAAAGCTCTGAGGCACAGGGCTTTGCTAGTAATTAAATGGCAGCACATTTCAAAGCTGTGGATATTTAATGTCTCCAAAGTATCAGTTTCACGTTTGGTTCAATACTGTGTATGGGAATTAAATGCAGAACAGTGTGTTATCACTGCTTCATTATGTAAATGGTATTCACATGTTAGCCTCTGTTCTTAATTAAATTTTTGCTTCTTTATTTAGAAACTAAGATTTCTTGATAAGGTCAAATTGGTTTTAAGTAGAAACATATTCTTAAGAAATTAGTTTTCCTATTTTCTTGCTGTTTTAAGTGAATGTCACAGTGTGTGGTGGTGTGAGGGTGCTGCACATTTTACCTTCATTCCGGAGATACAGAACAAAACCGATGAGTAGCACGAAGGAGATGGAATGCTGACACTGGAAGAATATCTGCGGCAATAATGTACTTTCATTTCTATTTCTGAACATAAAATGGTTTATAAACACATGA
>CM052669.1:32323454-32348800 GCA_028533165.1 Leontopithecus rosalia
ATAGTATTTTTATAGTATGTTAAGAACAAAGGAATAAACTTAAGTAGCCAATTACATGACAGTGGTGAGACACATACATTGCATAACGGAAGATTTGCCGCGATTAAAAATAAGTTGGTGGATTATTATAGGCATGGTTGCTCACACCTGTAATCCCAGCACTGTGGAAGGCCAAGGCAGGCAGAAAACTAGAGGTCAGAAGTTCAAGACCAGCCTGGCTAATATGGTGAAAGCCCATCTTTACTAAAAATACAAAAATGAGCCACCTGTGGTGGCGTGCTCCTATAGTCCCAGCTACCTGGGGGGCTGAGACAGGAAAATTGCTTGAGCCAGGGAGACAGAGGTTGCAGTGAGCTGAAATTGCACTACTGTGCTCCAGCCTGGGTGACAGAGCAAGACTCTGTCTCAAATAATAATAAGTTGGTAAGGAATCAGTAATGACATGTAATGGTGTATACACCTGCTACTCCAAGTGTGCTCCCATGACCAACAGCATGTGCTTCCCAGGAACGTGTTAGACATGCAGAATTCCAGGCTCCACCCAGACCTACTGAATAGGAATCTGCATTTTAACAAAGTTCCCCAAATGATTTCTTTGTGCATTATCATTTGAGAAGCAGTGGCATATGCTGTATTTTTTAAGCAAAAGAAAAATATGTATATTATGATTCCATTTTTTACTCCCTCAAGTATGACTACATGAATAAAAAAAAGTAGATGGATAGGCATGAAAATGTATGCTGTAATGATCTTGGGGTGCTGTATTTTTATATTCTGCTTTTATTCTAAATTTACTAAATATTTTCTGTATATTCAAAGAAACATATGTATTACCTTTGTTATAAAAAAGAAAAGCATATTTTTAAGTGCAATTTATCTTTGTTGTTTTTTTCTTTTAAAATGATTGTTCATGGTAAGTCAATCACTTGTCTATAAAGTAAAAATTCAGGTTAATTGCACTTTGAGGTTTGCAAAATTAAAAGTGTAATTTTACAGCAACAGGTTTACATCCAAAATCATATATATGGTATAATTGTGATGTAGAATATTTCTTCACACTGTTTCCATAACAATGTTTCTATCTTTCTATCACTGTATCTTGTTCTTCTGCCTATTAAAGACATGGGTATGTTTGTAGAGCAAGTCTCACCCATCAGGAGATTATGCACTCCCTCAAAAAGTAAGTGATTTGTTTTGGAACTTTACCCTGTTCCATGATGTTGTCCTAAAACTGCTAAAATACACACAATTTCAGTGGTTCTCTTTCATTTCGTTTTACTTTTTGAAAAGCCTCCTTTCGAAAGGCAGGTAATTAGCATATCAAGCTCTGATTAGAATAAATGCCCTTGTTGGGACTGTTTCCTGTTTTTTAGGTTTTGGTTTTGAGACAGGATCTTGCTCTGTTGGCCAGGCTGCAGTGCAGTTGTGCAATAATAGCTAATTGCAGCCTCAACTTCCCAGGCTCAAGTGATCCTCCTACCTCAGCCTCCTGAGGAGCTATAGGACCACAGAGCTACTCGGTGGCTATTTTTAAAATTTTTAATAGAGATGGGGTCTCACTGTGTTGCCAGGCTGATCTCAAACTCCCGGACGTAAGCAATCTTCCTGCCTTGGGCTCCAAATTTGCTGGGATTACAGGCAAGAGCCACTGTGTCCCTTAGAGGATGTTAAGGGAGGGGCATAAAGGATCTGTCAGGTTTGAAGCCACAATAAGAGAAAGGAAAGATCATAAATGCTGCTTAGGTGAGCCCTGGTAGCTGCTGAACACACTGAAGCCCACAGAACCCAGAAAGATGGAAGGTATCCAGAAAATGAGAAGGGCCTGCTTCCAACACTTGCCTACAGCAGTCCCAGCACATTCCACGACATTGAAGGAACACAAGTAAAATTTCATTTTAATGCAAACCATTGAGAGGCAACATTTTGATAATGACTCGGAATTCATTAACAAATATACATGTCCTCTGAGAAGGCACATGGTGAATGTGCTTTGCTCACCTTCCACCATGGATCTTACAGTATCAGTAGAGTAACAAGGCCTGTGCCTGTAGCAGTTCGGTTAAAGAAAACCTGACCCTATAGAAAAAAGGGCATATGTCCTTTTTTTCTATAGCAGGGAGCTTAAGTAATAGCAATGAGATGATAAACAAGACAAGAAACTGCTTTCCAGAAAGATCATGGGTGAAGGTGAGGCAGATTAGTGAAAAAATACTAGAAGAAAACAAAATAGAGAGGAAGTCCTATTTACAGAGCCTGAGGGAAGGCTCTTACACGCATCATCTCATTTAATCCCCATTACAGACTTGTGATGTGCTGAGATGCAGTGAGACTCATAATTTCTCCAAGTTCACCCATGTAATAAAGGGCAGAAAGAGAAATCAGTTTCAGTTTAGCTAATGCCAAAGCCCATGTTCTTTCCACAATAACACACTGCCTCCAGATACAATTCTGATTATCACTCATTTACTATACACCAAAAAACAAAACTTTCAAAATTCCTCAAAGCAGGGTTCTTCCATTCCAATGCATAGACTAACTATAGATAGATAGGATATTTCTATCAAAATATCCTAGGTATCTTGTTAAAATACAGATTCCTGGTTTTCTTTCCATATAGTTGGCAGGTCTAAATGGAGCCTAGGAATTTACATTTTAGACATTTCCCAGGAAGCTCTGACACACAGACCACACACAGAGATGCCTAAAATGGACATAATCTAGATATCATTGAAAAAAGACACCTTGTCACTCCTGGAGCCAACATCACCCTTTGCCATCAACGTGCCACTGATAACACTGATCCCTTGGTCTGTATTCATATTTCACTGGCTACTCTAAGGCTTTCTGAGATAGAGGAGAAGGCTCTGAAGTGAAAAGAGGTTGAGTCTTAGACCTGGCCATTAACTAGTGACGCCAAGTAAACAAGTAACAACCTCTTTGAATCTGTTGTTTTTTTTTTTCCTAGAAAATGGAGACAATAACTCCTGCCTCAAACATTTCACATGGGGATTATAAGGAAACAAATAAGATTTGATTAAAATGGACTCAGACGGTTACTGATTTTCCACACAGATGCTAGTAATTGAGTAGAGGATGTGAGAAATAAAAACCCCTGGAATTGAAGTCAGATGAGAATCAGAATTCTCATTCTCCCTCTCAGCTGTATAACCTTGAACACTTAACCTCCCAGAACCTCAGTTTCCTTTTGTGTATATAAAGAATGACAGGCTGGATGTGGTAGCTCCCACCTGTAATCCCAGCACTTAGGGAGGCTGAGGCAGATGGATCACAAGGTCAGGAGTTTGAGACCAGCCTGGCCAACATGGTGAAATCCCGTCTCTACTAAAAATACAAAAAAAAAAAATAGCTGGGCGTGGTGGTGAGCACCTATAATCCCAGCTACTTGGGAGGCTGAGGGAGAATTATTTGAACCCGGGAGGCGGAGGTTGCAGTGAGCCAATATCGCACCATAGCACTCCAGCCTGGGTGACACAGCATCACTTCATCTCAAAAAGAATAACAAAAATGCATGCCCAGTAGCAGGAATGGCAGTAACCTAAACTACCATCTGCAGGGGAGTAGCTAAATAAGGATGTATTGTACTCCACCTGTACTGTCAGAGAGGAGTGCCTTCTAGTTTCTGTAGGTTTCCATGCAAAGGAGTTTTTTAAGCACCCTGATGAACTTGCTTTTGCCCTTGACTCACTTCACCTGTGAGAAGGTGGTATCACTTATCTGACTGGTAGGTCTTGTCTCAACTGTGTTTTTCATCCTGGGAACTGCTGTAGGCTATACAACAGGATCTACATACACAGCTTCCATAATAATGAGCCTGCTTAACTAGTCACATAAAACTCCAACTTCTGGTCTCGCCTCTGTCTGCAACAAAATTGAATTTGTAGCCGCCTTATGCCAACTGTTTTTTTTTTCTCAAACTCTTCAGAACCCAGGGGAAGCGGGTAGAGGTCTAGGGGCATTATTTATTGGTCTGTCAAAAATCCAACATATATATTAAAAACTATTAGCCATAAACAAACAAATAAATAGAGATGAGGTCATATGTACCTATTGTTACTTAAATTATCTTAGAAAGTTCTGTTAAATGAAAACTGTCAGGTCCAGAACAGGGTATTTGGTGTACTCTTATTTTTATAAAAATAAAGGATGCATATGATTAAATGCACATATATTTAATTAGACTATTACCAGGAAAATAAACAAGAAACCTTTTACTCTGCTTGCTCTTAGGGACAGACTGAGACTGAGGTGAGATGAGGAGTAATTTTTCATTGTATATGCTCTAACACTTTTAATTTTTAGTTACACTTGTCTCTTTTTTTAAATAAAAAATATACAAGGCAGGGCACCGTAGTTCACGCCTGTAATCCCAGCAATTTGGGAGGTGGAAGTGGGCAAATCACTTGAGGTTAGGAGTCCGAGACCAGCCTGGCCAACATGGTGAAACCCCATATCTACTAAAAATATAAAGGATTAGCTGGGTGTGATCACACACACCTGTAGTCCTAGCTACTCAGGAGGCTGAGGCAGGAGAATCGCTTGAACTGGGGAGGCAGAGCTTGCAGTGAGCAGAGATTATGCCACTGCACTCCAGCCTGGGTGACAGAGCGAGACTCCATCTCAAGAAAGACAAAATATAAGAAGTGCACATCCTTCACACTATTGTGTTGAGGAGTAAGCAATACTGCATAGTAGAGTCAATACATTTTGCTTTCCTTTCTTCATTCTTCTGCCGGCAAGTCAGCTTCCACTTCACAGTACTCCTTTGGGATTGTTGGAGCTTTGTACACTGACTTCTCCTAGCATGAACACATCCCTAGTCATCGGAGGCTTTTCCCCCACCAGAAAGCAAGCTACAGAATAGCAAGGGACCAAGGAACGGTAGCCTTTCCAGCAGTTAGTTCAGTCTCTTTAGCACAGCATGTGTTTAGAGCTAACACGTTTACAACACTAAAGAGTACATGAGGCTTTTAGTGCCCAGGCCAGTCATCTACTCTGATTGCCATAGATTTGAAGTTGAGACAAAGAAAGGCTTTGCACAATTCCACTAAGTAGAAAGCACAGCTTCAAAGAGCAGCTGAAACTTCCTGGCAGAACACGGACCCGGCATGTGACATTGTGTGCAAAATCACCACATGCCTGCTGCTCCTAACCACCATCCTCTCCCAAGATGATATTTTAAATGGAAACATATGACTAACACAAAATAACTCTGACTTTTTTCTTCTGTGTGTTTGGTGATTATTTATTTATCTGAGTTTAAGAAAGAATAATACACAAATTACCAAAACAAGGGGAAATCAGCTTCAAGCTCCTTTGAAGTTTTTTACCTTGGACATGGTTACAAAGTTATGCATTCACACCACAGGCTGAAAAATTTGGCTGAAGTTCATCTTAGATGGTAGAGTATTCTGGAGGACTAGAGAATGTCTAGAGGACTAGACAGGGGACTAGAAAGTCAGGTAGAATGGGTTCAAATCTTGACTTCATCCTAGGAGTGTCTGGTGTATTCTCTCTAAGCCTTGGTTTCCACTCTTCAGAAATTAGAATAACACCTACCTTGAAGGTACAAATAGAACAATATCTGTAAACACTAGACAGATGCCCTGTGTATGGTTATAATGATTAATATAGAAATTAATTTATAAACAATAGTAGAATGGAGAATGTTTATAATCACCTATTAAGGTATTCACCTTGCCTTTCTACTGATCTGTAGATCTCTTAGAGGGTGCTAACTTTCCTTTGTTCATTTTTATGACTCTAGCACTGAGTACATTGTGTTGTTATACCATTCCCCAGTGAATATTTGGAATGATTGAGGAAGAGAATTGAAAGTAACTTCAAGCCTGCTGACCAATGTTATTTTTAGCCATTCCCAAAATGAACCTGTCTATCAGTGTCTGAGATCTGTTTCCTCTTCCTTCTAACACAGCATTCTTAATACCAGGAAGAGAAAGAAAATCGGGCCAGTTGCATAAAAATAGGTACTAATTCCTTCAAGATGAAAAAAAACACAGGGAAATAAAAAGCTAGAAGCATGTTCCTTGAGTATTTCTTAGCAGTGTGTAATCTGAATCTCCCTACTTCAAACTCATGTCGTCCTTGTGGGGTTCAATTTATGTTTGGAATGACTTGTTTTGGGACATAAAAAAAGTTGAAAAAATTATTAAAGTATAAAATTTGATCTTGTTAAACGGGATTTGTCATAGAAAGCTGATTATTTCAATTCCTCAAATATACACTCAACTTCTATCTGCCAGGTGTTATTAAATACAGAAAAATTCAACATGGTTAAGATATAACCTTATTTTGCAAATATTATGCTTGTCACCTTGTAACAAGACTACATCTTCCTGCTCTATTTCTTTTAATTTGTGAAGGTCTTACTAACTTGTTTAAAACTGCTACTCCAAAGGATCATCCATCATTAACCCACATATCTAATAAAATTCTACATAATGTAAAAGACAATTATGAAAGTTTTTATCAATCAATAAGTGCTTACTTTGCAATTATGTACTATGAGCCCAGTTTTGCCAAAATATGGACACACAGCTTATATGTGCCTTGAATAACTACAAGACATCTAGGTACCACCCTGTATATTTTTATTTGTTTGCTTAGGTTTTTTGTTTTTTTAGACAGAATCTCACTCTATTGCCCAGGCTGGAGTGCAGTGGCATGATCTTGGCTCACTGAAACCTCCGCCACGTGGGTTCAAGGAATTCTCCTGTCTCAGCCTCCTGAGTAGCTCAGATTACAGGTGCACTACCACGCCTGGCTAATTTTTGTATTTTTAGTAGAGACGGGGTTTTACCATCTTGGCCAGGCTGGTCTTGAATTCCTGACCTCGTGATCTACCCGCCTCAGACTCCCAAAGTGCTAGGAATAGCCTGTGTATTTTTCAAATGCATATACTTAAAAGCAAAGCAACACTTGCCAAAATACAGAGTGGTGTCTATTTAATCAAATTAAAAATTGACTTTTTATTGAAATACAATTCACATATGGTATACAGTTTGATGATTTTGACAGATGTTTATACCTGTGTAAATATCACATTCCTAACAAGATATAAACTTTTTGTCACCCTAGAAATTTTCCTCCTGCTCTATCTCAATCAGTCCCCTCCCTCATACTCACCAGAGGCAACCACGGCTTTTATTTGTACCATTCTATAGTTTATATGCATACTCTAGAACTTACATAAATAGAATCGGACAGTATGTACATTAGAGCTTGCTTTTTTTTTTCTTTTTGCTCAGCACCATGCCTTGGGGTTTATTCATGTTTCTGCCTATATAATTAGTTCCTTTTATTTGGAGTAATATCCTTTTATATGGATACACTGCTTTTTGTTTATTCATTCTTCCATTGATGGATGTTTGTGTTATTTTTTATTCTGGGCTATTACAAATGAAGACATTATAAGTATTCTTATTTTATGGCAAGACTTGAGGTAGTGTAAATGCAGTACTATAAGCATTTTTAAAGATTCTTTTGGCTCTTTTCAGTGTATATAAGTTTTAAAATCACTTTCTACCAGAAAAAAAGGGAAATAGTTGCTGCAATCTTGATTGAAATGGCATGGAATCTGTAGAACAATTTGGGGAACATTTATGTCTTAAAAATATTGAGTCTTCCAATTAATGGATATGGTATATCTCCCTACTTAATCTTTATTAAATTTATAAAACATTTCACTTTCTTTAGCAAAGTATTAGTTTCAAAATCATGGATTTGCATATATTTTATTAAATGTATCACGAAAGAGTTTTTATGTAGTTGTAAATGACATGGTTTTATAAATGATATGTAAAAATACAATTGATTTTTATATATTGCTTTGTATCCTGAGACATCATTAAATTCATTTATTTTTTCTAGTAACTTTTTTTGTAGCTTTCTTTAAATTGCTATGGACACAAACTATGTTATTTGACATTTTACTTTCTCTTTTTTAATGTGCATAACTTTTACTTATTTTTCTTACCTTATTGCACTGGAGAAGATCCCTATTACAAATGTTTAATAAAAGTGTTAGGAGAATATATGCTATCCTTATTGTGATCTTATAATAAAATCTAGTCTTTCATATTAACATGATGCTATTTTTAGGTTTTATAAGAAATATTCTTAAGTTGAAGAAGTTGCCTTCTATTCCCAGTTTGCTGATATTATTTATTTATTTTAACTTTAAATAGGCTTCGAATTTTGCCAGTGCTGTTCATTGAGATGACATTACTTTATTCCCTTATTCTGTTAACATGAAGAAATATATAAAATTGTTTAAAAATATTAAACCATTCTTATATTCCTAGTGCAAATCCACTTATTCATGATGTATTATGATTTTTATATATGGCAGTATTTAACTAGTTAATATTTTGTTAAAATTTTTATCTCTATGCTCATGAAAAATATTAATTTGTAATGTATTTTTTCATAATGTTTTTTCAATTATTTTGGTATGAGGGTTACATTGACATCATTAACTTAGCTGACAAATTTTGCTCTTTTTTCATTTTTAAAAAAATTTTTTATTTTACTTTAAGTTCTGGGATACATGTGCAGAAAGTGCAGGTGTGTTACATAGGTATACATGTAACATGGTTCTTTCCTGAACCCATCAACCCGTCATCTAGGTTTTAAGCCTCACATGCATTAGGAATTTGTCCTAATGCGCTCCCTCTCCTTGCCCCCAACTCACAACAGGCCCCAGTGTGTGATGTTCCCCTCCCTGTGTTCATGTGTTTTCATTGTTCAACTCCCACTTATGAGTAAGAGCATGTAGTGTTTGGTTGTCTGTTCCTGTGTCGGTATACGGAGGATAATGGTTTCCAGCTTCATCTGTGCCCCTGCAAAGGAAATAAACTCATTCTTTTTATGACTGTATAGTATTCCATGATGTACATGTGCCAATTTTTTTTATCTAGTCTATCATTGATGGGCATTTTGTTTTCTTCCAAGTCTTTGCTATTGTAAAAAGAGCTGCAATAAACATGTGTGCATGTGTCTTTATAATAGAGTGATTTATAATTTTGTGGGTGTATACCCAGTAAGGGATTGCTGAGTCAAATGATATTTCTGGTTCTGTATCCTTGAGGAATTGCCACACTGACTTCCACAATGGTTGAACTAATTTACACTCCCACCAACAGTGTAAAAGTGTTCCTATTTCTCACATCATCAGGAGTATCTGCTGTTTCCTGACTGTTTAATGATTGCCATTCTAACTGGTGTAAGATGGTATCTCATTGTAGCTTTGATTTGCGTTTCTCTAATGACCAGTGATGATGAGCATTTTTTTTTCATATATTTGTTGGCCACACAAATGTCTTCTTTTGAGAAGTGTCTGTTCATATTCTTCACCCACTTTTTGATGGGATTGTTTGTTTTTGTCTCATAAATTTGTTTAAGTTCCTTGTAGATTCTGAACATCACATCTTTGTCAGATGGATAGATTGCAAATATTTTATTACATTCTGTAAGTTGCTGGTTCATTCTGATGACAGTTTCTTATGCTGAGCAGAAGCACTTTAGTTTAACTAGGTCTCATTTGTCAATTTTGGCTTTTGTTGCAATTTCTTTTTGTGTTTTAGTCATAAAGTCTTTGCCCATGCCTATGTCTCGAATGATATTGACTAGGTTTCCTTCTAGGGTTTTTATGTTTTTAGGTTTTATGTTCAAGTCTTTAATCCATCTTGAGTTAGTTTTTGTGTAAGATGTGTAAGGAAGGGGTCTAGTTTCTGTTTTCTGCATATGACTAGCAAGTTTTCCTAGCACTATTTATTAAATAGAGAATCCTTTCCCCACTGCTTCTTTTTGTCAGGTGTGTCAAAGATCAAATAGTTGTAGATGTGTGGTATTATTTCTGAGGCCTCTGTCCTGTTCCACTGATCTATATATCTGTTTTGGTACCAGTACCATACTCTCTTGGTTACTGTAGCCTTGTAGTATAGTTTGAAATCAGGTAGCCTGATGCCTCCAGCTGTGTTCTTTTGGCTTAGAACTGTCTTGGCTGTACAGGCTCTTTTTTGTTCCTTATAAAATTTGAAGTAGTTTTTTCTAGCTCTGTGAAAACAGTCAATGGTAGCTTGATGAGAATAGCATTGAATCTGTAAATTACTTTGGGCAGTATGGACATTTTTATAATATTGATTCTTCCTATTCATAAGTATGGAATGTTTTTTCCATTTGTTTGTGTCTTCTATTCTTTCCTTGAGCACTGGTTTGTAGTTCTCCTTGAAGAGGTCCTTCACATCCCTTGTAAGTTGTATTCCAAGGTATTTTATTCTATTTGTAGCAATTGTGAATGGGAGTTTATTCATGATTTGGCTCTCTGTTTCTCTTTCCTTGGTGTATAGAAATGCTTGTAACTTTTGCACATTAATTTTGTATCCTGAGAGTTTGTTAAAGTTGTTTATCATCTTAAGGAGTTTTGGGGCTGAGACAATGGGGTTTTCTATATATGCAATCATGTCGTCTGCAAACAGAGACAATTTCACTTCTGTCTTCCTATTTGAATGCCCTTTATTTCTCTCTCTTGCCTGACTGCTCTGGCCAGAATTTCCAATACTATGTTGAATAGGAGTGGTGAGAGAGGGCATCCTCTTGTGCTGGTTTTCAGAGGGAATGCTTCAAGCTTTTGCCCATTCAGTATAATATTGGCTATGGGTTTGTCAGAATTAGCTTTTATTATTTTGAGATATGTTCCATCAATACCTATTTTATTGAGAGTGTTTAACATGCAGAGATGTTGAATTTTATCAAAGGCATTTTCTGCATCTATTGAGATGACCATGTGATTTTTGTCATTGATTCTGTTCCTGGGATGGATTACATTTGTAGATCTCTGAATGTTGAACCAGCCTTGCATCCCAGGGATGAAGCCAACTTGGTTATGGTGGATAAGCTTATTGATATCCTGCAGGATTTAGTTTGCCAATGTTTTATTGAGGATTTTCACATTGATGTTTATCAGAGATATTGGCTTGAAATTTTTTGTTCTTATTGTGTCTCTGCCAGGTTTTGGAATCAGAATGATGCTGGACAGAGGTAGAATTTGGCCATAAATCCCTCACATCCTGGGGTTGTTTTGCTTGGTAGAATATTAATTACTGCCTCAATTTCAGAAATTGTTATTGGTCTATTCAGGGATTCAAATTCTTTCTGGTTTAGTCTTGGGAGGGTGTATGTGTCCAGGAATTTATTGATTTCTTCTAGATTTTCTAGTTTATTTGCGTAGAGGTGTTTATACTATTCTCTGATGGTAGTTTGTATTTTTGTGGGATCAGTAGTGATGTTCCATTTATCCTTTTGTTGTGTCTATTTGATTCTTCTCTCTTTTATTCTTTATTAGCCTGGCTAGTGGTCTATTTTGATGATCTTTTCAAAAAACCAGCTCCTGGATTCACTGATTTTTTGAAGGGTTTTTCATGTCTCTATCTCCTTCAGTTCTGTTCTGATCTTAGTTATTTGTTGTCTTCTACTAAATTTTGAATATATTTGCTCTTGCTTCAGAGTTCTTTTAATTGTGACATTAGGGTGTTGATTTTAGATTTTTCTTGCTTTCTCCTGTGGGTGTTTAGTGCTATAAAGTTCCCTCTAAGCACTGCTTTAGCTGTGTCCCAGAGATTCTGATACGCAGTGTTTTTGTTCTCATTGGTTTCAAAGAACTTATTTATTTCTGCCTTAATTATGTTATTTACCCACTAGTCATTCAGGAGTAGGCTGTTCAGTTTCCATGTAGTTGTGCGGTTTTGAGTGAGTTTCTTAATCTGAGTTCTAATTTGATTCCACTGTGGTCTCAGAGACTGTTATTGTTTCCATTATTTTGCATTTGCTGAGGAGTGTTTTACTTCCAACAATGTGGTCAATTTTAGAGGAAGTGCTATGTGGTGCTGAGGAGAATGTATATTCTGTTGATTTAGAGTGGAGAGTTCTGTAGATATCTATTAGGTCTGCTTTGTACAGAGCTAAGTGCAAGTCCTGAATATACTTGTTAAGTTTCTGTCTCATTGATCTGTCTAATATGGACTGTGGGGTATTAAAGTCTCCCACTATTATTGTGTGGGAGTCTAAGTCTCCTTGTAGGTCTCTAAAAACTTGTTTTATGAATCTGGGTACTCCTGTGTTGGGTGCATGTATATTTAGGATAGTTAGCTCTTTTTGTTGCATTGATCCCTTTACCATTATGTAATGCCCTTCTTTGTCTTTTTTTATCTTTGTTAGTTTAAAGTCTATTTTATCTGAGACTAGGATTGTAACCCCTGCTGTTATTCTTTCCATTTGCTTGGTAAATCTACCTCCATCCCTTTATTTTGAGCCTATATGTGTCTTTGCAAATGAGATGGGTCCTCTGAATACAACACACCAATGGGTCTTGATTCTTTATCCAACTTGCTAATCTGTGTCTTTTCATTGGAGCATTCAGCCCATTTACATTTAAGGTTAATATTATTATGTGTGAATTTGATCCTGTCATCACGATGCTAGCTGGTTATTTTGCACATTAGTTGATGTAGTTTTTACATCGTGTTGCTGGTCTTAATATTTTACTGTGTTTTGGCAGTGACTGGCACCATTTTTTCTTTTCCATATTCAGTGCTTCCTTCAGGAGCCCTGGTTGTGACAAAATCCCTCAGCATTTGCTTGTCTGGAAAGGATTTTATTTATCCTTTACTTATGAAACTTACTTTGGCTGGATATGAAATTCCAGATTGAAAATTCTTTTCTTTAAGAATGTTTATTATTGGGCCCCAATTTCTTCTGATTTATAACATTTTGGCAGAAGATCCATTGTTAATCTGATGGACTTCCCTTTGTAGGTAACTTGACCTTTCTCTCTGACTGCCCTTAACATTTTTCCCTCATTTTAATGTTGGAGAATCTGGTGATTGTCTGTCTTGGGGTTGCTCTTCTTGAGGAGTATTATAGTGGTGGTCTCTCTATTTCCTGAATTTGAATGTTGGCTTGTCTTGCTAGGTTGGGGAAGTTCTCTTGTATAATATCCTGAAGTGTGTTTTCCAACTTGATTCCATTTTTCCCATCACTTTCAGTGACCCCAATCAATTGTAGGTTTGGTCTTTCCACAGTTCCGTATTTCTTGGAGGCTTTGCTCATTCCTTTTCATTCATTTTTCTCCAATCTTGTGTTCACACTTTATTTCATTATGTTGGTCTTCAATCTCTGATATCTTTTCTTCTGCTTGATTGATTTGGCTGTGATACTTGTGTATGCTTCACAAAGTTCTTGTGCTGTGTTTTTCAGCTCCATCAAATCATTTATATTCACCTCTGAACTGGTTATTCTAGTTAGCAGTTCCTGTAAACTTTTGTCAAGGTTCTTAGCTACCTTGCATTGGGTTAGAACATGCTCCTTTAGCTCAGAGGATTTTGTTTTATTACCCACTTTCTGAAGCCTACTTCTGTCAGTTCATCAAACTCATTCTCTGTCCAGTTTTGCTCCCTTGCTGGAGAGGAGTTGCAAACATTTGGAAAAGAGGCATTCTGGTTTTTGGAATTTTTGTGCTGGTTTTTCCTCATCTTCATGGATTTATCTACCTTTTATCTTTGAGGCTGATGACTTATAGATGGAGTTTCTGTTGGGGGTGTACTTTTTGTTGATGTTATTGTTTTGCTTGTTAGTTTCTCTTCTAACAGTCAGGTCTTTCTTTTGCAGATCTGCTGGAGTTTGCTGGAGGTCCACTCCAGACCCTATTTGCCTGGGTATCACCAGCAGAGGCTGCAGAACAGCAAAGATTGCTGCCTGCTCCTTCATCTGGCAGCTTTGTCCCAGAGGGGCACCGGCCTGATGCCAGCTGGAGCTCTTCTCTGTGAGGTGTCTTGTTTATCCCTGTTGGGACATCTCTCCTAGTCAGGAGTCATGGGGGTCACTTGAGGAGGCAGTCTGTTTCCTAGGAGAGCTCAAATGCTGTGCTGGGAGAATGCTCTTTGTTAGTATTTGTTTCTTTCTTCAAAGGGGAAAACACTCTTTGTTAGGATTCATTGCAGACAGGAACATTTAAGTCTGCTGAAACTGCACCCACAGCCTCACCTTTCCCCAGATGCTTTGTCCCAGGGAGATGAGAGTTTTAACTATAAGCTCCTGGCTGGGGCTGCTGCCTTTCTTTCAGAGATGACCTGCCCAGTGAAGACGAATCTAGAGAGGCAGTCTGGCCACAGCTGGCTGCTTTGCCACACTGTGTTGAGTTCCACACAGTATGAACTTCCAGACTTTTTTAGTGCAGTCAGAGAAAAACTACCCACTCAAGACTCAGTAATGATGGACACCTCCAACTCACCTAGCTCAATCATCCCAAGTTGACTTCAGATTGCTGTGTTGGCAGTGAGAATTTCAAGCCACTAGTTCTTAGCTTGCTGGGCTCCATGGGAGTGGGACCTACTGAGCAAGACAACTTTGCTTCCCAGCTTCAGCCCCCTTTCTGTGGGCGTAAATGATTCTGTCTCACTGGGGTTCCAGGAGTCACAGGGGCATGAAAAAAAAAACTGCTGCTAGTTTGGTGTCTGTCCAAATAGCTGCTTCATTTTGTGCTTGAAACTCAGAAGCCTGGTGGTGTAGGCACACAAGGGAATCTCCTGGTCTGTGGATTGCAAAAACCATGGGAAAAGTGTCTATCTGAGCCAGATAGCACAGTCCCTCATGACTTCCCTTGGCTGGGAAAAAGAGGCCCCCTACTCCTTGCTCTTCCCAGGTGAGGTGACTTCCACCTGCTTCTGCTTGCCCTCCACAGGCTTCCCCCTTTGCCTAACCAGTCCCAGTGAGATGAACAGGATGCCTCAGTTGGAAATGCAGAAATCAACTGCCCTCTAAGGCATTGGTCTCACTGGGAGCTGCTGACCAGAATTGTTCCTATTCAGCTACCTTGCCAGATCCAACTTGTTTTTTGAGAGTTAGTTAAGATAGTCATCACAGTTTCTTACATTTGATGGAATTCACAAGTGAATCTATTTGAAAATGGAGTTTTTCATGGGAATGTTATTAAATATGGATTAAGTCTTTTTGCTATGTATAGCTCTACTCAGTTTTCCTGATTTGTTTTTCTTGTACCAGAATTGATAATTACTGTGTTTTAAGATATTTCTATTTTGTCTAAGTAGTTATGGTTATTATTTAAAAATTGTTTATAATATTCTATTGTTATCCTTTCAATGTCAATAGAATCTGTAGATTTGTCTCATATTTAACTCTGGCCTATTATAATTTGTATGCTGCTTCTTTTTTCTTTAAACAGTGGTTTCTCAATTTTATTGATCTTTTCCAAGAGCTAATTTTTTGTTCCACTGATCTTTTTTCTGTTGTTTATCTATTTACCACTTCATTGATTTTTTTTCTTTTGTCTTTATTATTTTCTTTCTTCATCTTATTGTATGTTTAGTTGTTTCTTCTTTGTTTAGGTTTTTAAGGTATATACACCATGGAATATTAATTTTATTAATATGTTCATGGGGTGGGGAGAAAAGAGCTTATCAGTATAGCTGCATTGTGAGACATACTAAACAAAGCTCTTCATGATGAAGTAAAATAATAAGGAAAACTCAGGTTTTCAGACAAGAATTATGATTATAAAATGTTAAATATATGGATAAATAAAAAAGACTATTATTTCTTTTTATCTTAATTTTAAAAAATACCTAGGACTGATTAAAGCAAAAATTATTGTAGTTTATGTGATGGATTTAAATGCAATGTATATGACAACTGCAGTGTAAAGGAATTGGGAGATTTAAATGAATCTATAATGTTGCAAGGTGTATAGATTTTTCAAGAACAAATTCAATATTTACTCTAGGTAAACTTGGAAAAGTCAAGGATACATACTGAAATTTCTAGAACATCCAATAAAATTAATAAAACGAGGGATACCTAAAAAGGCAATAGGTAAATTAAAATTACTTTCTAAAATATAAATAGGTTATATACTTTATTTACAGGACAAATTGTCAAGCGAAATAAAGGTGGTAAACACAAAACTTTTCTGTGTATGAGTTACACATAAATATAAATAGTTGGCCAGGTGCCATGGCTCACACTTGTAATCCCAGCACTTTGGGAATCCAAGGCGGGTGGATCACCTGAGGTCAGGAGTTCAAAATCAGCCTGGCCAACATGATAAAAACCCATCTCTATTAAAAATACAACATTAGCTTGGTGTGGTGGTGTGTGCCAGGAATCCCAGCTACTTGGGAGGCTGAGACAGGAGAATCACTTGAACCTGGGAGGTGGAGGTTGCAGTGAGCTGAGATTGTGCCACTGCTCTCCAGTCTGGGTGACAGAGTAAGACTGTGTCTCAAAAAATATAGATATTATTTTTTGAAAGTATCATGCAATGGGGAGCTACTGGTCAAAGTTGTACCCTTTGCCCAGTTTTAGTTAGACAGGAGGAATAAATTCTGCAATCTGTTGTACAAAATTGTGGCCATAGTTAATAATAAAGTATTGTATATTGAAAACTGCTAAGAAAGTATTTCTTAAATGTCCTCATCACAAAAAAATAATTAATATATGAGTTGATTGATATGCTTTGGATATTTGTGCCCTCCAAATCTCATACTGAAATGTGATCCCAGTGTTGGATGTGGAACCTGGTAGGAGGTGTTTGAGTCACCGGGGCAGCTCTGTGAAGAATGGCTTGTCCTCCTGAGGTAATGAGTGGGTTCTCTTTCTACTAGTTCATGTGAGAGCTGGTTGCTTAACACTGACAGTCATCAGCTCCTCTCTCACTCCCTCTCTTGCCATGGGATACTTGGGCTCCCCCTCTTCCTTCCGCCATGATTTGAAAGCTTCCTGAGGCCTCACCAGGAGCAGACGCCAGCCCAGGCTTTCTGTATAGCCTGCAGAGCCATGGGCCAAATAAATATATTTTCTTTCTTTCTTTTCTTTTCTTTTTTTTTTTTTTGGTTGAGACAGTTCTTGCTCTGTCACCAGGCTAGAGTTCAGTGGCACAATCTTGGCTTACTGCAAACTCCACCACCTGGACTCAAGCAATTCTCCTGCTTCAGCTTCCTAAGTAGCTGGGACTACAGGTGTGCACCACCATGCCAGGCTGATTTTTATATTTTCTGTAGAGACAGGGTTTAGCCATATTGGCCAGGCTGGTTGAGAATTTCTGGGCTCAAAAGATCTGACTGCCTTGGCCTCCCAAAGTGCTGGGATTATATATGTGAATCACCACTCTGCTCCCAGCCATCTCTTTCTTTATGAATTACTCAGTCTCAGATATTTCTTATAGCAATGCAAAACAGACTAATACAGTGATTTGCATATATGTTAATCAGCTTGATTTAATTATTCTGCTACACATATATGTATACATATATATATACACATATATACATATACGTGTAGCAGAATGATTAAATGTATACATATATATGTAGCAGAATGATTACATGTATACATATCCATGTAGCAAAATTATTAAATGTATACATGTATACGTAGCAGAATGATTAAATGTATACAGATATGTAGCATATATATAGCATATGTAAATATATATACAAATATTTTGTGTATACATAAATATGTAAATAAATACATATAAATCATATTGTGCCTCACAAATATATACAATTATTTGTCCGTTAAAAATAATTTAAAAATTTTTTAATAAAAATTTAAAAGCATCATGCAAATACCAATTATAAGAATGGCAGCATGGCTATGTGAATATATCATAGAATGAAGATTTCAGAGAAAGGAGTAGTATCAGCGATAAAGAGGAACATTTAATAATGATTAAAAAAATAGTTCGTAAAGAAATCCTAACAATAAAGCATACATATATATCTAATAGTAGAGTTTCAAAATAATTGAAGCAAATACTGACAGACACTAGAGAAAGAGATGAATCTATAGTTAGAGTAGGAGATTCTAAAACTAGTCTCTGAGTAAATAACAGACCTACTTGAGAGAAAATCAGTAGGAATACAAACAACTTGAAAATTTTATCAATCAACTTGATTGAACTGACATTTAGAGAGCACTGCATCTAACAGCCTGCAGAATTTGAGTTCCTTTCAAATTCACACAAGACAGTCTCCAAGATAGGATATGTCCTGAATCATTTAAAAAGTGAATTCCAAAGATTGATCTTATAGTGGGCATGTTCTCATGACATTGTAGAATTAAAGAATTGATAAAACTGAAAAATAGAAAAGCCTCAAATATTTGAAAATTAAGTAACCCTGGTCTTAGGAATTCATGGGTTAAAGAAGAAGTTACAAAGAAAACTACAAAATAATTTAATATGAAAGAAATGATGAAAAAAATTGTGATTTGTGAAATGCAATTGAAATAGTGCTCAGCGGGGAATTTATAGCTCTATGTGCTTATATTAGAAAAGAAGCAGGGTTTAAAATCAGCGATCTAACTTTCTAACCTAAGAAGTTAAAAAAAAATCACATTCAAGCCAAGGAAAGTAGAACAATGAAAATAATAAAGATAGGAGCAGAAATTATTGAAATATATAACAGATAAACAGACAAATCAAAGAAACCAAATGTGGCTCTTTGAAAATATTATATTAAAATTGATTGGCTCTCTCACTATACTGATTATCAATAGCAGGAATGAAAAGTGACGATGCTAGTATAGATCTTACAAGTATTAAAATGATGTAAAGAAATATTAAAGATGATTTGAGTCAGAAGACTCAACAATTTTGATGAAATGAACAAATTCCTTGGGAGAAAAATAACAAACTGATTAAAAAAATAGAAAATTTAAATTGCCAAATATCTACTCATGAAATATAATTAGTAAAAAACTAGTAATTAAAACTAGTAATTAAAAAAACTAGTAATTAAAAACATTACCTAAAATATAATTAAATCAATTGAGTAAACTGGACATTTCAGAAATAAACTTACATTTTTTTGTGAAATGAGTTTCAACTAAGCCTCCAAATCAAAATGATGGGAGAAAGGAGCATCTTCTCAACAAATGGTGGTGGGACAACAGAATAGTTACATGGGGGAGAAATCTTGCCTCATCTCTCTCCCAGTATACACAATTCAGATTAAGATGGATCTCAGAACTAAAAATAAAAGGTAAAATTATATAGCTTCCAGAAGAAAAATTGAATGTCTTCAATACCTTGAGATACACAAATATTTCTTAGGGCATAAAAAGCAAAAACCATAAAAGAAAAATTTAATCAAAATTAAATTTGTATGCTAATTAAAAGACCCTGTTCAATAATTAAACAGATAAACCCCAGATTGGAAGATAATATTGTAATGCGTATGTCTGACAAAGGATTTATACCCAAAATATGCCAAAAACTCCTACAACTTAATAAACTTAAAGGCAACTAGTCATGTCAAAACATGACAACATATTTGTGGTTCCCTTCAGGAAAGGATGGTGAATTTATTGACTGGGAGAGAACGGCAGGACTTCTCTGGGGTAGTAAAGTATTCTGTATCTTGATCTGGGTGTAGACCATGGTGGGGTATGCTGTTTTCAGAACTTACCAAATGGTGCACTTAAGAGCCGGTGTCTCTCTTTTTGTGAATTGTATCTCAATGGAAAAAATAAGTGTTACTTTAATTTTCAAATTTGCTACAATACCAATCCTGTAATAATTTCTTCCTATATCATAAAAATTAATAATCATGAGTCAAATGATTTATTTTAATACAAATGCCACTCATTAAAAACACTTGAATGTCACAATATGTCCTTAAATCTAGAAAGCTGATTTGCTATAAGATATGTGGGAAACAAATCTGTCCTCTGAGCTCACTTTATGGTAAAATTACTTTGCTGCGATTAATGAAAGTGTTTTTTCTAATTTATAAAGCAAACGAATGTACACCCATTAATTTTTCACTTGCTAATGCAATAATAAGGTAACATTTTAAGATGATTAAAAATGACTCTTCAGGAAGCATGATACTGCAAAAAGAACAATGGACTAAAGTCAGGAGGACTGCACTGTGTTCTTGGCATTGCCACTTCGTAACTGTGTATTGAACCCTGGAAAAGTCCCAGCATCTCTGTGCTTACTCTCCCTCATCTGCAAAATGAAGGGATTGAACTGAACGACCTCTGAGACCCTTCCTACCCCTAACATTCTGTGATCTATGACCCATGCCTTGAACTACGACTGCAGGTGTACTCTCTTTTGACATTTTAATATGCCAAGGCACTTACACTGTTTTCATCCATTCTATTACTATGCAAAGATCAAATTCAGGAAGCTATTTTAAAAATATTTAAAATTCAATTAATTTTAGTTGACGTTTATGATTCTGTTAGCACATTATTTGTTATTAAGGTCACATAAAGAACTAATCATTTCTACTCTGATTCCAGAGGCATAGTGTGTATTACAAAAACATAAATCATATTAATGTGAATGTGAGATTAATTTCAAAAGGAGACAAATTACATGCTTTGCTTAGTATTTACATATTGGATGTTATGAATTTATTTCTTATTCATAGTAATAACATTAATTACAATAAATTTGTTTTATATTCATGTAAATGTCACACACTTCTGGAATTTGGCATCTATAATACATGAATAAAAGGCCAGTAGCTTTTTATTCTCATATTTTGGATGTAGTCACTCAAATGAGTAGTCACAAAATTAACAAGCTATGAAACCAGAAAAAAACCTATAGTTGCATTTTATTGATTTTTGTCACAATATCAAAACATATAATTTCTTATCTCTGGCACTTACTTAGTCATTTTATGTAACGAATTATTTATTAACAGCCAGTGGCTAACTGGGAATTACTTTGATGTAGATTCAGCACTTGAGGAAGGTAGTTTAAGGGGGCTGAGTACTCAGTAAAAGCAACTATTCCTATGGATTCGTAGTCTGGCTCTATGCTTATTTCCCTTCACCCCTAGTAATCTTGATGAGAGATAATGTGATACAATACGAAGAATTAAAATCAAAGAGTTAAGACACTAGAAAACCTGGGTTCCGATTTCAATTGTATCATTTAAAATATGCTTATTTTAAGCTAGTGTCTCAGCTTTTCTAGATCTGTAAAATGGAGAAAATATCTAAATGTAATTTAATTTATAAATATATCTGGAACTCTAGGCAATTAATATTAGTTGCATATGGATTCATATCCTATGCCTTCTCTCTAGTTCCTACCTTTGTATTCTTACTCCTTTTAATTTACAATTGCTTTGTTAGATGAAAATCTCTTTCTCTATTGTGTCCCTCCATGTTCTGATTAATTTCCTATCCAGACCAGCCATCTACATCTTCACTCTTTCAACTAGGCTCCCAGCTCTTCAATCGTGGGTCCAGTGGCTCACACCACTAGGAGCAAACCATTCTATCTTTTCAGCCTCTTCCTGAAGTGCTTTCTTTAGCTGCCTCACTTTGATGGAAACCTTGCCCTTCCATAATGAAATCTTCAAAAGCCTCCTGAAGAAAATTCTTTCTTTCCAACTCTTACTAACACTTATGAACCTCAGAACCAGCTTTCTTGCTGGTGTCCTCCATTCTCCCACAGCCCATCATTTGTACTGCCACTTGGTCCAGCCTCCTGAGTCACTGCTGATATCATTCCTTGGTTTAAAAATCTTTACTGGCCATGCACAGCGGCTTATGCCAGTAATCTCAACACTTTGGGAGGCTGAGGCAGGCCGATGACCTGAGGTCAAAAGTTTGAGACCAGCCTGGCCAACGTGACAAAACCCTGTCTCTACAAAGAATGTAAAAATTACCTAGGCATGGCGGTGGGTACGTGTAATCCCAGCTACTCCGAAGACTGAGGCAGGAGAATCACTTGAACCTGGGAGGCAGAGGTTTCAGTGAGCTGAGATCATGCCACTACACTCCAGCCTGGGCAACTCAGAGCAAGACTTTGTCTCGAAAAAAAAAAAAGAAAAGAAAACCTTATTGACTACTCGGGCCCAAAGATTTGTTATGACAAAATCTAAGCTTATTTCATGTGCTTTAAAGGCCTTTATTAATCTGGCCCAAATCTATCTTTCTCATCTTAATCACTACATCTGTTTGCAGACCTCTTATTTTAGTGAAACTGAACTGTTGCTTATACGCCTCTCTCTGTTCTTCCTAGACATGTTCGCATTCTGTCTAGCTAGAATGATTTTTACCCTAACCCCACATGTCCAATAATACCCATTTGCCACATACAAACTCAGATTCATCTCTTTCTAAAGTTGTATTGGGTAACTGTGGGAAATAATGTCTTTCCATAGAGATTATTAGGTGGGCTCTGTGCCTCTCATGGCCATTACATCTTTTTACCATGCATGCTACCAACTTACACATGTATCTTTCTCTTCGTGTATCCTTTGATTGCAGGACCCATATGTAATTCACCTGGGAATTTCTAAAAGCAAAGCACAATGGTTTCATAAATGGAAATCACTTGTAGAAAACAAGTTCTACAACATATGAGCGAAATAAAGTAGTTTTGTATTATTTTTACAAAGCTTTATTTCCATGAACTTTGCTGGAAGAGTATTTGCTGCAGAAAACAGAAATTTATTATTTCTAATAAAAAAAATAACCCTTGCAGAACAAAATTTGGAAAAAAAACTATACATACTATAAAGGTACAAGGATATTTCAAGAAAATAAGGTCTGGGAATTAGCAGTATTTCATGGATGGACTGCAATCAAAAGCTGATGCACTATGGGGAGACTGGGACCTCATAGCTCTCCATTTCTCATTTGTGATTATTTCTGAGTGTCTGATGTTGTTTGATCTTTCTCTCTCTCTCTCCATCTCTGAAAACTAAATTTTTTTTGCTTATCAACCCATATCACAGATCTCGATTACAACTTTTGAATTTCCACTTTTTATATTAAAGAATATCTCTACTACCACTCAAATCTTTAAATTACAATTCCGCATTCTCAACAAGGACCCTAATGTACCTGGCAGGAATCAACTACCCATCTTTCAACTTGCCATCCTTGATTAGAGAGCAAAATTATACTAGCAGACATTTTTGGATAAACTACTTCTTCAAAACCATATACACGAAGGTTCCCTGTTGCATCAGGGATGTCTATAATCTTTGGCATCCTTTGGGAAAGTAGCTTCTCCAAAAAAAGTGTGTGAGTGGCACAGGCAACCCAGTAGGTGCCCTTGCCAGTGGCTTGATTTCTGAGGCAATAATCAGATTATAAAAAAACTATTCTCTAGTTTTGGGCTGAGCAACACCTTAGGAGGCTGAGGCTGGTGGATCATGAGGTCAAGAGATCAAGACCATCCTGGCCAACATGGTGAAACCCCATCTATACTAAAAATACAAAAATTAGCTTGGTGAAGTGGCACATACCTGTAGTCCCTGCTACTCAGAGGCTGAAGTAGAAGAATCCCTTGAACCTGGGGAGCGGAGGTTGCAGTGAGCCGAGATCAGAGGACTGCACTCCAGCCTGTCAACAGAGCAAGACTCCATCTCAAAAAAAATTATTCTCTAGTTTTTGTACAGCTGCTATTTCTTCAAAAATATTTTAAATACCGTGTATTTGCATTTTGTTTCAAATAGGATTCAAGTCAGAGTTATAGTTTTTGATAAAAATTTATGAAATCATTTTGACTCCTTGAGGCTATTTATCTTTGAGATTGGCAAAAGAACACTTTTGAAACTGAACCAGCTCATGAAATAGTTCTTCATCTTAAAATGAAAGTAGAGTCATCCAGTAAGTGTAAAGAAACATTTTTCTTCCATAGGCTAGGGAGCAACTGATTCAACACAGGATTTCAAGAGTTTGAAAAGAAAGATGAATCATCCTACTTTAAATGCAACTTTTGGCCATTAAATCTCAGTTGGTTTGACAAGAAGCTTGGAAATCATTTCTTTCTTTCTTTCTTTCCTTCCTTCCTTTCCTTTCTTTCCTTCCTTCCTTCCTTTCTTTCTTCCTTTTGCCCCTAAATCTGTTAGACTTCCTTCTTTGACCAGAAGAAGATCAAGTGAGGTGAAATGATCAAAGGATATATGCGTCAGAGGAAGGGGCATTTCTTCCTACATAAGGTAGAAGTGTGAGGAAGGAGACTGATTGCACATTCAGGAAGTTCTTTTCCAGAGCTGAATGAAATCAAAGGAAAGCAAGATTCAGCTGGTATTAGGTAAAGGACTAGAGCCTAGGCGGCATCCAACATTGACACCTGAGTGGACTGGGAGTAAAGGGAAGTGATATGTTTGGATCTGTGTCCCTGCTCAAATCTCATGTTCAGTTGTAATCCTCAGTGTTTGAGGTGGGGCCTGGAGGGAGGTGACTGAATCAGCAGGGTGGTTTCTCATGGTTTAATACCCTACCCTCTCGGTGCCATCATCACGATAGTGAGTTTTTGTGAGATCTGATTAAGAGTGTATAGCACCTCCCCCCATCTTGTTCCTGCTCCACGCAAGTGAACTGCCTCATTGTCACTTAGCCTTTTGCCATAATTGTAAGTTTCCTGAGGTTTCCTCAGAAGCTGAACAGATGCCAGCATCACACTTCCTGTATAGCCTGTGGAACCATGAGCCAATTAAACTTCTTTTCTTTATAAATTACCCAGGTAATTTCTGTCTCAGGTATTTTCCTGTAGCAATTCAAAACTTCCTAATACAGAGAGCTAGGTAAGAATGAAGGACAAAGTAACAGGTAAGTGGGTGGTTATCTAAGATTGCTCATATTGATTATTTACTCAGTTAGCACAGTCTTGTACACCAGTGATTTGCCAGGGGCTCTCAGGCCTTCATCCGTAGACTGCTGGCTTCCCTATTTTTGAGGTTTTGGGATTTTGACTGCCTTCCTTGCTCCTCAGCTTGCAGATGGCCTAGTGTGGGACTTCACCTTGTGATCAGGAGAGACAATACTCCTTAATAAATTCCCCTTTGTCTGTTCTTCTATCCTATTAGTTCTGTACTTTTACAGCAGATCTGGTTTCTCAAAAATATATAAAAGCTAAGTAAGGTGTGGTCACTTACTAACAGTTGACACAAAGTCTGTAAGCCTCTGTAACTTGACCTCTGCACATCAGTTATGAAGACAGAAGAGGACAGAAGGTAGATAGAAGAAGCATAGGTATTCTGGAAACACGTGTTTTTGCTATAATGTGTGATGAAGTGATGGAACAGAAAGCTGTATTGCTGGGAAAAGCTGAATTATGAAGGACCCCATGTGTGGTACTAAGAAGTTTGGATTTTTTCATATAGCAATAGAGAACTTGTGAAGGGTTTTAAACAGTAGATGATATGAAAAGCCAGAAAGATCCTAATAGGCAAGATGGCAACAAAGAACATCCATTTTTATTTATTTATTTTGCATCAATGTACTAGTTCTGAACATTTGATCTA
>CM052669.1:32349300-32390657 GCA_028533165.1 Leontopithecus rosalia
CCTTTTCCCCAAAGGAAGCAAAGGCCCAGATCTATAAAAATGATGAAAGGATGGTTTTAACCAACTAAGAATCTCAATTTAGTTTTCTCCAAAGAGACAAGCTGAACACATTACTCTCACCAAATTTTAACTTAAGTAAGGAGTACACAAAACTTTATTTCTTTTATTTTGTTTAACTCTAGTATTCAAGAAGATGTATAATTGTCTGAGAGATTGTGACAGTTACCTGAAAATACTATGCTGAAAATAAAAAATCAGTTCAATTCAAGAGATCTAGATGTTCAATCTGCTATTTTACATTACAACAAGTTAATGAAGGAACTTACAAATCCCCTCGGTTTTATCTGTAAAATGGAGTCAATTATTTTTGTCTTCTAAGAATTTACTCATTTCTTTCAAGCAAGAATCAGCTAAATTTTTAAAGCTGTTCAGCCAAAGTGCAAGCAGAAAAAGCAGTTTTTAACACTATCTGATTTAAAAAGTAGAATATATTCGCCTGGATTTCTGAGTTATGTAATCAACTAAAATATGCAACTTAAACTATTATAAACACATTCAAATCCCAAGCAACATGACATGTTTCATGAGAGTAGAGGATGACGGTGAGGAGTGAAGGAGGTTCAAGTTCAAAATTAGCTTTCATGACTTTTGCCATAATTTGTCTATTTTGGAATAAATTAATTTCCATTTAATAATTAATCTAGATTTACTGACAACTGGATGGAGGGAATAAGCATATCTTGGAAAAGTGAGATATCAGAAAACAGAAAGGTATTGATGAGGTTGGTGAGTGAGTAGGAAGTGGACCTCCTATTCTCCCCTTTATATCATAAGACTTGTGTGTTTGCATTTTGTTTTCTCAGATCTAAAGAAAGAGTGACATTTCTCCAAATGTTCTCTCTTGTTTTAAAAACGTTCAGCACTATGCTATTCTCAGTATGGTTGTAATTTTTACTGATGCATTGAAATTTCTGTGAAATTTATCTAAACCACAGGAAACCAATAGCAAGAAAGGATTTTACACGAATTGGTAAATGCATTGTTTGTTTGCTCTAGCAATATTTCTCCTGTAAGAAGGCTAAAAAGCAAAATGATGGGTTCCCAAGACTCATGGGGAAAGAGAAGAAAAGACATTTGGAATTGCATTTTTAAGTGTAGTAACTTTTCAGAAAAGCAAGAGACCTCATTTTTTGCTGATGCCTTTAAAACCCTGGGGAGTTGTTTTGAAAGCAATATGACAATATAAGCGGATTCCCAAAGTGTACCTTACCTTTCACTCTATTGAGACCTTGTGAAGAATATCAATCAAACGAGATCGCAATTACTTAGGATTAACAAGAATGATAACTAAGAAAACAAACTTTGTAAATAATCTGAATTTCAAAATATTTAAGAATACTTAGTTCTTATTTATGGAATAGAGGCATAGTAATTCTCAATCTTATATTTTATATTATTATCTTCTTTTTAACAAGATAATATTTAAATGGGCTTCCAAATCAATAATAAAGCATGTTAACCATTTTTCTGTTGTGCAGGTGCTGCTTTTTGGATATCATAATGCTAAAGAAATTTGACCAGAAGAGAGAGAGAGAGAGAGAGAGAGAGAGAGAGAGAGAGAGAGAGAGAGAGAGAGACAGAGACAGAGACAGAGACAGAGATGGAGAGAAAGACAGAGAAAGAAGGAGAGAACTGACAATGGAATGCTTCATTTTATCAAAAGTCAGCAAAATATTGTATATGGGTGATAAAGGCTAAATACTGAGATAGGCATGATGATTCCAGTCTTTAGTTTAATATATAGATACATATTCTAATTTTAGAGCACCTAGGAAGGGAGGAGTAGAGTTGAGGATGACCAGAGGAGTGAGGAAAGTGTAGGGCAGACACAATGTATTTGTCTGGGTTTAACCATCTGTCTGTCCCCTTCCCAGTGCTCTGCTTCTAAGCAGAGACTTTGGAAGTAAGGTGGTCCTTACCGAATGGAGCCCATGAAAATCACCACTACCAGTCTATTGGCAAAATTCATTTTTGCCTGAAGTTTCTCCTTTTTAAAGATGAGTACAATGATAAAATGCAAATATGATATGTGAGAAAGTTAAACAAATGTAATAAGAAAAAAATTATTCTGAAGAATCAGAGAGAAATGCAGTTACTTAAAGCTGGTCAACAAAAAATGGGAAGAAAACCTGGGTATCCACAATAGGATAAATAGAGACATGGTAAATAGAATGTGGTGACACAGATACAAAAAGAGATCAGGTTAAGAAAAAATCAGAAGAGGTGCAAAGCACAGAAACTCAGATTTAAAATAACAAAAAGAAAGGGAAAAAGCAAAACTAAGAGATCCACTCCAAAATTTCAGCAGGAGAATAACATTCTGTATAAAAAAAAAATAATGTCAAACTCTAACTTGCATGTTCTCTTAAAATAATAAAGGAAAAAAGAGACAAAATTAATAACAGAGAAAATGAAAGGGATAAAAAGATTTGGAGTTAAAAATTGTAGGTGTTCCTAAGCTGTAGATCAAGTAATGCAAAAGCCAATAACAAAAAAAGTAAATTTAAAAAACTTTCTGCAACTGAAATGAATAATTATTAGAAATATAAATGAAGAAGGAAAGAAAAGAAAGAGGGAAAGAAGGGATAGAAGGAAGGAGGAAGGGGAGAGGGAAGGGAAGGATGCAGGAGGAGAGGTAGGGAGAAAGAGATTTAGGAGAGAACAAGCAATTTTTATGACAACAGAACCACATCTAGACATTTCCTGTTGAATTTTTGCATAATACAAGTAAAGATAAAATTCTGCAATATTTAGAACATGGGAAAAATTACCGCCAACAGCAATAAAAAAATGCTTACCTACAGATTATTTTCTTTATATGTCTAACTCCTATTGTTGAGAAAATATCCTGTAAAATCAGAATTTGACTGACAAAGATTGCAAGTCAAGCATTTTATTTTAAGCATATTTGATCTTTGTGGTCAAGGCAACAGAAAAAATCATCAGCACAATGTACATTACTTTACTGAAAAACTTAGAGGAGATGAATAGACACATTTTAAATCCCTTAACTGCACTGAAGCCAAAGGATAATTTTATTCTGAAGTCTAAAAACAAGTAATGTTTAAATATTGCTTCTGTGAAACAGAGGTAGCCACAAATTAATTAATAATAGAATATTACATAATTTAAACTTTCTTTTATTGGCCATTTTGATGAAGCTGCTTTTCTATTATAACTAATGGTGGAATAAGTCTATTTCAGAGAAGCTTTATAACAGTAACTTTCTTATAATTAACTTTTGAAACGACATAAATTTAAAGGTGTTTTGTGGAATAATAGTATAAAAAAGTTTATTATATGATATTAGGGACAAAAGCAGAAAACATGAGATCATATATAGTAAGACGTGTAAACACACCACACATACCTACATACACACAAACACACACACACATACTCTCACACAAACACACAATTAGAAGTGTCCATTTGCTGATTATAAAATTGCAGATTACTTTATTGTTTTTTCTTTTTAATAATTTTAAATTTTCTTCAATCACAATGCATTTCTATTATAATCAGAAAAGTCAATGATCAAATTAATAAAACAGAATTATCAAATTGATAAAGCTGTCACACTGACCCTCTGCTGGGCTGTAAACACTTAAGCAGTCTGTGGATGATAAAGCTAAAAGAGCACTGTAACACTCCTTTTGGAGCTTCAGAGGTCACGGGGACTCCACCCCTCCAGTCACTGCCCTTGGACCTGCACAGAGTTTTCCTCCTGCCAGTACCCAAAAGCCCTCACCTTGGCTCCTGCACTGGCTTTCCTGTGCTCCCTTCTCGTTACAGGTGGAACGCAATAGTGTCTATTGAGTGGAGTTTGCCCCTGCCTAGCCAAAGTGGCCAGCTATGGCCAGCGCCTGTGACTCTGGTTCCCACCCATGAAGGGGTCAGGGAAATAACCTGCTTCAATATTATATTGTGAATATTACTTCTTGTAATTGATGACTGTTGTAATAAGACCACTTTTGGATCAATAATAATCCTATGCTGCCTTTTTAAAATAAATGCAGATATTAAAAACACTTGTCCAAGTAAATAAGTAGATAAGTAAGTAGATGAGATGGATAAGAGTTTTATTATTCTGTGTTATTTAGTATTTAAACTTACTCAGAATTATATGACAAAAAACACAAAGTGACCTATCAAAATTATATTTAATAATCTATAACTTGATAATTCAATTGTGTTCTCTTTCAATTTTGTTGAAATAAAATATGAAACCACCCGACTTATAAAGACATTTGTTACCCAATCAATAGTTATTAACTTTCTTTGTATCTGGGAATATACCAAATATATTTTATAAAAACTTATCAATTTATAATTTATTATAGTGCTACACTTTCACCTGGAGTCACTTTATTAAGGCTAACATAAAAAAATGGTTAAAGAAAATTAAATTTTGATCATGTTAAGGCCTTGCTGACTTTTTGAAATGAAATGCCTATTTTAACACGTGCATGACATATTTTCAAAAACCCTGGAGCTCCATAAACTACTAATGAATAGATCAACAAATATGGTATTATTATTATAATACCACACAATGGTAAAAGTAAAGTAAATATCCACTCAATGAATTATTGAACCATAAAAAGGAATAAAGTTCTAATATGTGCTACACATGGATGAACCTAAAAATATGTTACCTGAAAGAATTCAGTTACAAAAGAAAAACTCCACATGGCATGATTCCACTTACATGAAATGTCCAGAATAGGTAAGTCTATAGAGACAGAAAGTAAGAGAAGCAGGAATGGGAAATGACTGCTAATAGGTACAGGGTTGGTTTTGCGGTGACATTCTAAATTAGATTGTGTTGACAGCTACACCACTCTGAATATACTGAAAACCACTGGACCGAGCACATTGAATGGGTATATTTTATGGTTTGTGAATTATATCTCAATCAAACTGTTAAAAAAGCATTCAAGCTTTGAATTCAGTTTATACAATTCATGGAAAATGTCTGCTATATAACTTTATTGGTAAAGCCAGCCCTGATTCTTTCCGCCATAAAAACTGCCCTCATTTTAAAATTAAATTAAATGTGCATATTAATGTTTCCCTTTTATAACCATCTTACTTCCAAACACCAGAATAGCTGGGGATGAGTTTATCTCATTAATTCACATGTCAATTTTTTAAAGTGCTGGCTGGATACCCTGAAATTCATTATACTAATTGTTCTAATGTCAATAGCCAGTGCTGTGTGCAAATTTGTACTGTCTTTTGGCCACAAAAGTTTGTGTTTTTGTTTGTTTTAAACAATGTTTCTGAAGAGGAGACTAAGGCAGAAATTTGAGCAAGATGTCCCTTGCTACAGCAACTATGTTTGAATCAATAAATACCTTTTCTTTTCTGTAAATCTACATGAAGTTGAATAAATTGATTTCACAGTTTTTAAAATACCAGCCTAGTTGAATCATATGCAAGTCTTTGAATGCTGTAATCTCATCAGTAATGCTTTTTCATTGCTGTAGAGGCAGATATAAATTACTGGCCTGGAACGACTGGAAACCTCCAAGTATTCACCAATCTGTAGCCATAGTTCTTATTCATTATACCTTGTGAAGAGACATTTCCTATCTTGTACCAATTCTCACATTCCACAAAGCACATGGGCATCTTACTAGAAAAAGAGTTTAATTTCAAACATAAACTTGACATGTCACATCTTTCTATTTGTTAACAGTGCACCAGGTATAACAAACTTTTATGTTATATGAAACTTCCTGACCCTTGCATTTAGACTTGTATGAAGTTTTCAAAGCCAATTTCAATAATTGCATACAAGTATTAAGCTTATATACATATGTACTAGCACTCTACGCTTTCTCATACACAATGAAAAATTTAGAGTCTGGATATTTTGTAAGCAAGTAAATAACAAGAGATATTGTTTCAAATTCTTATCTGAAAAGTATATCAAGAGATTCTCCCTCAGAAAAGATGCACGCTGAAAAAATCAGAAACTGGGGGAGATAAGAGATTACTAAAGAAAACTAATAAAATTTAATTCTCGAATATCTCTGAATTCATAACCAAAGTAGCATGGGGCAAAATAACACATTTCTGATGCTTTATTTTGCCTATAACAGAAATATGTATAAACTGGGGAGGATGGCACTAAAGGTCTGTTACAGATATGACATTTTGCTTACAAAAGCTTTTATAGACACCAGTATTTCGAACTGTCTCTTGATTTGTGTCTTGAATGTTTTTAACTCCTGAAAACTGAATCATGTTACAAATTGGATGTGTAAGAGTTATATCCTTCTGTACTAAGGAGAAGGGATGCTATAAATGGGTAGCTAGTAATGGAGAAATGGAATGAAGCACCTCCCCCTTAGGTTCAGTTTAAGGATCTGAAGGTAGATTTTCTCACAAATATTTGTGCCTTTTGAAAAGCCTTTGTGTATGTTTTCCTTAATCTACTTATGCTGCGATGACAAAATGCCTGAGATTTGGTAATTTATAAGAAACACAAATTTATGTATCACATTCTGAAGGCTGGGAAGCCCAAGAGCACAATCAAGGCACCAGCAGGTTCAGTGTCCGGTGAAGGCCCCATTCCCAGTTTACAGGATTATGCCTTGTTGTTGCCTTTTCTGCAGGGAATGAACACTAGGTCCTCCTAGGATGGAAGGAGGAAGGGCAAAAGAACCTAAGCTAGTTCCCCCCAGCCTTGTATATGGCATTAATCCGTTCATGAGACCTCATGTCTTAATTTCTTCCCGAAAAGCCTCACCTGTTACTACTATTACAATGGGGATTAAGTTTCAACATATAAATTTTGAAAGACACATTCAAACCATAGAAATATTCATGCATATGTAGAGCCTAAAGACCACTGATCTGCCTGAATTCACTTTCTAAAGAAAATTCTTTTAAATAATATTCTTTTTTTTTAACTTTATAACGTATTTTGTTATAGCAACAAACCAAAGGATATCAATAGGTGTTGAAAAGCTATTCAGTAAAATGTAGAGTTATTGTAAATAATTACAAAGAAAGTAGGATTTTAAGGAAGCTAAAACATACAACCATTATTTACTAAAAATAGCAAATAACATTTTTATTGCATTTTAGGTTTTGGGGTACATGTGCAGAACTTGCAAGATAGTTGTATAGGTACACACATGGCAGTGTGTTTTGCTGCCTTCTTCCCCTTCTCCCACATTTGGCATTTCTCCCCAGGCTATCCCTCCCCCACTCTCCCCCCACTGTCCCTCCCCTATTCCCCCCAGTTGACCCCAGTGTGTAGTACTCCCTTCCCTGTGTCCATGTGTTCTCATTTTTCATCACCCGCCTATGAGCGAGAATATGCGTTATTTCATTTTCTGTTCTTGTGTCAGTTTGCTGAGAATGATGTTCTTTTAAATACCTGAAAAATACTGTCAGTGATCCTTCAGAGTAGTAGACATTTACAAGGAAGAGATTTTCACTAACTTCTGTGGGTATGTCTAGTACAGTTTGTCTTACAATATAGGTCACATGGCATACATGTGAAGAGTTTGGAAGTAAGAGAACACCACAAATAGACCTTCCCCAAAGAGCAATTGAGATGCAATAAGGCCTAAAATGTCCAATTTGGAGCAGAGTAGATGGCTATATACAGTATAAAATGAATAGAGAAATAAACAAAACTTTGGAACGTAGATATCCTTTGCTATCAGAATTTTCACTATGCAAATATTTGCTATAATGACTTGCAGTTGCTTTTACAAATAAAAATCATTATTTGAAGAAAAACTGACCGTAAAAATATACATGCACATACAATGAGAAATACTTAAAACACGTTATTCTGAGATGTACATTTAGAGGTGTGTGGAGAGGTAAATCTGGTCCACCTTTTTCCAATATTATCAGAATCAAAATTTCCTATTTGAGTACTTTATTATTTCATAGATTCAGCTGTAGATTTAAAGGATTGTTTTTGGCATTCAGTTTCTGATTTTCTATTTCTGAGGAGAACACACAGTCCACAAGCGCCTTGAATTTGGACACGGATGACCTCACTCTTTCCTCACCTCACTGACATTTTTATCTTTTCCAAATAATGAGTGATTAGCTGGCCACCCTTTCCATTCAGTTTTTCTTTTTTTCTTTGACACCAAGTGGTTGACATCACCTAGTTTCTGCTGCCATCAAACTTCATTTGTAACCCTTCCAATGGTAGCTAATTTTTATTACCTAATAGTTTTATTTTATTTGTTACTATATTTGCATTTGTTATACATCTTTATTATTTTACTATATTTACATAAAGGTCATATTTGCTGTGTTTTAGGAGAGAAATATAGTTTGAAGCTGATACTGTATACTACACTCTACTGAGTTCATTAAATACTAATTAGACAGTTGGCATTTTATATAATGTATGTTATATAGAAGTTTTTGGTAAATTATTTAAATGTTAGTATTTAAAAGTATTTGGATATATTTCAAAAAATTATTTTGGAATTTTTGGATGGGTTTGAAATGCACTTTTATTGTTTCCATTTACAATGTAGAATATAAGCTCCTATCCTCAAATTTGCTATCAAACACATTTTCAAGAAACGATTCTATTCAAAGAACAAAGGATGCCTGCACCAGCATCAAATCATGAATCTTAAAGGCTAATGCTTTAATTTATTGATTTTGTTGATTACTGACAGATTGCTTCTCACATGGACAGCACTGTGGAGCAGGTAAATGTTAGATAACAGCAATAATTTTATTTAAAGGCATTTATAATAGTACTGAGAAACCCTGAGGAGAACAGGTGATAAAATCAAAATAACAAATACATATGAAAATGAACCTATTGTCAAGCTGTCAGAGAATGTATTGAAAGAAAATGTTTTTAACATTGTATTAAGGCCGGGCGCAGTGGCTCAAGCCTGTAATCCCAGCACTTTGGGAGGCCAAGGCAGGTGGATCACGAGGTCAAGAGATCGAGACCATCCTGGTCAACATGGTGAAATCCCGTCTCTACTAAAAATACAAAAAATTAGCTGGGCATAGTGGCGCATGCCTGTAATCCCAGCTACTCGGGAGGCTGAGGCAGGAGAATTGCCTGAACCCAGGAGGCGGAGGTTGCGGTGAGCACAGATGGCGCCATTGCACTCCAGCCTGGGTAACAAGAGAGAAACTCCGTCTCAAAAAAAAATTGTATTAAATAGACCAAGAAGAATATAGAATTCAATTTTTATTTTAAAAATGTTAAATATGTAAATAAAACACTATCTCTGGAAGGAAACACTTCACTTAATTTTTATTTTTCATTTTGTGTCTTTTTTCAAAATTTTATTTATTTTTAAATTTTTATTTATTTATTTATTTATTTTTGAAACGGGGTTTTGCTCTTGTTACCCAGGCTGGAGTGCAATGGCGTGATCTCAGCTCACTGCAACCTCTGCCTCCTGGGTTCAGGCAATTCTCCTGCCTCAGCCTCCCAAGTAGCAGGGACTACAAGTGTTTGCCACAACGCACTGCTAAGTTTTGTATTTTTAGTAGAAATGGAGTTTCTCTGAGTTGCCCAGACTGGCCTCGAATGCCTGACCTCAGGCAATCCACCCACCTTGGCCTCCCAAAGTGCTGGCATTCCAGGTGTGAGCCACCATGCCCAGCCATTTTGTGTCTTTTTATCTTACCTACTTTTTTCTATAATGAGAATCTATATTGTTATAATGATAAGAAAACATGAATATTTTATCTGATTTTCAGATGGATAAGCTTTTTAAAGCACAGGAATAATCCATAGATAAAAAGATTAATACATATAGCTCCTGAAAATGTAAACTTTTATGTGTCATATATTCCATAAACAGCATTAAAGGCAAATTGCACTCATACTGACAAAATGTTAGTCATATATTTAATTTGTAGGAAACTTACAATAATATATAAGATAATACTCCAAGAGTAAGATATTTATTTAAAAATCGGCAGAGATCAAACAATTTACAAAAGAAGCACAAGTAGAAAATAATGTTAAAATAAGATTCCCAAAATTAATATAGGTTTAAATGAAAAGAAGACATTGCCTTTCAACTGTTACAGTGGATAAAGTGAAATAAGATCATAGCAGTTGAGGGGACCATCTTCTGCCCTTGTGGTGGCATATCTGAGACAGGAAACCAGCCACGAAGGTGAGGCCCGAGTGGGCCAGCATATCCACTGGAGGCAGACCAGAACAAGAGACTACCAGGGATCATGGAGATAGGGGAGGAATGTGCATATGGAATGGAATGCAAGCATTTTTATCTATTATAAAAAATAATGACCCCATAAATCTCTGAAAGAAAAAAAAACAGAATCTGACATCTGGTTTGATATTTATCATGCATTTAAATCTTCTCTACCATTTTTCATTGCACACTTGTTTGCGTTAGTTTTGTTCTTACTTATATTTTTATATGTTTATGTTCCTTATTCAACTTGGTTATAGGATTCTTACTAGCAGAAAACTGTGTAATTATTTCTTGTATATGCACCCCTCTAACCAAGGCCCAGTGAAATACGTATGTCACTGCAGTTTAGCTGTGGCCTCAAGCTGGCATATTCCACTCAGAAAATAAGACTGAGGCAATTATTTAACATTGTGTCTTTTAGAAGGCTACGTGGTACCAAAATACTGTAATTTATGTTTCTTGAGGAGGGTGTCTTTCTTCTAACACAAGTACATTATCTTAACAAGTGCATTATTCACTTGTTTCATGTCACTTTAGCCAAATGCCTTGTTTACTGCCAGTGTCCATTTGATTGCTTTATCTTCGCTTCTGATTGTTGGTATTCTGGGTATACCTATTGTTAAATATTTTGATTATTGCTTCTTTATCATACTATAGCCTCAAAACATGCACAGTTCCTGGAAAATTTTTTTCTGCATTTTGCTCCATCTCATCAGATTTCTAAAACGTTTTAGAGGGTGTATTAGTTCATTTTCACACTGCTAGGGGAAACAAGTTCCTTCTTCACAGGGTGGCAGAAGATAGAAGAATGAAGGAGGAACTTCAAACGTGTATGAAACCATTGGATCTCCTGAGAACTTAGTCACCATGAGAACAGCATGGGGAAAACTGCCCCCATGATCTCATTGCCACCCTCTCTTGACACTTGTGGATTACAGGTCCCTTTCTTGACACATGGGGACTATAAATCAAGATGAGATTTGGGTGGGATGCAGAGCCAAACCATTACAGAGGCATTGCTAGATTGGCATCCTGGACAATCTCCCATTGGTTCTTTCTCTTAACTCAACCTGCTAGTATTTCATCTCTTTCTCAATAGAGCATATGGGTGCTCTTGCACTCAATGGTTTAAAAGTAGGGCTGGGCCAGGCATGGTGGCTCAAGCCTGTAATCCCAGCACTTGGGGAGGCTGAGGCAGGTGGATCATGAGGTCAAGAGATCAAGACCATCCTGGTCAACATGGTGAAACCCCGTCTCTACTAAAAATACAAAAAATTAGCTGGGCATAGTGGCACATGCCTGTAATCCCAGCTACTCGGGAGGCTGAGGCAGGAGAATTGCCTGAACCCAGGGGGCAGAGGTTGTGGTGAGCCGAGATCACGCCATTGCACTCCAGCGTGGGTAACAAGAGCGAAACTCCGTCTCAAAAAAAAAAAAAAAGTAAGGTTGTCCAGTATTCACAAGAGCAAAGACCTGGAATCAATCCAAATGCCCAGTACTGATAGACTGAGTAAAGAAAATATGATACAACTACACCATGGAATATTATGCAGCCATAAATAAGAATGATATTATATCCTTGCAGGAACATAGAGCTGGAAGCCATTGTCCTCAGAAAACTAACACAGGAACAGAAAAGCAAACACCTCATGTTCTCACTTATAAGTGGGAGCTGAATAATGAGAACACCTGGACACAGGGAGGGGAACCACACACACTGGGCCTGTCGGGGGGTGGGGAGAGGGAGAGCATCAATATAAATAGCTAATGAATGCAGAGCTTAATACCTAAGTGATGGTCTCATAGGAGCAGCAAAACACTATGCACGTTTTCCTGCGTAACAAACCTGCATGCCCTGCACGTGCATCCTGGAACTTAAAATTAAATTAAATTAAAGATTTAAAAAAACCCTCTAAATTGATGGAAAATAAATAATTTTTTTAAGATGTGGTTTCACCATGTTGGTCAGGCTAGTCTTGAACTCCCGACCTCAGATGATCCGCCCACCTTGGTTTCCAAAGTGCTTGGATTACAGGCGTGAGCCACCATGCCCAGCAGAAAATAAACAATTTTTTTAAAAAGTATGGCTGCCTATGATGATTCGAGACACTATCTTCCAGGTAGATGTAGTGTTAATTACTAGCAGCAGCAGCCCTTGAGGATTCGGAAATAGACAGGTCTTGATGCCCAAGATAATGAATAAATAAAAATGAAAAACGGATGTATGGGGAGGGGTGTGGAGAAGGATAGAGGGAATAATTCCAGTGCCAATGGTCAAGCAATGAGAAATATCTGGTTCCCATTACATTCCATGGAGTTCAAAATTAATCTTGGTTGATGGCAAATAATTGCTTGACAGGTGGTAAGACTCTAAAGAGTCTGGCCACTTAAGCAAATAGAGGACAAGATGAAGTATGAGTGCACATATTCTACTTTATCTCCTTGATCTCAAGGAATACATTCTGATTAGATACTGTGTTAGTTTAACCTTTAGAAAGCAAAAACTGTAATGAACATACTCATTTATTGAGTGTCTACTAGGTAGGTAGAATGCTCTGTTTAAAAAATAATAATAGCTAATAGTTATGACAGCCTACTATTTGCCAGGCAATATCCTAAATGCTTTTATGGTTTTGTCATTTAAACTCTAAAAAATATATGTGAGATAGTCATTATAATAACTCCCATTTTCATGGGAAAATGACATTCAGGAGGATACTTAACTTTTCCATGTTACATAGCTAATAAATGGCCGGCCTGACATGCATAATCTCACTTGTCAGTCATTATGTAACTATCCATAGATAAGTATTTATTAAAATATACATGGCTAACCTTAAAGCGTTCTTGAAATTAATGTTAGTATTTCTATTTTATATTGTTCTGTTGTATGGAATGCTTGTGCTCAGAGAGTTTGAGTCACTTGTCAAGAGTCACACAGGTAATCAACTGTTGTGAAAAATAAAGATTAAAATTTAGTCCCTTTTTACTGTAACTGATGCCCTTTATCTACAATGCCAACCTTAGAACCTGTATTAAAGAATTAAGACTTTATAAATTACTCTGAAATATCATTATAACATGGAAACAAGGTCACATGCCTGATGCTCATCTTTCGTACAATATAAATATAATAATCACAATAAGGCTATTTAAATTATACTTTATTTGCTTACCTTATATTTATTCCTCCTAACAGCCCTGGGAAAATAGGCTTTGGAGCTGCTATTATCCATCTTGTACATATAAATGGATGATTGCTTAGAGACAGAAAACACTTCCCCTGAGGTCACCAGGCTAAGTAAATGGCTAAGTAAGTGGTGGTGGAAGATTCCCTGGCTTTCAGCCCAGGGTTCCTTTCACAACGCATCAACCAAATATGGCTTCTTGTCATTAATGTCTGCTTTCAGATTTATTTTTTGTGTCTCCACTCCTGTATCTGTTGACCTGAATTGAAAATGCAGTATATTCCACTTCTGGAATGCTTTAAATTATATTTGGAACTCCCTCCAGTTGGTTCCTATAAGACAGTTCTCTAATAGAAATGTTGTGTAGTTACTGAGGGCAGCCTGTGGCTACTGATCTTCTTACCGAAAAAGAAATTCCAGACAGGGTTTTGGGTTTTAATTAACAGATGCAAACTCTAATTTATGTGGAAGAAGAATGTATTGAAAAGATACAAACATTTGGGGAGGATTAAGAACTAGAACTCAAGAATCAGCCAGGAACAACTATGGTCTAATGAATCAGGAATCAAACCATGGTCATGCCTCAGAAACTACCTAGGATTGGCTGCTGACCGCACCACCATGGGGCATTTCCTGCTCTCATCATTGTTCTCTATTCTCCTTTGTTAGCACCACGAATAATCTCTAAGTCTCCCCAAATCTCTGCAGCTCTCTTTCAAGGTGCTGGGTCTCAGATAAAAGAAACCCTTTGTGAGACTCTAAGTCATTAGTCTTGCTAAGATGGAATCTACCCTCACTGACTTCCCTAGTATGATGGGACTCTGTCTCTAATAAGAACCAAACAGTAGATTGTTGGAAGCCAGAAAACAACAAAAATTGTCCCTTATAGAACCAAAGAGTAAATCTGTCCATCTGGTAAAAATTGTTTTTTTGTGTGTGTAGTAAATTAAGCACCTGGAATTTAATATTCAAGAAACGTAATCTCTCCCATCTTCCAACATAGATATACAAGCAAATAGACATTCTTTCAACTGATATCATATGTCCTTGAGCAAATGATCTCACTCTATTTGTGTGCATTTTCAATTATAAAATAACTACTTTATTACTGGTCACTCTCTACCAGGGAAGCTAAATAGATTTATAACAACAGTAACTTTAAGCACTCAAAAATTATTTACAGAATAATGCTCTAAGGCATATGAAAAATGTTCTCATATTATAGCCGAAGCACAGAACCCATTCTGTAAATGTTTTAGTTTCTGACTTAAAAATTTTTTCCATCAAGACAGATGAAGCAGGAGAGTGAAAGAGGGTGCTATAAAATCCAGTTGTGTGTAAATGCATGAAAAACTTCATTTGAAACCAAAAGTAAACCTCAGAGAAATTAATACTGATGTCATTGGGCTCATGTACTACATAAGGGGGCATCTCACAAAACAAGGCTACTTGGCAGTCCTTCTCTTTCCATGCAATTATTAATTGTGTTCTTGAATTTGGATTCAAAACCTGATGACTTGTCATCTACAAATATGCCTTTCTCTTAATTTGTGCAACAGTCATTAATAAATGAAATAAATTCAGGGTATTTACCAAATTAAAAATATCCTGATTTTTCTAAACAAAATAAAACTAACAAAATGCACATGTATCCCTCTGAAGAAATGGAGGAAATAAAAAAGGAAAAGGTTACAATGTATTATAAAACGGTAAATTGACTATGGAATAGATTTATGATCACATAAAATTTTTAAATAGCATAAGAGCTTGGTCTCCTGTATATGGCAGTCTTAGGACATTTACAATTTTATTTAAAAAAATAAAAGGCTCTTCTTGAGCTACTGTGGCACCAAAGATGCCCTGAAATGTCAATAAAAATCTTCTTTTTCACTTTCACATGGAAAAGATTAAAAAGAATATATGAAGCATATAATACCTGAACCAACCTGCCTATCTGAGCTGTAAATATCTTGAATACATGTTAATGAAAAGAGAAAAAATGGAATTGTCAGTTACTGAAGTTGATTCAAGCAACACACTCGTAACCCCTTTGGTAAACAGAACTCCTTAAAATTTACGTTTGTATTTTCCATATCACACTATCAAAATGTTGCCTGCCAGTGTTTTTCAGAAGAGACATGACATTGTCTGAATCAAAAAGCCATCTACCTTTCTCTAACATTGACTTTCTAACAAAGATAAGCCATTATGAAGGGGATTACATAAAGATAAAACTTTCCCTTCTTACAAAAAGCTTGTAGATTTAAAGTCAGTTTGGCCTTAATAGCAGAAAAAATAACTTGGGCACCATTGATTTGAAGACATGCTCATGCTTGCTGGTGAAGGAACAAGACCTGGAGCTTAAACCTTCAGCCACTCACACAGAACTGGAAAATACAGAGAAATAAAGAAAGGATTCAAAGAAATAAAGGTTTCAAGATTTTCAAGAAGAACACTTTAGCACCACTAACACTCACAAGTTGAATAGATGCTCTATTAAAAGAAATTTAAGTGAAGCCCTGACTTGGAGTGCATATAATGAAATTGCAAAGAGCTGGACTTCAGACTGAAAGTTTTATCTGGATACCCAAATAGAAAGAAACTTGCTAAAAGAGTTGGGTAGAAAATTACAGTCCTTGCGCTAATAAAGAATATAGAGTGAAGAGAAAACTAGCAATGAATGTAAAACCTGATTTCTATTTAAATGTTTGTTTAATAATTTTGATAATGTAAGTCTTTTTATACAAATTCAATCCATAAAAAGTATTAATGCAAAATGACCTATGCTAAATTTCCTTTTTAATGTAATTCACAAAATGATGTACAAAACAGCATTATACAACTATAATATAATGGCTTCATTATATGCTATAACAGAAGAGTGAGGAATGTAGAATTAAGTCTCACTACAGAAGTTAAGTACAACTTCATCGAGTAGCAATTTGCTCTGGACTTTGGAAGATAAGCAGAATTTTCATAGATTTGATTATTATGTGGAAGAAACCTAGGTAGGAAAAAACACTATGATTAAAGACATCAGCACGAAAAATCTTTTCCATATTCTAAGAAAAAAATTAATAGAGTAATACTATGCAGATGTATCAGAATAGAAAGTAAGATGTGTAGTTAGAAATAGGTTCTCTAAAAAAAAGCAAGAGGGACTTCTGCCCATGGTCTTTAAAGCCACAGACCAGGAGAGTCCTGCTGGGCCAAGAAGTGCCATGGGTTTCCAGCACAGAAATGGGAAGCCATTTCAGCCAGCACCATGGGTTTCCAGCACAAATCTGGGTGGCTGTTTTAGCTGGCACCTAGAATGCCTGTGAGACAAAGTCACCCTTTCTCCTGGAAATCTGGGGGCTGAAGGCAGAGAACCAAGTAATCTGGCAAGGTGGGTCCCACTCCCACAAAGACAAGCAAACTGAAACCCATAGGCTTGAGAGTTTTGCAACCAGCACAGCAGTTTGAGCTCAACTCAGGACAGTCTAGCTTGGTGGGGGGAAGGGCATCTGCCATTACGGAGGCAGTCCACCATTACCCCATTACCCAGGCAGTCTGCAATTACTGAGGGAGTCCACCATTACCATGGCAGTCTGCCATTACCAGGCAGTTCTAACCTTACCTGTGTAAACAAAATAATGAGGAAGTTTACACAGGAGATGGGCAGAGCCTACGGCAGCTCAGCAACACCTCTACAGACAAACAGTGACTAGACAACCTCCTTGCTGGGCAGGGCATCTCTGAAAGAAGGCAGTAACACATCAGAAACTTATAATTAAAGCCCCACCTTCTGGGACAGAGCACCTGGGAAAAAGGGCGGTTGTGAGATTGGCTGCAGCAGATTTAAACATCCCTGCCCAGCAGCTCTGAAGGGAGCAATGGAGCTCCCAGCACAGCACTTGAGATTTGATAAGGGACAGACTGCCTCCTCAAATGACTCCCTGACCCCTGTATAGCAAAAGAGACACCTCCTACAGAATGGCTCTGGCTAACATCTGGTGGTTACCCTTCTGGGATGAAGCTACCAGAGGAAGGAGCAGGCAGCAATCCTGGCTGTTCTGCAGCCCCTGCAGGTGATTTCTAGGCAAGCACGGTCTGGAGTGGACCTTAAGCAATCTTGCAGCAGAGAGACCTGACTGTTAGAAGGAAAACTAAAAAACAGAAAGAAATAGCTTCAACATCAACAGAAAGGATGTCCACTCAGAGACCCCATCCAAAAATCACCAACTTCAAAGCCCAAAGGTAGATAAATCCATGAAGATGAGAAGAAACCAGGGCAAAAATGATGAAATCACCAAAAACCAGAATGCCTCTCCTCCTCCAAGGGACCACAACTCCTCATCAGCAAGAGAAGAAAAATGGATGGAGAATGAGTTTGACAAATTGTTAGAAGCAGGCTTCAGAAAGTGAGTAATACCAAACTTCTCTGAGCCAAAGGAACATGTTCTAACCCAATGCAATGAAACTAAAGGCCTTGAAAAAAAAGTTAGATGAGATGCTAACTAGAATAACCAGCTTAAATAAGAACATAAATTACTTGATGGAGCTGAAAAACACAGCATGAGAACTTCGAGAAACTTACACAAGTTTCAATAGCCAAATCAATCAAGCAAAAGAAAGTATCAGAGATCAAAAATCAACTCAATTAAATAAAGCCAGAAGGCAAAAATAGAGAAAAAAGAGTGAAAAGAAATTAACAAAGCCTCCAAGAAATAAGATATTATATGAAAAGACCTAATCTATGTCTGATCAGTGTAACTGAATATGACAGGGAGAATGAATCCAAGTTGGAAAACATTCTTAAGGAGATTATCCAGGAGAACTTCCCCAACCTAGCAAGGAAGGCCAACATTCAAATCCAGGAAATACAGAGAACACCACAAAGATAGTCCTCAAGAAGAGCAACCCCAAGGCACATAATCATCAGATTCACCAGGTTGAAATGAAGGAAAAAATGCTTAGGGCAGCCAGAGAGAAAGGTTGTGTTACCCACAGAAGGAAGCCCTTCAGATGCACAGCACATCTCTCAGTGGAAACCCTACAAGCCAGAAGAGAGTGGGGGTGAATACTCGACAACCTCAAAGAAAAGAACTTAAATCCCAGAATTTCATATCCAGCCAAACTAAGCTTCATAAGTGAAGGAGAAATAAAATCCTTTGCAGACAAATAAAATCCTTTATGGACAATCTCTCTTGCTGAGAGATTTTGTCCCCACCAGGCCTGCCTTAAAAGAGCTCCTGAAGGAAACACTAACAATGGAAAGAAACAATAAGTACCAGCCACTGCAAAAACATACCAAGTGGTAAAGACCAACAACAAAATGAAGAAACTGTGTCAACTAATGGGCAAAGCAACCAGCTAGCATTAAAATGGCAGAATCAAATTCACACATAACAGTATTAACCTTAAATGTAACCAGGCTAAATGTCTCAATCAAAAGACACAGACTGGCAAACTGGATACAAAGCCAAGACCCATCAGTGTGCTGTATTCAGGAGACCCACCTCACATGAAAAGACACACATAGACTCAAAATAAACAAATGGAGGAAGACTTATCAAGCAAATGGAGAGAAAAAAAGCAGGGGTTGCAATCCTAGTCTCTGATAAAAAGGAATTTAAACCAACAAAGATCAAAAGAGACAAAGAAGGGCATTACATAATGGTAAAAGGATCGATACAACAAGAAGAGCTAATAATCCTAAATATATATGAACCCAATGCAGGAGCACCCAGATTCATAAAGCAAGTTCTTAATGAGCTACAAAGAGACAGACTCCCACACAATAATAGTTAGAGACCTTAACACTCCACTGTCAATATTAGACAGACAATGAGACAGAAAATTGACAAGGATATCCAGGACTTCAACTCAGATTTGGACCAAGAGGACCTAACAGACATTTACAGAACTCTCCACCCCAAATCCACAGAATATACATTCTTCTCAGCACCGCATTGCACTTACTCTAAAACTGACTACATAATTGGAAGTAAATCACCCCTGAGCAAATGCAAAAGAATGAAAATCATAACAACCATTATCTTAGACCACAGTGCAATGAAATTAGAACTCAGGATTAAGAAACTGAGCAACCTGCTCCTGAATGACTACTGGATAAATAATGAAATGAAAGCAGAAACAAAGATGTTGTTTGAAACCAATGAGAATGAAGATATAATGTACCAGAATCTTGGGGACACATTTAAAGCAGTGTCTAGAGGGAAATTTATAGCACTAAATGCCCATATGAGAAGTGAGGAAAGATCTAAAATCGACACCCTATCATCACAATTAAAAGAGCTAACAGAGCAAGATAAACAAATTCAAAAGCAAGAGGAAGACGAGAAATAACTAACATCAAAGCTGAATTGAAGGAGATAGAGACAAAAAGAAACCCTTCAAAAAATAAATTGAGGAGCTGGTTTTTCAAAAAGTTCATCAAAATAGACCACTAGCCAGATTAATAAAAAAGAAAAGAGAGAAGACTTGAATAGATGAATAAAAAATGATAAAGAGGATATCACCACCAATTCCACAGAAATACAAACTACAAACACCTCTATGCACAAAAACCAATAAATCTGAAGAACCCTTTCAGATTTCAGTAAATTCCTTGACACTTACACCCTCCCAAGACTAAACCAGGAAGAAATTAAGTCCCTGAATAGACTAATAACAAGGTCTGAATTTGAGGCAGCAATTAATAGTAAACCAACCAGGTCCAGACGGGTTCACAGTTGAATTCTACCAGATGTACAAAGAAGAGCTGTTACCATTCCTTCTGTAACTATTCCAAACAATACAAAGAAGGGAATCCTCCAAAATTCATTTTATTAGACCAACATCATCCTGATACCAAAATCCAGCAGAGCTGCAACTAATAATGATAATTTTGGGCCAATATCCATGGTGAATATTGATGCAAAAATCTTCAGTAAAATATTGGCAAACCAAATGCAACAGCACATCAAAAAGCTTATCCATCACGATTAAGTAGGCATCATCCTGGGTATGCAAGGCTCGTTCAACATATGCAAATCTATAAACATAATTCACCACGTAAACAGAATCAAAGACAAACCCACATGTTTATTTCAATAGATGTGAGGACGGCCTTTGACCAAATTTAACATCCCCTTATTCTAAAAACTCTAAGTAAACTAGGTACAAAGAAATGTATTTCGAAATAACAAAAGCTATTTTTGACAAACCCACAGCCAGTATCATACTGAATGGGCAAAAACTGGAAGCATCCCCTTTGAAAACTGGCACTAGACAAGAATGCCCTCTCTCACCACTTCTATTAAACACAGTATCGGAAGTTCTAGGCAGAACAATCAGGCAAGAAATGAAATAAAGAGTATTCAATTGGTAAAAGAGGAAGTCAAATTGTCTCTATTTGAAGATGACATAATTGTATATTTAGAAGACCCCGTTGTCTCAGCCCAATCTCCTTAAGATGATAAGCAACTTCAGGAAAGTCTCAGGATACAAAATCAATGTGCAAAAATCACAAGCATTCCTATACACCAATAACAGACAAACAGAGCCAAATAATGAGTGAATTCCTATTCACAGTTGCTACAAAGAGAATAAAATACCTAGGTATACAACTAACAAAGGACGTGAAGGACAAGAAGAACTACAAACCACTGCTCAACAAAATAAGAGAGGACACAAACAGATGGAAAAATGTTCCATGCTAATGGTTAGGAAGAATCAATATCGTGAAAATGGCCATATTGCCCAAAGTAATTTATAGATTCAATGCTATCCCCATCAAAGTACATTGACCTTCTTCACAGAACTGGAAAAAAAACACCTTAAACTTCATATGGAACCAAAAAAGAGCTCACATAGCCAAGACAATCCCAAGTAAAAAGGACAAAGCTGGAAGCGTCATGCTACCTGACTTCAAACTATACTACAAGGCAACAGTAATCCAAACAGCATGGTTCTGGTACCAAAACAGATATAGAACAATGAAACAGAACAGAGGCCTTGGAAATAATGCCACACACCTACAACCATGTAATCTTTGACAAAAACAAGCAATGAGGAAAGTTTAATAAATGGTGTGAGAAAAACTGGCTAGCCATGTGCAGAAAGCTGAAACTGTACCCCTTCTTTACATCTTATACAAAAATTAACTCCAGATGGATTGAAGCTTTAAATATAAGACCTAACACCATAAAAACCCTAGAAGAAAACCTAGGCAATATCATTCAGAACATAGGCATAGGCCAACACAAAGACTTCATGACTAAAACACCAAAAGCAATGACAACAAAAACCAAAATAGACAATTGGGTGCTAATTAAACTCAAGAGTTTCTGCAGAGCAAAATGAACAATCATTAGAGTGAAATGGCAACCAACAGAATGGGAAAAAAATTTTGTAAACTACCATCTGGCAAAGGACTAATATGCAGAATCTACAAAGGACTAAAGCAAACACACAAGAAAAAATAATCCTATTAAAAAGTAGGTGAAAGATATGAACAGACACTTTTCAAAAGAAGACATTTATGCAGGCAATAGACATACAAAAAATGCTCATCATCACTGGTCATTAGAGAAATACACATCAAAATCACATTGAGATAGCATCTGATCACAGCTAGAATGGTGATCATTAAAAAATCTGAAGACAAATGCTGGAGAGGATGTGGAGTAATAGGAATGCTTTTACATTGATGGTGGGAGTGTAAATTAGTTCAACCTTCATGGAAGACATTGTGGTGATTCCTCAAGGATATAGAAATAGAATACCATTTGACCCAGCAATCCTATTACTGTGTATATACTCAAAGGATTATACATCATTTTATTATAAAGACACATACACATGTATGTTCACTGCAGCACTGTTTGCAATAGCAAAGACTTGGAACCAACCCAAATGCCCATCAATGATAGACTGGATAAAGAAAATGTGGCACATATATACCACGGAATACTATGTGGCCATAAAAAAGGATTAGTTCATGTCCTTTGCAGGGACATGGATGAAGCTGGAAACCATCATTCTTAGCAAACTGACACAAGAATTGAAAATCAAACACTGCATGTTCTCCTTCGTAAGTGGGTTTTGAACAAGGAGAACACATGGACACAGGGAGGGGAATGTCATACACTGTTGGGCTAGGTGAGGGATAGCAGGGGGTGGGGAGATTGGGGAGGGATAACACTAGGAGAAATACCTAATGTAGTGATGGGGACATGGAGGCAGCCATCCACCATGGCATGTGTATGCCTATGTAACAATCCTCCAAGACCTGCACATGTAACCCAGAACTTGAAGTATCATTAAAAAAAAGAGAAGAAAGAATAAAGTGATAAAGATTTTCCTTTACCTTTAGAGCATGTGGGCTCAGCTTCCAGTGTGATTTTGGACTTCTAACTTCCAAAATTGTGAGAAAATAAATTTATCTTGTTTGCTTTTTGTCTTTTTTTTTTAAAAAAGAAATAGGTTCTCTATTAACCAACATAGATTAAGGCCTGATGGTAGCAGTTTTTCTTTTTTTTTTTTGAGACGAAGATTCACTCTTGTTACCCAGGCTGGAGTGCAAGGGCGCAATCTCAGCTCACCGCAACCTCCACCTCCCTGGCTTCAGGCAATTCTCCTGCCTCAGCCTCCCAAGTAGCTGGAATTACAGGCACGCGTCACCATGCCCAGCTAATTTTTTGTATTTTTAGTAGAAACGGGGTGTCACCATGTTGACCAGGATGGTCTCCATCTCTTGACCTCGTGATCCACCCACCTCAGCCTCCCAAAGTGCTGGGATTACAGGTGTGAGCCACCGCGCCCAGTCGGTAGCAATTTTTCAATTCTGTGTTAATGAGTTTACCTAGAGAGAATAAACTCATTAACATAGTTTTGAAATAGGAAGCCATTGCAGAAATTGAGTTGATAGTTTGTGTAACTTGCATCTATTTTAAATGACCAAACGTAGTGGGCTAAATTAAAAAGAAAACATACTATATACTATGTGTGATTAGAAAAAAAAAAGCGTGTTTTTTTTTCTAATCACCTAATGCCATAACAACTGCGCTAGGGCATGTTCTGTTCATTATTTTAGCAGCAGAGCAAACCAGAAGAGTCAGAGAAGTCAGTAGCACATCCATTCATTGTCTGTGAGCTGGCATATAGCTAAGCCAAGTCTCAAACTCAGATTCATCTCCCTTTGAAGACTGTGTTTCATATCAAGGGTCAGGTTTTCCTCTGAAGAAGCTGAGAGAAAGTGTGACAGTGCCATGAATATCATGTGGGGGACAGGATCACGATGCCCTGGTTGGTGGCTCCTGAATATTGCCTCTAGAGGATCATAAACTCTCACCAAGGGATTTTCAATAGCACTTGTGCAGTTTCACATCGTATAGGAAGCTCTGAGTCACTTATTTATGGGGAGTAGTTAAATATAACAGCGGGAATTATAACAAATCTTCCAGTATACTACATGAAGCTCAGTGGAATGATTGAACTTTGGGATGGTTCTCCTTTTATTCTAGGGGAAACGAAATCCTTCTTGCTTCATAACACTTTGCAATCAGTACAATAAAATAAGAAAACATAGCAAACTCTGTGTCTGCATTTATATATTTATGATAGATTAGCAAGCTATTCTTTCTTAAGTGCTCTAAAAAACATAAATTTCAGTTTATGTATTTTCAGAAATCTTGGCCTTGATTGTTGAAATATTTCTTCTTGAGGATAAACAGTTCTTTACTTTTCTCTTTCCAACAGATAGGGCTAATCAGAATACCACAGCAGGGAAAGAACATGTACTGAGATGGAAAAATTAGGTTGCTAAAATATGTAAAACAACAATTTAAAAGTAGCTCTTAGCTGAGATGGCATTTCTTTGCATTTCAGCAACAATAAATTTTAAACACACATTTCTAAATATGTGTGCACAAACTCCTTGTAATTGTGTGTATTTATATGTAATAACTATTTTTTCCTTCCTCCCTCCCTCCTTCCCTCCTTCTTTCCCTTTTTCCTTCATCTGTCCTTCCCTCCCTCCCTCCCTTCCCTCCTTCCTTCCCAGCATTCAGTGGTACAGTGTACTGCCACTGCTTTTTCTTTTCAGGGTGATGGTGACTCATCTTCAACAGATTAGTATTTCATTTCTCTGAATTCTATTGGTAGGGAAAATGCACTCATTTGCCAGAGATTGGATGATTAACATGACCTTGTGATTAAAAAGTAAAGAATGTATGTTTGTGTTTTTACACTGAGAAACTTGGAAAGTGGGGATTTTCTATTTATTTTCTCTTTCCCTCCTTTGTCAACGTGATCTAGTAAGTATAATATAATTAATTCTCATTACACTTAAAATAAAGTATAAACCTATTACCATGACCTCACAAGGCCTACATGATCTGGCCATACTTATCTTTCTGACCTCAATTCTTTGTTTCCTTCTTTCCTGTTCCTTATGCATGCCAAGCATGTATCTCTGGACACATATGTATGAATATACTATGATCTCTGCTTGCCCCACTTTTACCTAAGAAATTGCCAACTATGACAACATTAGAATCACCTGGGGAACTATTGACAGTACAAATGGCCAAACCCCATTTCTAGATATTTTGATTTAAATTTTTTTATTATTATACTTTAAGTTCTGGGGTACATGTGCAGATCATGCAGATTTGTTAAATAGGTATACACGTGCCATGGTGGTGGTTTGCTTCATCCATCGCTCTGTCATCTACATTAGGTATTTCTCCTAATGCTATCCCTCCCCAACCCCACACCCCCTGCTATTCTCCCCTAGTCCCCCACCCCCCACGCCCCCATGTGTGATGTTCTCCTCCCTGTGTCTGTGTTCTCACTGTTCAACACCCACTTATGAGAGAGAACATGCGGTGTTCGGTTTTCCGTTCTTCTGTCAGTTTGCTGAGAATGATGGTTTCCAGCTTCATGTCCCTGCAAAGGACATGAACTCGTCCATTTTATGGCTGCATAGTATTCTATTTGTATATGTGCCAAAGTTTCTTTATCCAGTCTATCATTGATAGGCAATTTAAATGGGTTTTAAAGGGGATTATATGGTTTTTAAAGGGGTCTATGCACCAGTTTTCAAAAAAGCCTCCCAGGTAATGCTTATTTACACCCAGGGTTGAGAACTACTACACTATATCTTCACATGATGGGGATTAGGTCTCTACTCAGGTGACTTCCCTGAAGAAGCCTCATGCTATTATCACCAATAGAAATCATACCTTTTTTTTATCATCCATTTCTTTCAACTAGATTACCAGCTCCATAAAAGCAGGGACTTTGTATGTCTTGTTCATCATTTCTTCCCAGCCCATAAATATTCAGTGCATATCTATTCAACAAATAGAAGAATGTGTGAAGCATTTATGAATTCATCAAAATACATTTTTACATATAATATATGTACAATATATGAATGTGTATATTATCTCAAATACCTAGGCCTTACTAGCCTATAGGCACAAATGGGATCACAACAGGACTAATAAGCCAGTTTCTAACTCTGTTTTTGTCTTTATTTTTGTTTGGTTATTAACCAAACAAACTTTTCGGGTAAAATAGGTCCTTGAAAAATTCCTGAAAGCGTTTTAAGTTCTACCTATTGTCTTGAACCACTCTACAAATGAGCGTGTTTGTCTGCTGTGTGCTCCTTTTCTGCTTGTAGCCCACCATCTATGTCAGTGCTTACAGAACCCTCTGAAGATGACTTCACTGGTACTGCCCTTCCTCCTGTGTTCCATTAGAATGACTGCTATCCGGATCCAGGTGCCTTTTCCTGATGCTCCCAAAGCAGCCAGCCTTCTCACATTCATTTTCTGATGCCAGAGACGTGCTGTGTTCTGTGCAGAGATAGAGAAAGATGATCCTCTTCTTCCTTGGTTCAAATATGAGCAACAAGAAAACCTAATCTCTACCCTGATGTCACACAAAATCCCACCTCGAAAGAAGCTACACGTTCTTCTGCAAATACGCTCTTTTTCTATCTATAAGATTAGAAAAAAAAAAAGTTTAGTGGCTGACTGGGGTCACATAGTGTATCGTCCTTCAGTTCCCCATTTCTTTGTCTCTTTCTACAGAACAAAAGAGCCCACCTCACAGGACCTCTTATCTATATATATGTATAGGCTCTGAGGTGAGGCAGAAGAGTTCTACTAGTCTAATGTTAGCTTGAGCTAAAATGCACATGCAAACACTGATAAATAAATATAAGCATATGTATACACATACATATGTATTATATATATATATAATGTAAATTTATATTTATAGTTTTGAGACCTATCTGGATCTGCCTTCTACCAGCAGTGCAAACTTGGCCAAGTCACTTTGTCTCTTGGAACATCAATTTCTTCATCTGTAAATGGGAAATTTTAGTGGAATCATAGAATTTACAAGTTTTATGTTCATGGTGTCAACCCTGTGCAAGTGACCATGAAGGACCATGACATGTGGTGATTTGTAATTTTACTCAGGTATGAAATTGAGGTACAGGTAATAAGGGGCTGTTGTACAGAAATGAGCCAGTTTTCTGGGGCATGAGCCTCAGTAACTTCTGGGCAGCCAGGTAGCCACAGAGTTCGTTGTTTTCTGTTTGACCTGCATACACAATAACCATCGTGGAGCAATGAAAAAAGAAGCGTGGCCTAAGTGAAGAGGAAAAAAGCTGCTGGTGTCACAGGGACAGAAATCATAAACATACATGGAGATGCTCAATCTAATATCTTACAGTGAAAAACAGAAGTCTTCAATTTTTTCCCGTGTCTACCCATAAGGAATGTTTAAAAGTTATGTACCATCTCACAAATTTTAAGTTGACATCTAAAAATCTTTTGTCATAAGTTTAAATACTTATAAATGATATAATTTCTGGCATGACATAAATATTGGCAATTTAAAATAAAATTGTTACATCATTCTTAAAGTGCTTCCAAAGAATCCATATATCGTAGTGACTTGATAGCCCCCATTATCCATTAAAAAATACATGAACAAGCACTTTTTTAGGAGAAACATCAATTTTGCCTTCTTAAACTCCTATTTCCATTCCCTTTTGCCTACAGAATTTTATCTTACTAAAGTAGATTTTATGTTGGAAAGTCTATTATTGATTATCCTATTATATTTCTCTGCAATAAAAATGTATGCACCTAAATCTTCTGTGTGAATTTCCTGGGACCATATAGTTCTGCTGAAAAAGTATTTTGAGTTAAATTATTATTATAATTTATAGTATTATGTAATAGTAACAGCATAGCCATTTAACAAACATTGATGCATTACTATGAACGTAAAGGAAAAGATATTGGAAATGTATTTCTTAAGACATAGAAAGCTTCTATCTGTAGGTGAATATGACTTGCTGCTGGGTGAACCAGGATTCATCGATTCTATTCCTATTTTTGTTTTTATAGGTGTTAAGGGCTAAAAAACTGTTGTCCACATGAAAATAAAGATGGAAATGGAAGTGGTTTTGTTATAGTAATGACACACTTTGAACACTTTCCAGGTTACATGCCCTAGTGATTTATCATACTTGCAAAAACTGTTGTTACCCAGTCATTCAGATTGTTTGCTTTCCCAACACCTGTAACCATAGTTCAAACAGTCCAAATATTAGACAAAAAGGGACTTTTTTGAGCACAGGGCAGTGTATTTTGATGACATTAGAGACAGATGAAAGACATATTTTTATTTTATAAGGTGAAAGAACAATTATGAAAGAGGAAGCTGGAAAGAAGACCTGTTTGAGAAGTAAGTTCTTATGTAAATCACTTTTAGGAAACAGTACATATAAAAGTTAAGGATCTGGTAAGCCCTTTCTGAAATGATGCTAGTACCCACATACTCCTTGGGAGGTCTCCACGTACCAGTCTGAAGACTTCAGTGGAGATTAAATTTTAATAGCTCTTATATTTTAATCGCTTTATATGTAGCACTCATTCTGATCATATGGATTTGCTTTAAAAAATTCAGTATGGGGCCGGGCGCGGTGGCTCACGCCTGTAATCCCAGCACTTTGGAAAGCCTAGGCGGGTGGATCACAAGGTCAAGAAATCAAGACCATCCTGGTCAACATAGTGAAACCCAACTCTATTAAAAACACAAAAAATTACCTGGGCATGGTGGCGCGTGCCTGTATTCCCAGCTACTCAGGAGGCTGGGACAGGAAAATTGCCTGAACCCAGGAGGTGGAGGTTGCAGTGAGCCAAGATCGCGCCATTGCACTCCAGCCTGGGTAATAAGAGTGAAACTCTGTCTCAAAAAAAGAAATCAGTATTTTGTTTGCATCCTATGACTGAAATGTTGTGCTATTTGGGATTCTAAATTTCAAAATCCTCACAAATGTTAGGAAGTATACCTAGTAAATATAAGTACTCTCTGCCCTACCATAAAAGGTTAATGAGATTTAAATGAGACAAAGTAAGTGGAAGTGTTGTGTCAACTGTTATGCACCCTAAAACTGTTATACGTGAATGAATTGGCCCTGTGAAAGAGAAGAAATATTAATGTCTTGGAAAGACCCATTGCAATGTGCTGAGGTCGGGGAAGCCATTTAGCAGCTAAAATATCCAAGGAAGTAAAAATTAGTGGAGGGGAATATCTGCAGAAGCAGGAAGTAAATACATATTTGGCAAACTAAATAAGGAAGAATTAAAGTGTGTGTGTGTGTGTGTGTGTGTGTGTGTGTGTGTGTGTGTGTGTTTTGGCTAAAGGTTAATTTATAGGTAGGAGATAGAATCTGCTCTGTAAGTCCATTTAGATTCCATGCTTTATTTTGCATTTCCTTTTTTGTTTTGTGCTTCTCTTTTGATTTTCTCATAAAACTGTCTAAGTGTGCTTTCACCGGAATAAGAGGAAAAATTGCTTTATATCCTTTGTTACCCATGTTATATCTCAGATCAGAGTGCCTCTAGGAGAGCAGACACCAACAATCTAGTTGGCTCTGCACTTCCTCTCTCATCCCTTTTCAATCTGCTTTCCACACAGCTGCAAGAATGAGCCTTTAAAAATGAGAACATAATACATTCTCTCCTCTCCTTAAAGCTTGCTAATGGCTTTCCACACTGCATTTGCGATAAAGCCTAATCCGTGATGTGGCCTGAAGAAGTGTCATGTTGGAACTGGCTCGTACAGGCCCATGTAAAGCAGTTGTGAAATTTTGGGAGCTGATTGTTAGACACAATTATTAAAATTAAATTATATAGCCATAGATTATTAAAATTAAATTATATAGCCATAAATTATTAAATTATATAGCCACTTAGATAAATCATACGAGAGGTAATAGTCAAAACTCAATACTTCCTAATTATTTTACATTTTACTTTTTGTTCTTGAGATTATTTACATTTATTCTATCTGTGTGGTGGAAATTCTATATAATCATGGGCAGCTGCACAGAGCTCCCCAATGCTGCATCAGCTGGTAGCTTGACATCAGTTATGTGATTGTATTTACACTGAGGGAATTGGCAACACTACAAAGAACAGGTTTTTGTTTGTTCTTCGCCAGAGGGCTGCTGCTAAATATTTACCAGCACATCACTGGGAAGGCATGATACAAACCTGGATTGAAGTATAAAGAGGCCAAATTTCCTTATTCTTGAACATTTCTCTGCATCTGTTTTTGGCATTTCCTTTTATAATCACTCCCCAGATAATAAAGAAAATATTTTAAAATTAATAAAGTTTATTTGTACTAATTTGATCTTTGAAATTAAGCTCTTTGAACAATCATTGCTCATCATGTCTCATGAGATGCAGCACAAAACAAAACTCACGTTCTTTAAGAACTTTATCCTGTCCCCAGATGCTGAGACTTTTTCTCTGTGTTTAAGTAAAAGCATTCCTCACAGTATTATCTATTCGTAATTTATCTTGTTTCAATGTGTGTGTGTATATATATATATGTGTACACACATATATGTACACACTGTATATATATACACACACAATGTACATGTGCACATATACACACGTGTATATACATACACATGTACATATATGTACATATATGTATATATGTGTATTATATATCTACACACGTGTATTATATACACACATTGAAACAATAAGATATTATATATTTTGTGTATTATATATCTACACACAATGTGTATATATATATATACACACACATTGAAACAATAAGATAAATTGTGAATATGTGTATATATATATATACAAATGTGTATATATGTGTGTATATGTGTATGTGTATATATGTGTATGTGTATATATGTATATGTGTGTATATATGTATATATGGATGTGTATATGTATACCATACACATATACATATATACACATATATATACATATACACATACACATATATACACATATGCATATATATACACACACATTTATATATATATAGACACACACAAATACCACGTTGGTATATTATTTCACATATATGTCTACATACATACATACTTATATATGTATATATAGTATATGTATATATACACAAATTGTGTGTGTGTATACATGTGTGTGTATATATACACAGTCTTTCAAACCACACAGTTAATTATTTGAAAATGTTATGATATTTTGTATAGATACCCCGTGGCACTGAGAAAATGAATCAACACTCAGGAGTATTATGGTTAATATTCTTGGATCCAATTGTTATAATACCCACAGAACCTTTTTCAAATTGCATCAAGGGATCTGAACATTAAATTATGTTCTTTTCAGCACTTCCAGTAACAAGAATTTGACTATCATAATTTGCCAACTTCCCTGATAGAATGTAGGCAGAATAGCAACTGGTTTAGATTTTCCATTTCAGTACTGACTTTAAGATCTTATTTGAGAAAAAACTAGGCTTTAAAATCTCATCAGGAGTAGAAATATGCACTGTTTGATAGCCATTTTCTACACAAACTTTCATTACACTTTTAAAAATAGAATTTGAAAGACAACAAAACTGTGGTGCATTTGTGAGATATTAAGTGGTGAATAAGGCTTTGGCTAACTCATAACCAAGAATGCTTTAAAAGACTATTTTCAAACATAAATACATACATAGATACATACAACAAAACCCACAATATGTGTTAAGTATACCTCACTTGAAATAGCAAGAACATTTTAAATATTGTAACATGGCTAGGATAATGTTCTGAGTCATAAAAACGGTGGATAAACTGAACATGAGAAATTGATATAAGAGTTAAGAACAGTCTGTAAAGGAGAAGTAGACCAGAGGACCTAGAGGTTATCTATGCCAGTCCATGTTAGGAAGATGGAAAGTAGAGGGATTATCCCTTGGTCTGCCTGACAATTACCTTTGTATAGTGTCTGGCATGTGCTTATTTAATATATCCAAATATTTGCATTTCTCAAAAAATGATAATGTCCTTGAATTTCATCTCTGTTATCTCGGTCTTCAAAAGGAAGCATGAGTAGATTTAGGTGTCATGAACCTAACGTTTAACAATTTGGAGAAAAGGGGCTACTTTTTGGGAAAAAAAATTGCACAATTACAAAACAAAATTAGGTTGAAGAATGAATATTTATTTAGACTGAAAAGAGAAATAATAATTATAATTTTTAAATGCTGAAAAATCCCTTAAACCTCCCAAAATTAGATAAAAAATATATTTTTACCAGTTCATTGCTTGAAATACTTCTATAATACTTTTGTCTGCATTTCTGTATACTCTGACTCTTTATAGGATGATGATTTTGTAACATTTTTTATAGAGAGAAGATAAAGATAACTCAGTCTTTTCTTTGACACAGTTGATCAAATTTTGGTTTTATTGTAGATAACTGAGATGCATAAAACATGACTTCACACACAGATGTCCTCCCTGTTTGTGGTACAGCTACAGATTTATGCCTCACAAAGAGATTCTGATAAATTCTATTGTACTTAATTCCTGTCAAAAAAGGAAAAGCCATTCTATGGTGTATTTAGATTTGTCTATGCTCCATTATCAAACATCTTTCTTCTAGAAAGGAACTTCTAGTTTATCCAAGCATGACAGGAATCATTTTAACTCATCTAAACGTTGAAAGAATTTTCTGCAGGCTTACCTCTGTTTCCATGTAGTTCATACTTTGATTCTCCTCCAGTGCCATCATCTGGTGCCAGATGTTGGTAAATCCCTTTCATGTGTAATGCACCCACTGACCCTACACTTTCATGCTGTGGTACAATGAGTAGCAATATTCACCAAAGTTATCTCTCCACCAGAACTTTTCATGGAAGTCACCACGGGCCACTATATCCCCCAAATCTAAGTTAAATATAATCCTGAACTTGTCTATAGCTTTACCCATGGGTCTTCTAAGGCCACGCACTTAAAGGAAGCTTAAAGAAGTTATTACGCAATCTTAATCAATATGGTAGAGCTACTTTACTCTTGCAAACTTTACAAAACTATATGACCATAGTACTAGTATTCTTATTAGGACTTTAGAAAGGTCATGTGCATGTGAGGGGCTCTGAGGGTAGCCCTCATTAAGCTTATTAGAAAATCTATCCCTGGACAGTTTAGGATGCACTGCCAGGATGCTCCCACTATTAAAAATGCAGGAAGTGAATCATAGGACACTGGAGTTAGCTGCATATTAGGAAAATGAGGCCAAGTATCAGAAATGAAATTCTAACGTAAGTAAGAGTAATCTACACTAGAAAGAGAAAGGCTGTTTCTTAGAGTTTCCATTTCAATAAATGAATCATCTTTGTTTTTTTTTTATTTTGAGACAGAGTCTCACTCTGTCACCCAGGCTGGAGTAAAGTGGTGCGATCACAGATCAGTGCAACCTCTGCCTCCTGAGTTCAAACAATTCCCCTGATTCCACCTCCCAAGTAGCTGAGATTCCGTGAGCTCACTCACCATCATGCCCAGCTAATTTTTTTTTTGAGATGGAGTCTCCCTCTGTTGCCAGGCTGGAGCAGTGGCGCAATCTCAGCTCACTGCAACCTCTGCCTACTGGGATCAAGGGTTTCCCCTGCCTCAGCCTGGGGACTGCAGGAGCCTGCCACCATGCCAGGCCAATTTTTTGTATTTTAGTAGAGACAGGGTTTCACCATGTTGGCCAGGATGGTCTCAATCACCTGACTCGCCCACCTCGACCTCCCAACATGCTGAGATTACAGGCATGAGCCACCACACCCGGCTTAATTTTCTATTTTTAGTAGAGAGGAGTTTCATCATGTGGCCAGGCTTTCTGGCACTCCTGACCTCAGGTGATCCTCCCTCCTCAGCCTCCCAAAGGGCTGGGATTACAGGCTTGAGCCACCATGCCTGGCCCAATAAATGAATTACCTTGATTCCTCTCTTTTTGTCACCACTGTGATCTATTTATCATGAAGTCTTGGATTATACCTCCAGACTACATCACAAATCTTCCATTTGTCTTCATCTGAATATTCCTGACTTTGCTTGTATTACCATCCTCTGTAGCCCAACATCAGCGGGGTCCTGTGAACAATCAAAAATAGCTCGTTTCACATTTGCCACAGTACCACATCTGGGATTCACTGCCCACATAGAAGCCCAGGTGATTGTCTAAAAATATTAATCTGATAGTGTTATTTTTATGTCTAAAACTTTCTAAGGGCTTCACATTGCCTTTAGAATAAAATACAATCTCTGCTATAGTGTGCAAGAACCTACACTCATTCCCACCACCTTTCTAGCTCAAATTGTCGACTCCAGAGTTCTCTGTCTTACAGAGCTTCACCACCCTTTTAGCCCCCCAAATTTGTTGAGTTTATTCCTGACCTTTGCATTGCTGGTCCCCCTTCCTAGATGCTGTAGCTCCTGATCTATCCTTGGCTGACACTTTCTCATCAGCAGAAATATCAGGTCCTCTAAAAACACTATACTGTAAAGATGTTTTCCCTCTAGTTTCTTGGTATCAAATTACCTTACTTTTTGTAAAATTTATTTTCATATAAACTCATCCTAGTTGTGTTTATTATGTTTTTAAAGACCTTGTATACTCCACAAGAACAAGAAATGTGTAGACCTTAATCATTTTAGTCAGAATCTACAGTGTCTAGAAAAATTCCTTGTAAATACTAGAAACTCAAATTTACTTGGTGATTATATTTTTTAAAAAGAGCGAAAGGCTGCATCTGATTCATGGAGAATGGGGAACCTTACCAGTACAGAACAGTGATAACAAGGATGTCAAGTACAGAATTCGGATGTTTCTAAGAAAGAAATTGTGGATAGGCCTCAATATTGATCAATATTAGACAGACCTTTCTAAGTCTTGAGCTAGTGTTTTCTTTTTTTCGGTACTTCTTGGGAAGTAAAACTCAAGGACAGCCTGCCTTCAAGAGAGCATTGGAGAAGGGCATCTCATGGATCAAAAGAGTCTGGGTGTGTGATTCTTGACATAGGGTGAGCACCCATTGGTTTTCATGGTACCAGTTACTATATGCCCTGTTATCCCTTGCTTGCAGTAGAAAGAGACCTCTACCCTAAAGCTAGCTGGATACTTACTATGAACATCTGAGATGAGGCAGATACTGGTTACCTTGCAACTCTGGGGCTGAAAATTGAGGCTATCTCACTGGATTCTGTAGTCAAAATATTTCTACTGAAATAGTTGGTGTAGCTTCAGTGATTTTTAATACATTTTCTAACAGATGGCATGTTGTATAGAATATTAGGCCATTTGTTAATTGTGAACTATCTAAAATACGTAGTTGACTAGTTAATTTTTCCATTTTCACTCAGATATTTTGACCAGCCAATAGTGTTTTTCTCTAATCACCTCTCATCTTCACTGTTCTGCTATGCCATTTGTAATGAACATTTCTAGCTACTAAAACTAGATAATATTTTTTATTCCTTTCTATTTCCCAGAACCCGCCAGGCAGTTTGCCTCAGGAGTGAAGTCAAATCTTTTCCTAAATGTGTGAGACTGAATTTTTAAAGCCATGCAGTGATTATTTCTATTTTTTTCAACACTGGTAGATTTTATTATAACAGGAGGATCACGTAAGTATTTTCAGCTCATCTAAGTAACGTCAGAATTTCAACTTTTTTCCTAAGCAACCCTTTGAGTTGGGTGGTAGTCACATTAAAATATGTACAGTGCCATCTGTTGATAGCAATCACTACAAAAAAGAAATCATTGCAATCACTGATGTCCATTACTTTAGCTTTTGCAAGCTTTTTAAAAATGCTGACAATCTGCGGCCCTCTTAAACATAGACTAGCATTTCCCCTAGTCATCCTGTCACTTGTTTTTTATTGTTGTTTTTAGATGAGACCGGCTGCCTTGTGATCACTGAAATGTCAGGAAAAAATCATTTTCCACAAGAGAGAGAAAAGCTTAAATATTCTTGGAGATAAAACTCCTACAGAAATTTTTAAAAATCCAAAGGAGTAATTCTATGAGGTATATGAGTGACTGCCATCAGTGATCATGGCAGTTATAGATGCACTGGCAGGCAAGTCGGCTCCTTCTTTTTTTCTGTCTTTTTTTTTGTTTGTTGTTGTTGTTATTTTATTTTACAGGTGGGCTGCTCTGTTCCCCAGGCTGGAGTGCAGGGCTGTAATCTTGGCTCACTGCAACCTCTGACTCTTGGGCTCAAACGATTCCCCTGCCTCAGCCTCCCGAGTGGCTGGGATTACAGGTACACCACTATGCCATATATTATATATATATATATATATATACATATGTACGTATATATATACATATGTATATTTTAGTAGAGGTAAGGTTTTGCCATGTTGACTAGGCTGGTCCCGAACTCCTGACCTCAAGTGATTTGCCTGCCTTGACCTCCCAAAGTGCTGGGATTACAGGTGTGAGCCACTGCATCTGGCCAAGAGTTGTTCTGTACCTTCTTTCTAGTTGTATTTATAGAAGAAAAGCACAGATAACGGTCACCTGTTTTTTAAAATTTGTTTTTAAATTTTTATTTGTATAAAGTTAAGGGGTACAAGTGTAGTTTTGTTACCCGGATATATTGTGTTTTGGTGAAGTCTTGACTTCTAGTGTATTCATCACCTGAATAGTACATTGTACCCATTAGGCAATTTCTCATCACTCTCACCATCACGTTTCTTAATCTGTACCTAGAAACAGAAATTCCATTTGACCCAGCAATCCCATTACTAGGTATATATCCAAAGGACTATAAATCGTTCTACTATAAGGACACATGCACACGAATGTTCACTGCAGCATTGTTTACAATAGCAAAGACCTGGAATCAACCCAATGCCCATTGATGATAGACTGAACTGGGAAAATGTGGCACATATACACCATGGAATATTATGCAGCAATCAAAAATGATGAGTTTGTGTCCTTTGCAGGGACATGGATGAATCTGGAGAACATCATTCTCAGCAAATTGACACAAGAACAGAAAAGGAAACACTGTATATACTCACTCATAGGCGGGTGATGAACAATAAGAACACATGGACACAGGGAAGGGAGTATCACACATTGAGGCCTATTTGGGGAAATAGGGGAGGGACAGCGGTGGGGAGCAGGGGAGGGATGGCATGGGGAGAAATGCCAAATATGGGTGAAGGGGCAGAAGGCAGCAAAACACACTGCCACGTGTGTACCTATGCAACTATCTTGCATGTTTTGCACATGTACCCCAAAACCTAAGATGCAATAAAAATTTTTAAAAAATAAAATTACTATCTGCAATTCCACACTCCATGTCCATATATACATATCACTTAGCTCCCACTTAAAAGTGAGACTCTTCAGCATTTGGCTTATTTCTGAGTTATTTAACTTGAGATAATGACCTCCAGTTCCATCCAAAGGAATGCTTATATACTGTTGGTGGGACTGCAAAATAGTACAGCTTCTAAGGGAAACATTATGGAGATTTCTCAAGGAATTAAAAACAGAACTACCATTTTATCCAGCAATTCTGATACTGGGTATCTAACCAAAGGTAAAGACATCATTACATCAAGAAGATTCCTGCACTCAAATGTTTATCTCAATACGTTTCACAATAACAAAGGTGTGGGATCAATCTACGTGTCCATCAATGAATGACTGGATAAAGAAATGGGATTTATATTCATGATGGAATACTATTTACGCATGAAAAATAAAATCATGGCCATTGACTTTTTATGGAATACTATTTACCCATAAAAAACAAAACCATGTGACTGAATAAAATAATTCATGTGATGTACTTAGCCCAGGGCCTGATACATAATAAAGGTTTATTAAATGGTAGTTATTGCATTAAAAATAAAACAAAATCATGGCAAACAGCCATTTTTTCTAATACAAAAACATTTTATCTATGTATGACCATAGGTAAAGGACTCTCTCTGGGCATTGTTCCTTTCAATTCCAAAGTTGAAGATAGAACTGGATGATTTTTTTAAAGTCCTTTTCAGCTAGAAAGTTCTACGATTTGGTCTGTTGTTATTTGTTGTTATTCAGTTATTACAATGCCTAGCATCTGAACTGTGTCAAATAGAAAAACAGTACATAAATGAATATCGAGTTCTCATCAGATTGCCAATTAGATCAAACTGCTTTTCTCCTGTGGAAAGGAGTCAATGAGAAGAAAGAAGAATAGATAATTTCTCCTCAGTAATTCTAAGGGAGACAGGCATTTCTCTATATTGTCCTGCAGTAAGTCTTGAAGGTGGTAAAGAAGGAAAACAATCCCTCATTTTCTACAGTGAGATAAGTCTTAAAACCATTATAATTGGCCGGGTGTGGTGGCTCAAGCCTGTAATCCCAGCACTTTGGGAGGCCGAGGCGGGTGGATCACGAGGTCAAGAGATCGAGACCATCCTGGTCCAACGTGGTGAAACCCCGTCTCTATTAAAAATACAAAAAAAAAAAAATTAGCTGGGCACAGCGGTGCGTGCCTGAACCCGGGAGGCAGAGGTTGCGGTGAGCCAAGATCGTGCCATTGCATTCCAGCCTGGGTAACAAGAGCGAAACTCCGTCTCAAAAAAAAAAACCATTATAATTTAAAACAATTAAAAATATTTCTATTTGGTTCAGGCACTTGTATAGATTTTCATGTTGCTTACTCATTTGGCATTTCTTCAAAAGAACCTGTAGTATTCTCATGGTTTTACATAAATATACAAATGGTTATGTTCTTATCCTAAGAATTTTAGGGGAATAACATAATTTTAAATACAAATCTTCATTAGGAAATAGCTAAAGATAGAAAATACTTAAAGATACATGAAGATGTAAGATGTAAGATACACACAGACACACAAACACATACTATTTTCTCACTAATTTAAGTGGAAAATTACCTCATCATTGACAAACTTCAAGGAAGAAATAGTTTTTAAGAAAGGGGAAAATACTGACTCTTCAGATAAAAAGAAGAAAAAATATAATGTCCTAAGAGGATAAAAATAATCATTCCTAGACTGAGTTGTGTAATAGCAAACAATAACCTACAAACACCTAGACATTCAATAAATTACTATATATTGATAAGAAATATTTGTTAAGTGCCCAATTATGAATTACATCTAAGTTTAAGGTCAAGATAAAATTCTAGTATCGTTTATTTTAGTGACACATATATGTTGAAACAATCAATGGTCATGTACAAGGTGTGTTTCTTACATAAGAAGACAATGTTTTTGACAAACATGCTAGAACTATGTATCCAAATAAGCATGGTCATTGTGAAGAGATTTCTTGAGAACCTATATACAAATTATAGCAAAGATGCTATTACTTTTCAAAACACTCCTGGAATACTTTTTGTTTTTCTAGAAGTACAAATGTATTTGTACTATTAGAGTAGTACTCAAATATTTTGGGTGAGGGGGCATATCCTTACCATTCATTTTTGTCATCTGATTCAGTTTCCAACTTTTTCTCTGAAAGATTAAAGATTGGTACCAAAATCAAATACAAAGAAAGCTTTTGCCACCACTAGGAATACTCAGAAAAATACATAATGTAATACATAAATATTGTTCTGACTACAACTACAATCTTTCCCACAGACGATTTATAAGTACAGCCCCATAGAAACCTTCTGAGGTGACTGCTTAGACTTAGGTCCAAACATTCTAATATTCTAAAATCAATTTTGTCACTCCACAGTCATATTGTGAACAAATAGTTTGCCTAAAATACAATTACATCATTCAAAGGCATTAATATTTCAAAATGAATGTATGATAAATAAGGTAACACACTTACCACCAAGTAAGTAAATTTTTATCTTTCTTTTCTTTTTGTTATAGAGTCTCACTCTGTCTCCTAGGTTGGAGTTCAGTGGCACAATCTGGGCCCACTACAACCTCTGCCTCCTGGGTTCAAGCAATTCTCCTGCCTCAGCCTCCTAGGTAGCTGAGATTCCAGGCACGTGCCACCGCTCCTGGCTAATTTTTGTATTTTTAGTAGAGGTGGGATTTTGCCATGTTGGCCCAGTTGGTCTTGAACTCCTTACTTCGGGTAATCTGCCTGCCTTAGCTTCCCAAAGTGCTGGGATTACAGGCGTGAGCCACCATATCCAGTCTTAGTTATTTTATTTTATTTTTTATTTATTTATTTTTTTTGAGACGGAGTTTTGCTCTTGTTACCCAGGCTGGAGTGCAATGGCGCGATCTTGGCTCACCACAACCTCCGCCTCCTGGGTTCAGGCAATTCTCCTGCCTCAGCCTCCTGAGTAGCTGGGATTACAGGTACGCGCTACCATGCCCAGCTAATTTTTTGTATTTTTAGTAGAGACGGAGTTTCACCATGTTGACCAGGATGGTCTCGATCTGTTGACCTCGTGATCCACCCACTTCGGCCTCCCAAAGTGCTGGGATTACAGGCTTGAGCCACCGCGCCCAGCCCTTAATTATTTTTCTAAGCAGATCAGTCAGGGATTTTACAATGTCAAAGGCACACCTAGCAGGGATTTTTTAAAGATAATTTAATGAGAACGTATAGAAACCTGAATTGAAGGAACCAATGAGAAATGTGAGGGCCACTTGCACTAGCAAAGGTGGGAAGCCATTGCCATCTCCAGGCCTGAACAGTCAAGAGGAGAAAACTGCACAGGTGGAATCCAGGGAGAGTGTCAGCTTTGGAAGAAGGGTTGGCTTTCAGGCAGAAGTCATGGGAGCCCAGCAATGACACTGAAGGGAGAAAGCACAGGGGAAGAAATATTTCAATCTCTCTCTCCCCTTATCGGTAGGTCCTCCCCCTGGCCAGACTGGAAAACAGTCACTGCAATCCTGATGGTTAAGCTAGGGGGAGGGTCAGCATGTACAGAACAGAGAACAGGGTACAGACATGCAGAGACGGGATCAGAGCTGAGAGGGGGCAACCAGAACTGAGAGGGTGCATCCTCTCTGGTTAGAGAGAATGTGAAGATTCTATTTTTTGCCATTTTTAATTGATTGATGAATTTTTTCATTCATTTAAAAAGTCAATCTGATAGCTTTCCTATACCAAACACTAATGAGTTATAAAAGCAAATTAAATTTAGTCCTTTGAAACAAGAGCTTTGAAACATAGAAATTTACACATGTAATTATGACCCAGGGCAGAATAAGGAACAGAAATAACAGCATAACTAGAATATCCCGGATGTCAGCTTTCTTGTCACATTATATTAATCATACAACTCTTTATGTTCCAGAGCCACAGAGCACTTACTAGGAAATCCAGGCTGTTCCTCTGAATTCCCTTTCCCTATATATAACCATGAATTCCTATTGCTATTTATATGCATAAGCCAAATGTCCATACAGTTCCCCTTTAGACTGATTCTAGCTAATACTGTTTTCAGTTTCTTATCATGTGAAGTGGTAGGGAAGGGTCACTGCATATGTAGGAGCTGCTGCCTGTTGCTCACCAGTCTTTGTGCTCTAGTCCCTTCTCTTCTATCCAGGGCACCACTGCTGTGACACTCAGGTAATAAAACACCCACCCTT
>CM052669.1:32391157-32419181 GCA_028533165.1 Leontopithecus rosalia
GATCAGCTTTATTGCATATTAGTCTTTGTCCTGCGCAAAACTAAATATAATATACAAATTATCCCTATCTTGGTGTCACAACTGCTTAATACTCTCTACTATATTTGCTGCATCCGCCTTGCTCTGTGGGCTGGAGCAATTATCAGTGACCAAGTAATTCAGCTCTTCTTTATTCTCTCATTGCTTTAACCCTTTTCTATACTCCAAGGGCAATCAATACAAATATCTTGCCAAAGTTCATTTCTTGTGCATGATACTGCTATAAACATCACTCAGTCATTTGAGTGGAAAGCTTTACAGGAGTTCATCTTAGGTGAACTTGAATATGCCCATTATTGTTTGAGAGTGGAATGAAGAGTTCCAAACAAGTCATAAAACTGTAAAAGCAATTTCAGGAGTCCATCCTGATTGTTCCCACTGTGAAATAGAGGGATGCATCGATGTTTCAAAAACATTAATGTACTCAAGGATATATCAGTAACTATTTATTGAACATTCCTGCAGAAAACATCCTGTAAAGTTGGGAGAACCCTGCAGTGGTGGGATGGGTGATTTACAGAGGTCTCAAGGCAGGGTGTCCTTATTCATGCTGGATATGATTTACCTAACAATAAACCCAATAGCACTAAAAAGGAATTTATAACAAACAGAACACTCCCATAAATTTATTGTTAGCATTAGCGGCATTGGTTCCATATAATCATGAATTTGCAGATATAGAAAGGACCTTGAAAATGTACTGGAGCCTTCTCATTTTATCCACAAGTGAACATAAACCCAGACCAAAAGAAAGGCAGTTTCTGTGAGTTTTAAGGCTTTGACCTAACCATGGGCTTATGTGTTTATAGCTAGTACACAATAGCAAACGGTGAGAGTAGTCAGTGACAGGAAATAACCAAAACAAAGACAATTCTTGGATATTTGGAGTTATACAAGGAATTTGAAAATTCAAGTTTGAATTGTCGGTAGTTCCCCAAGCAAAGGTTATAATATCAGAGATTGCGTGTTCTCATTTACTAGCTCCCCCTGTCCTTTGGTCAAGAACAGTGATTTCAAAGAATTCTACTAACAATTATCATGACAATTGTAATGACTAACCTTCATTTAATGTTGTTTCTGGATCAGTTTCTTCTGTACAATAACAAAACAGTCTACTTTGTCTAGTCACCAGACTGCTGTGAGAACAGCATAAAATAACTTTCATGAAACACAAAGAAAATTATTTGTTAAAACGAATTTCTCATCACCAACTATGTTAACTGGCAGAATGAGAAATAAGCCCAAAGGGATTTTATTTATAATTCCAAGGATAGTTACCATTCTTCAGCCTCTGTTATATTGGCAGAACCTGTTAGTTGTATTGCATAAATTGTATTTAATTATCACATCATCTCTGTAGTCAAGTGATTATATATTTTCTTCATTTGAAAGATGAGGAAATTATATTAGGGTTGGTGCAAACGTAATTGTGGTTTTTGCCATTAAAAGTAAAGGCAAAATCCGCAATCAGGTTTCCACCAACCTAACAGATCAATAAACGATTAATTTGCTTAATGTTAAATGACTAGAAACTGTCAGAAGCAAGTTTTGAACTCATCTGAATTTAAAGTCCAGACTTTTACCATGATGCCAAGCAGCTTCAGTTGAATAGGTAGCCTTATGGACTAGTTAAAAGGTAGTTTAATCTGGTAATTCTCCATCTTTGAGAAGAATTATCCAAAGTTGAAATTAATTATTCTCCTGTGAATTCATAACCATTTTGTTAAAAATAAGTATAAAAATAAAATATAATGAGGATTTAAAATATAGATAAATAGATATAATTATTTCACTTAATTATACAAATTGTCAGTTAAGAATTTTTAAATTCCATATTGTACCTATAAGAGAATCAACTTAAATATCAGGATACAAAAAGTTGAAAAAGAGTGGGAAAAGTTATACCTTGCAAAAACTAAGCAGCAAGAAACCTGCATGGTTATATGGAGCACACTTTAAACAAGAAATATTACTAGAGATAAAGAGGGAGATTTATAATTAAAAAATGCCATTGAAGAAGATACTAAATTTCTAAATCTGTATATATCTAATAGCATTGTCTCAAAATATGCTAATAATAATTGCCAGAAATAAAGTTGAAAGAGACAAACCCATAATTTAAAAATGAAAAAAAGAAAGTCACAAAATGTTGAAAATTTAAGTAGTTCATTTATAAAAATCTCATGATAAAAGAAAAAAATTATGAAAATTAAAAATATTTTCAGCTGAATGATAATGAAAATAAGACATTAAAGTTTGCTTTGCTTTTTTTAACATTTTCAAATGTATACATAGATCACTGATTATCAGACTTTTTCTTAAAATTTGTTGAGTTTTGATAAATAGTCTACATTCTTCAGAAGTAAAATAAAAGGTAAGTTAGACCCCCAAAAAACAGAAGGAAAAAATAAGAAAGGCAAAAGACAAAGTTCATGAAAGGGAATATAATGGTACATTGGAGGAGTTCAATAAAGTCTAACGTTTTTTAATGACAAATCTAATAAAAGTGATAAACTCTTACCAATACTGCTTAAGAAAAAGAGAACAAATTTACTAATATCGATGTGAAAAAGAATTATCCCTATAGGTTCTCTAGATAGTAAAAATACAATAAAGGTTATTATAAATTGCTACATAAAATTATAAAATTAAAAAAATTTCTAGAACATACAAGTCTCTCTCCTAAACTAGTACAAAAATAAATTTACATTTTACAAATCAAAGGATTACATTCAATATATGTATACATGTAAGTATACATGTAATTTATTATAATATATAATAAATATCTGTGATGCATACATACAATGTATTATTTTCATAGCACATGGTATTTCAAATATGTGATATATTACATATATAACATGGCATATTATATATGACATATTACATATGTAATATGCACATACATACTTATATCAATGTGTCCATAGTTCGTGCGAGTATGCCTATACATACATCACGTTTCATATATGGGATCTATACATATATCTATCATCCCCAGTTATATATGTATATATATATATATATATATATACGTATATATATATATGTAATTGGTTTTATATATATATAAAACTGGTTTATATCTCTATACACACATACATATGTACACTGTTCACAAATACATATATTTTTGTATATATATTAAATCACAATCACTGAGATTTATTCCAGAAATAAAAATATGGTGGAGCAATAAGAGAATGCATGAATCATTACTATAGTTCCCCAACATCAACTAAATAATGGAGGATAATCATATGATCATCTGAATACTTAAAAAAATTATTTGATGTAATCAATACCCAGTTAAGGTAAAATTCTTAGGAAAAAGAATAGAAATAAATGTCTCTAATATACTTATGTATATATACAATAAGATGATAACTATCATACTTAGCCACAAAATATTGAATGTTCTATCCAGAGAAAGATCAGAGGGAAGAAATGAAACTGATTCACAAATGACATTCACAGATATGATTTTGTGCAAGGAAAACACAAAAGCATCCACAGAGCTGTAAACGATTAAAATTAAGCAAATTTTGTTGGATATAAAATCAACATACAGGAATAAATTGTATTTTTGAATACCAGTAACAAAAACATAAAATTTCAAAAAATGTAATAGCATCAAAAAATCAAACACCTAAGAACAATCTTAAAAAAATATATGTCTAACCCTTACACTAATTATATACTTAAAACATTCCTAAGAGGCATTAAAGAATGCCTAAGTAAATAGAAGGGAAATCATACTTTTGTATTAGAACATATGCTATATTCCAAATCTCTATAAGCTGATCAATTGATGCAATATAATCTGAATAAATATCTGAATAGATTCTGAACAACTACTTCTCAAATTCCATCAATTTGGTGGAATCAAATTCAAATTCAGGATCAAATCAAAAGTTTAGTTTTGATTATTCAAATTCATCAAGCTTCAAATTTAAATTTTGAATAAATTCTAAAATTTACTTGAGGTTGTAAAATGTTTAGAGCAGTCAGTGAAATCTGAATAATGTTGCAGAATCTGAGTAATGTAGAATAATGTCAAAGTTACAGCGTCAGGTTTCAAGACATATGAAGTCACAGTAATAAACAGTAACCTGGCACAAGTAATGAAGAACAATAACAAAGAATAGAGTCCAAAACAACTGCCCACACAGATGTGAATACATGATTTATGGCAGTGGTGATCTCATTAACAGGGCAGATTATAATTTTGTGTATTTTTACCAGTAAATCATGTTGGCTCAATTGAATATCCATATAAAAAATTATCTATGTCTCTAGCTGGGCATGGTGGCGCATGCCTGTAATCCCAGCTACTCGGGAGGCTGAGACGGGAGAATCACCTGAACCCGGGAGGCAGAGGTTGTGGTGAGCCGAGATCGTGACATTGCACTCCAGTCTGGGTAACAGGAGCGAAACTCCGGCCCCCCCAAAAAAAATTATCTATGTCTCACACTGAATCCCAAAATAAATATTAGAAGACTTAGTGATCTAAATAACAAAGGTGAAAAATAAAGTGCCCAGTTGATACATACAAACATGATAGCTATCATAGAAGAATGATGGCTATCATAAAAAAATGGCCCTGGGGTAGGCAGAGATTTATTAAACAGGACATCAAGCACTAACCATGAAAGAAAATGATGTAACATTTTCTACCAAAAAGACACATGTACTCCTGTGTACATCACAGCACTATTCATAATGGCAACGACATGGAATCAACCTAGATGCTCATCAGTGGTAGACTGGATAAAGAAAATGTGATACATATATGCCACGAAATACTGCAGAGCCATAATAAAGAACACGATCATGTTCTTGGCAGCAACGTGGATGCAGTTGGACAACATTGCCGTAAGTGAATTAGCACAACAGAAAACCAAATACTGCATGTTCTCACTTATAAGTGGGAACTAAACCTTGAGTATACATGGACGGAAAGATGGGAACAATAGACACTGGTGACTATCAGAGAGAGAAGGGTGGGAGGAGAGCAAGGATTAAAAAACTACCTAGGCCGGGCGCGGTGGCTCACGCCTGTAATCCCAGCACTTTGGGAGGCCGAGGCGGGTGGATCACGAGGTCAACAGATCGAGACCATCCTGGTCGAAATGGTGAAACCCCGTCTTTACTAAAGATACAAAAAATTAGCTGGGCATGGTGGCGCGTGCCTGTAATCCCAGCTACTCGGGAGACTGAGGCAGAATTGCCTGAACCCAGGAGGCGGAGGTTGCGGTGAGCCGAGATCGCGCCATTGCACTCCAGCCTGGGTAACAAGAGCAAAACTCCGTCTCAAAAAAAAAAAAAAAAAAAAAAAAAACTACCTATTAGGTACTGCACTCACAACCTGAGCGATGGGATTATTTGTACATGAAATCTCAGCTACTCACAATTTACCGAAGTAACAAACCTTCACGTGTACCCCCAGAACCTAAAATTAAAGGAAAAAAAAAGTTTATAAATTGAATACATTAAAATTAAAATCTATTTATTAAAATAAAAATTTAGAGAATAGGCAACCACAGAGTGGAGAAGATATTTGCAATTTGTTCATATAACAAAACACTCATACTCAAAATACATAAGATCCATAACAACGAATAAGAAAAAAATAGCCAAATAGAAATAACAGCAGGAGTTCTGGACATCTACTCTATGAACAAAGGTATCCAATTAGTCAGCAGACCTATGAAAAATGCTCAATACTATTAATCATCAGGGACATGTCAATTCAAGCTAAAGAAAATAGCACTACAAATCCTAGCCAAAACCATGCATTTTTTAAAGAAAAAATGTGTTAATGAAAATAGATGTGACCTCATTGGAACTCTCATCCAGTGCAATGAAGACTGTAAATTGGCTAAGTCACTTTGGAAAACTGTTTGGCTGTATCTCCTGAAGCTGAATATATACATAAATGATCACCCTGTAATTCCATTACGAGGTATATATCAACAAGAAATGTGTACATTTCTCTTAAAACACATGAACAAAAATGTGCATAGCAGCACTAATAATAACTGCCTCATGTAGTAAGCAACCCACATGCAAATCAATAGTAAAATAGAAAATTTCTATTTCTGTGATATAGTCAAACAATGGAATGCCATACAGAAATGAAAATACATAAGCTGCTGCTCTATGCAATTATAATAAATGAATTTAAAAATGTTGGACAGAAGAAGCCAGACACAGTGAGTATACACTGTTATAGTAATTGTATTTAGACAAGTTTCAAAAACAGGTAAACCTGATTGATAGAGTTGGAAGTCAAGATAATGGTTACCCTTGGGGAGGAACCAGGTGTGTATTCATGACAGCAGGGAGGATGCAAGGGGAACTGCTTTATTGTTAGTTTTGTCATTCTTGATCAGGATGATGGTTATATATGTAGATTTACCCTGAAAAAAATGCCTCAAGCTGTGTACTGGTGATTTGTAGACTCACACAAAGCACCCCTCATACATTAATAAAAAATCCTTATTAAAAATGGAAGAATCAGGGAATGTCCCTATGTGACTTCCATGTTAAAATAGAACTGTTTATTCTGTCTATTCATGGAACTAGTCCACTGTGAATTGGACCTCTAATTAACACACATATTGAAAGTTTAGATTTCTTTTAAAAATTGGAAATCGAAGTCCATACTCTTTTTGGTAAATGTTTCCATTTGTATCAATGGAGGGCAAACTAAACAGACTAGTTTAGAACTTCAGACTTACATTTATGTTAACAGATATGGAAACATTCAGTTTCAACACAGATTGAACTGGTAAATTGACTAAATGTTACGTGTTTATAGAGTTGGTTTTCCCACTGTATATGTTAGGAATAAGTTCAGGTGTATCCAAAATCTGAATCAGGCAGGATTATTTTCTAACATAAAAAATGTTAAAGAAATCACCCATGGTGCCTGAAATAAATAGGTTATTATTTTTTTCACATAACAAGAAGTCCAGACCAAGCTAGACTATCAAGGGTTGCTTCAGAACCTTCACCAGAAGTTATAATTGTTCTATTTTCTTTCTAGCTTTCTACTCTGCTTGAATTCTCAGTATCCAATCTCACATTCATGCTCTTGACAGGAAGAAATATAAAGATTGAAGGAGCATGGGGGAACCCATCAATTAGGAAAGCAAACATTTTCTTAGAAATTCACCATCTTCTGCTTGTGTCTCCTGCCCCACTCCACAACTGTAAGACAGTGAAGGAAGGTGTTACTTTGTTGAGCTCAATGCATTCTAAACAAAACTGAGGTTCTTTTGGTGAGAAACCAGGAGTGAATATTGAGTAGGTACACAAGGAGCAGTATCTATTATGCCTACGTTTTCCTTACTCTCCCAAACCAATAGGAATTGCTGACAGCATCCTTCAATATCTGACATTAGGGTGCAAATTCACTTTTTATTACAATCCAACAGCAATTTAAATATGGGATTTGGTTATGCTTTCTACAGAAAACCTTACTCAGACTCTTTTTTAGATGCAATGTTTTGAAGAGTGGTATATTTTAAATGCTAATAATAGCATTATAGCAATTTTTTTGCATGTGACATTTCAAAGGGAACATTTTTTCAAGTAAGCATTGATGTATCATTTACATACACAGCAATGAAATTACTGCACAGTTCCATTTAATCCACCTTTTCCTAACCCACCAGAAACTGCCGTTTTAAATTAAGATTTGAATTCAATAAAACTCGAGCATTTCTGAGTAATGTGTTTTCATAAAATGTGCTGAATTGGTAAAACACTGTCAATAATTCAAAAGTACATCGACTTTTTTCTTTAACCTCTTCTAAAACAGTTTCCTTTAGTAACCTAAAAAGAAAAGGTACTTGTGTTTCACACACTTGGAGAATATAACCTAGGATTACCCTTTGTATACAATTTGCATACATATATTATACTATAGTGACCCTATTTAAATGTTTTAAGGGTTCACAGAGATTATTAATGAAGAGATTATTAATAAAGCTTGAATTATATAAAGATGATGAGATGCCAAAAATTTTGTAGAACCAAATTGTCTTCTTGAAATGATGCCATAGAAATATCTTTGTTTTTTGAAAATGTGTTAAGTCCCAACCTCCAAAAATAAAATAATAAAATTTCCTTTGTTTATATAGAGAAATTTTTTAAATCACTGCTTATGCAACAAAGAAAAGTAGATCTGTGAAACGCACTTTGAGGTATTGTGACAAAGACCTCAGTAATTTGAGTTAAAAATTTTTCAAGAGTTAAAGATCGCCACAGTATGTCCCCGGCTCTCTTGGCTCTTCTGTTCAAATGCCTGATTTGTATTTCTGTTTCTCCAAGGCTCAAAGCTTGTCCTGATGTGCACCTAATTGGATGGAGTTCTAACAGCTTCTCTCACCTTTGTGCCTCCTCTTCAGAGCTGGGATCTGCTTGTGAAGAGACTGCTTAAAATCTGGCAGATGTTCTAGTAACCCTGATGCTGCCAATGCCTAAATAGCAGAAGTACGAGTTGACTTTCTGTATGAAGGTTAGTGCTGCCTGGGGACGGAGGCTGGACCTCAACTAGCTTGCAGAAGCCTGGCCCCGTGTATATATACCTGGTTCAGAATAATGAGATCAATGCCAAATTTAACCGATAGATAGCATGGCAACCCAGAAGTACCTTCTTTCATTGTACCCTTTTCTTTCCTTCATACAGCTTTCAAAATCTGGATTCAGTAATTAGTGTCTGCCTCTTATGTAGACTTGCCCCACTTTGTCATGGATGTAGGGTTCCATCTCAGCTTCATGGGCAGTTGTACAGGGCCCCACATTTGGTTTAACACTCTGCTACCAGCCTATCAAAATTTTATTCATTCTGTCTTTGAACTTGTGTTTCATAAGTGAAGTCTGATAGGGCAGTGGGGCATCAACATGAACAGGGGAGACACACAAAGTAGCAGTGTGAACACATTAAGGCTCAGGCCTGGGGGCACAGCAGGCAGTGTCAGGCACCAAGCAAATGGCATGCTTCCCAGCACATATGCTCATATCTGGAAACTGAGGAGGCCAGATTGATAGCACAGGCAGTGGCCACAGAATCAGAAACAGCAGCAGCAGCAGAAGTGTTCCAGCTACCATGGCCTTGGAAAAGAGAAGGGATTCTGTTTGGGGCTTACAGTGGGAGGTTGGCCCTGGAGTCTGTCCCCGAGGCATCTGTAAAAATATTAACTTTCCAGCCTAAATGAACTGCTAATGTTTAAACAATAAACTTACAAAATAAAAGTATATACATTGGCATTGTGTATCTCAATTACTCAAGAAGTAAATAACTCAGGAAGTTATTAGAATTCATCAAGGAGTTTAGAATCTCTGGTTTTCAAAACAGCAGCAACATTGCAAAGGAAATATGCACAGTCTTCGGAAGAAATATTCAGTGTGAAGATAGTTGTATTTGAAAGAAAAGAATACTTTCCTTTTTTTGATTGCTACAACAATAGAATAATAACTGTTTTAAATTACATGGAAATAGTAAAGCCACTTTTGGTTTCTTATATACTAAGTAACAAGAAATGTCAGAGAAAATGTTAAAATGCCATTATATAGATTTACATATCAAATTAAATTCAGATTTACACAAAGTGATCGTATGAAGAGTTCCTTTTAGAACAATTGTCCCCAAATAATTCTTTATCTAGCAAAATTTACTTTTTTTTTTTTTGAGATGGAGTTTCGCCCTTTTACCCAGGCTGGAGTGCAATGGTGCGATCTCGGCTCACCGTAACCTCCACCTCCTGGGTTCAGGCAATTCTCCTCCCTCAGCCTCCTGAGTAGCTGGGATTATAGGCACGCGCCACCATGCCCAGCTAATTTTTTTTTGTATTTTTAGTAGAGACGGGGTTTCACCATGTTGTCCAGGATGGTCTCGATCTCTTGACCTTGTGATCCACCCGCCTCGGCCTCTCAAAGTGCTGGGATTACAGGCATGAGCCACCACACCCAGCCTGCAAAAGATAGTCTATCAAAAATCTTTCCCAAAGTTGTCACAATATATAAAATAGTCTTAAAAGCTTCAATAATGGTTGCATCCGCAGAAGTAATTTTCCCAAAATTAAAAATTACCAAATGTTTTTGTGATTATGCATTTGCCAAGAGCATTGATGTAGTTTTCAATTATATTATTTGAAAAGGAAATTAGTAATATTTTGGTAGCTTATTAAAAGAATTTGCAGAAAAGCAGGCCAGAAAATTCTTACAATAAATGAAGATACCATAGTTTAAATCTCATTATATTACATAAAATTATGAAACCAAAATACTTTCTGTCATTGTATGTTTATGTTGTTATTCATACATCACTATTACCCCATGGTGTTACATAAGAAATAAAATATTTTAAAAGAAATACTTTACAAAGTTTTTATATAAAGCATCTTCTTAACTTTAATGGTACTTTTTCCTCCACCTTTTGAAGAAGGAGTGCACATTTTCATTTTTCACTGAGTTCTGCAAATTACATGCCCCTTCTCTTTCACACCCCTATGCTCAGAGCCTTCATTACAGCCTTATCCCTCTTCCTTCCTATACTGAAATTCACTCTTGCCTTCTTGCTTCCCAGCCATTTGAGTCACAGCATGCTATTCCAGCAATAATAACACATTTTCAATTATTTTGAACTGCTAAATCCTTTACCCACAGTACCTAATTAATCATCGCAATCACACTGAAAGGTAGGTATTTTAGCTTGACTCTGTAGACAGGGACACAGAGGTTTACAGTGACTAAATATTTTGCAATGTCACATGGTTGCCTGAAACCTATTAGAAAAATGGCAGAAACATTAGATTTCAATTTCTTTGTTTTTTTTTTGTATAAGGCATGATTACAGTGGCTCATAAATAATGCCTATCTTCTGTTTCTTCCTTCTTCTTTTTTTTTGAAACAGTCTCTCTTTCTGTTGCCCAGGCTGGAGTGCAATGGTACGATTTCAGCTCATTGCAACCTCTGCCTCCCAGGTTCAAGTGATTCTCCTCCCTCAGCCTCCTGAAGAGCTGGGACTACAGGCACATACCACCATGCCTGGCTAATTTTTGTGTTCTTAGTAGAGATGCAGTTTCACCATGTTGGCCAGGCTGGTCTTGAACTCCTGATCTCAGGTGATCTGCCTGCCTCGGCCTCCCAAAGTGCCGGGATTACAGGTGTGAGTCACCATGCACAGCCTGTTTCTTCCTTCTTTGCTGCTATATCTTAGTGCCTCTCCCACAGCTTTTATGGCCCTTTCAATGCCTCCCATGTTTTCAGTCATACTCTTCTTCCAATCATCAAGATTCTACCAAATCTGTCTGAAATATCTTTCCCACCCTTCTATTGAGTAAATGCCTTTTTATTTTCTAAGATTCAGCTCAAATATTCACCTCCTTTATAAACCTTGCCTGACCAACTCTCTCTCACCAGGCAGAATCAACCACATCATTTGTTGCCTCAATGTTTGCCCTGTTCTTCCTTTATAGCCTGTATAAAACTAGTATACTTAAAACAGTGGCATGTTGGTCTCTAGCACTGGACAATTAGTATGAATAACAACTATGTCTTAATTTGCCTTCATTTTCCTAGCACTTAGCCTAGTTCAGATAAATAATAAATTATAAACAGATAATGAACAAATCAACATAGTAAAACTAGGAAGTATTTTGTCTTATGCAGTGGTACTGGAAAATTATTATTACTACTACTTCTTTAATTCTACTCATAAATCAATTCAGTAGATAGCATTTTTTAGTTCTGTTCTGAGTGTTTTTTAATGTAACAGTTCATTTATACCTCACAATAATGCCATGTTCCCCATATTGTTATTTTCTTCAATAGAGGGGTAAACAGAACTACAAAGATTAAGTAAATTCTCCAACATTACATAGGTACTAAAAGATAAAACTGTAAATTAAACTCAAATCTTTCTAACTTCAGTGTCTGTGCCTTTAAAAAATGTTTATTTCCTTGTACTCTTTATTTATTAAAACACCTGCCCCACATAATGTAGCCCTTTTGTCTTGGAAATAGACTCAATTCAATGGGACTAACAGGCAGTATCTAGGTGTCTTTCCTAAGTAACATTCAAAATAATCTCTCACCTTTGACCCCTAAGTAATTTCCCTGGATTCATGATTGCATATTATTTTTTGCTCTGACCTAGTACATAGGCTGTTTTAGAATCTTAACATATAGGGAAAGGGGTGGGCGGACAGCACCCACCTCAGTGCCATCATTTAGGTTTTTCCCAGCAGATTATTTTCTGGCAAATGGAAGCCAGGCTCTACATAGAGACCTCCAAATTCTCAGTTGTTTTACAGCTTCCATGCTCTTTCTGGTTTCTTCTCTATATTTTGTATTCTCTTCCACTGGAACAGGTACAGGAGACAGAAACTAGCTGAAATCTGGCCAGCCTGAGTGGAATTTTTGGTGAATCATGGCTGAGTTTTCTAAGACAGAAAGTCTACAACTTATTTTTGGTTGAATAAGAGATAAATCAAGAACAGAGAAGAAAATAAAATAGAGAGATAGTACAATCTCTCACTAGTATAAAAATAAGAATATATAACTCAAATGACCTTGTTAGTGAGTTTTTTATGGAATCTTTTTTAGGACATTTGATTTGACTTTGGTATTTTGTAATAAATCTCTTTTTTAAAATGCTGAATTGGCTAAGTCTTATACTTAAGGAAGCTTCTCAAAGGACGAATCATCCACTGTTCTTTTAATGTTTATGGGATACTAATAGGAGGTATATTTGAAATCAGGGCTGTATTTTATATGAATTTAAATACAAGACTAATATTTATGTGCAGTGAGAGCAACTTCTCCTTTGGAATGGTAATGCTCTCTGCACTGAGCAGCTGAGTCTCTGTAGTGCCCTCCATCACTTGTCAGATTTAACAACCCAGAGTAAATAGCCCTCTGAATAGTAGCTACAGGTCCATCTTGTTGATCCCAATTTGTCAAATGTTTCTGTGAAAGAAAGCACTAACCCTTTAGAAACGATGTGAGGAGATTTGTAATTTATCTGAAACTCTAGATAAAATCTCAGAAATACAGATTTCTATTTCTTTCAATTACAAATATACTATCTTCCATCTATGTAGTCCCTATTGCTTAAAAAAAAGCACAGTATAATTTTCAGTCCTCTACCTTTCTCTCTATTATTTTTCAATAAGGATATAGTAATAATTTTTTAATTGTTCATGCCTTCTATTAAGGAGTCAAAAGAACAGAAAAGGTAAAATACATAACATCAAACAATAAAATCAGTTTATAGCAGAGGCATGATTAATAAACAGGAATGACTGGCAACACAACTCACTTTATACAAAACAATGAAAGCAAGAATGATTGAGGATGCAATGATCATAGGAAATGTCTATGTTTAAGTCTTTAATCCATCTTGAGTTAATTTTTATATAAAGTATAAGAAAGGGGTCCAGTTTCAATTGTCTACATATGACTAGCCAGTCTTCCCAGCACCAAAACTATAAAAACCTTAGAAGAAAATCTAGGCAATACTATTCCTGAACAGTTAATCGTATTCTGAATCTTGAACAGGCAAGGGCAAATATTTCATGATAAAAACATCAAAAGCAATTGCAGCAAAAGTAAATATTGACAAATGGGATCTAATTAAACTAGAAAGCTTTGGTACAGCAAAAGAAACTCATCGGAGTGAACAACTTACAGAATTAGAGAAAATTTTTGCAATCTATCCATCTGACAAAGGTCTAATATCCAGAATCTACAAGGAACTTAAACAAATTTACAAGAAAAAAACAAACCCATTAAAAAGTAGGCAAATGACATGTACAGACACTTCTCAAAAGAAGATATTCATGAGGCTAATAAACATACAAAAAAAACAACTCAACACCGCTATCATTAGAGAAATACAAATAAAAACCACGATGAGATACCATCTCATGCCAGTCAGAATGGGGATTATTAAAAAATCAAGAAACAACAGATGCTGACAAGGCTGTGGAGAAATAGAAACGCTTATATATTGTTGGTGGGAATCTAAATTTGTTCAACCATTGTGGAAGACATTATGGGGATTCCTCAAAGACCTAAAGCCAGAAATACCATTTTACCCAGAAATCCTATTACTGGGTATATGCCCAAAGGAGTATAAATCATTCTGTTATAAAGATGCATGCATGTATATGTTCAATACAGCACTATTCACAATAGCAAAGACATGGATTCAGCTCAAATGCTCATCAGTGATAGATGGGATAAAGAAAATGTGATAAATTTGCACCTGGAATACTATGTAGCCATAAAAAGGAATGAGATCATGTCCTTTACAGGGACACAGATGGAGTTGGAAGCCATTACTGTCAGCAAACTAATGCAGAAACAGAAAACCAAACACCACATTATCATTTATAAGTGGCAACTGAACAATGAGAATACATGGATACAGGGAGGGGAACAACACATACTGGAGCCTCTCTTGTAGTAGAGAAGAGAAAAAATAGCTAAGGCATGCTGGGCTTAATTCCCAGGTGATGAGTTGATAGGTTCAGAAAACCACCATGGCACACATTTACCTATGTAACAAACGTACACATCCTGTACGTGTATCCTGGAACCTAAAATACAAGAAAGAAATTAAGGTACCTTGAAACCACACAGAAAAAAAAAAGAAACAAAATGAAAATGTCTACATAATGTTGCATAATAGCTAGGTACCATTTTTAAACTTCAATCGAGATTCAAATGTTTTTATTTACAGATAAGAAGTAACTCTTAGTAAGTTGATTTGACTTATATTTTCTAATTTCAGTTGTAAACATTTGTTGACTAAAATTGATGTCTTTCTTGGTTTTTAGGGTTACTGTTTCCTGTTAAGAAAATGTGGTTTCCTAATTATGTGTGAATTGTAACAATCATTCAAAGTTTCCTAGTAGTTGACCAGGTATCATTTACATTATAACTTCATGTATTTTCCCAGCAAAGAAAGAGAAATCATTTAAAGTTTGTAAATTATTTTTTACAACAAAACTATAAACAGAATATAGCATCGGTAAGCTCCACAGACATCAAGCCAGGGCTTTCTACTTTATACATGCTGAGGGAATGAGGATTGAAAGTGGGACAATACTGAATAAAGAAACCAATATTTATATTAAGCTGGTTATATACTGCTTGCAAAATACAGAAAACTGTAGCTAAAATAAGATGTGGCAAAACTGTTATTCTGGGATCTGCTTTGTATGTACATTATGAGTAGTTCGATTCTGATCTAACACAGTTTCTTTTCAATAGAGTCTATAAATGTTAGTGGTTGAAGTACTGCTTCCATCACTCAATCTGTTATTCAAAAATTAAACTTCAATTTATGGGCCAAGTTCCATGTTAGGCTCTAGGGAACACAAGAATGAAGATGGCAACGTTTGTAAACATAAAGGATTTATAACCTAATAGAAGAGACAAGACCACAAATAACTGTAATAGAAGGCAAAAATCACAAAAGACAGTGCTGTCCATATTTATGTGAGAGAGAGGCCATCTGTTGGGTGGTAGTGGTGGACTGAAACAGAATATAAAGATGACAGTTTTTACACAATGAGTATGATAGATGTACAGAGAGTAATTTGGATTAAATGCTGTCAAAAATTATGAGAGCCCCTTTAAAACCAGATAGCCAGAATTTACAATCAGTAAACTTATGAGTTTCTCAACAAATATTCAGAAACTTATGAGTGAGAACATAAAAAGCAAAAGTTAGGGCGATTTAAAATGGGGATTGGCAAATTAAGGAACACAATTTCTTAGAGAGTATCAGGTGATGATGGAGGTGAGTAGCTATAAGGTACACCCTGAAGAACAAGTGAAGCAAGAAGAGATGTGTTAACTTGGAGGAAAAATGGAGTGGGCAAAGGATTGTGATGACAGGAAGATGAAGAACAGGTTATAGTGGTGACAGAGTGATGAACTGGTACTGGGTTTGGTCCTAGCCACATTATGGTATGGTTTGATGCATCCTGCTGGGGTCCAAAGATGACCTGAGGGGGTGCAAACACAAGCACATCCTCCTCCCCATGTTGGCAAATCATTTGGGCCACACCACACATTACTATTTACATTCTTCCATAAAACTGTGGGTTTTATGTCTTGATAGGTTTTGGCAAAGTGCTTTTCAATAGCTGATTGAAATTTGTCAGCAGGAAGGTCAGGCTTTATATGGCCTGCATAACCAGAGAGTTATCTGAAGATCTGGAGACAGGGCGATACTGCTTCGAATTGCTTTTTACTCAAAGGAATTCTTATGACATCAGGATCATAACCTAACAATTGATTGCATCATCTGTGGCCCGTATAGATGACTTTACTAACTAGCTGAATATAGGGGATAGTGTTTTGTCCCGATATGTGAGCAAAAATCCCATTCTAGGAAGTGCAGCCCTGTGGCCATCTGTTCTATTAATCCTATGGGGAAATGTTTAGTAGGAAAAATAAACAATCGAACTGATACCCTGGGTTTATGCAATCTAGTTGCCTGTGAGAAATACCTTGTTCTGTTTCCTCAATTTCCTTTTTCGCTATAGGAGTTAAATACCTGGGAGAATCCAGGGAAGCTTTGGCTTTTAGGATAGAAAACAGGTTTTAAAACTTATCAGTAGTTATGCCCAATGTGGGGTGAAGCCAGTTAATATCACCCAGTAATTTTTGATAATTATTTAAGTTATGTAAGTTGCTAGTATTTAATTTAATGTTTTGAGGTCTTACTGACTAGGAAGTTAGTATATATCCAAGATATTTCCAAGGAGAGGACATTTGTCCTTTTTCAGGTTCTATGATTAAACCTCCTAACTGTGTATTCCTTTGGACAGAGGCATACTTTACTGGAGGCTCCTTTGGGGCTGCCAGTAAAATATCATCCATAAAATGAATAATCTTGCAATTAGGAAATGCTTTTGTACTGGAGAGCAAAGCCTGATTTACATGATACTCATACATGGTAGGACTGTTTAGCATTCTTTAAGAAAGTACTTTCCAATGAAGTTGGCAATCTGACCTTTCATTATTGATAGCTGTTATTATAAACACAACTTTTTCTCTGTCCTGTTCTGCAAGGGGAATAGTATAAAAGCAGTCTTTTAAGTCAATAATGATTATAGGCCAATCTCAAGGAATCACCATGGGGGATGGGAGCCCCTGCTGAAAAGGCCCCATAGGTTGCAAATTAGCACCAATTGCCCATAAGTCATGCAAACGTCTCCATTTGCCAGACCTTTTGGGAATGAAGAAAATGGGCAAATTCAAAGGGCTGTTAGATGGTTCTTAATGGATGGCTTTTAATTACTCCTCAACTAATTCATGGGCTCGTTGCAACTTCTCTCCCTTTAAAGGCTACTAAACTACCCAAATAAAATTTTGAGAGAGACACTTAGGGGTAGGGGGGGAATAATAGTGGCCATTATTAGAAAGAGGGCTTATGTTCACATAATTCATCAAATTCTGCCCTCCAGAGGAGGTATTGACTGGCATCCAAGGTTGTTTTAACTAGCATTGACCAGTCCCATGGGTTCATATGGAAGTTGTTTGCTATGGCCTCAATTAATCCTTTCATAAATGGGCTAGTTGCTCCATTTTCTCTAATGCTTTTTCTTATCTTTATCATATACCTGATTGCCTGTTGACCTTGCATCACTGGGCAGGCCAAGAACTCCCATTGTAATGCCACTTGCCTAAGACAGGTCCCACAGCTGCAGGGCCTCTCTTGTCTTTTTTTCCAATTTATTAGTGGGAGGAGGGGCCCAAGGAGAATTTCTGTCTCTGTGGCACTTTTATCTGGTAACTGTGGGCCTGAGGGAGGAGGAAGAGGTGGTAAGATAGGTGATGCTTCCTCTTCCCTTCACTTTTTGGGCTCTTCTGTGTAGAAAGTGGCCAAAGCAACCGTGCCTAAGGCCCGTTATGTTACTGGGACACAGAGCACATATTTTTGTGTACATAATTGCATTTAAGATTTCTCCCCACTCGTTCCCAGAGCTCTAGATCCAGCATGCCTTCAGCTGGGAACCATGGGTCATGGAAAACAACACTTTGAATTAAGTCCCTTAACTGAACCTGCAAAACGAGGCTCCAGTAGCTTTAGGCAGCTGTTTCAATACCTATTAATCCTGTTTCTGTTGTGCTGATAACTATCGTCCCATGATGATACAACACTAGCCTGAACAATTCCATCAAACTTGGAAATCCCAAGTGGGCACAAATGACTTACTAACTTACTGACTGCACAGTCTCTTCACCTTTGTTTTCAAGGATTCCATTGTGATCTGTTGCAGTATTCCTCACATGGGGGCACCAACTACTGAATCTGACCCGCAGACTCTGGCCAAGTGACAGGTGAAAGGAGTTCACAGACACAGGAGTTTTGCCTGTGACAGTGCAGCTACAGAACCCCACAGCTTACAGACCCGGAAGAGACTGAGCCCTGATATGCCAGAGAAGCTCATATTTATTTTAGAACAGATTTAATGACACGGGCTTGGAATAAACACAATTTGTGGATAATAAACATTGTTGACACCCTGATTAATGAGCAGTCCTGTGAGCAAATGATCAAAGGTCAGTTTTAGGACAACATGAGTATACAAGCTATTTAGGGAAACACCTCTACATTCCCTTGGTATCTGCTATTTGCTATTAGCTCAAGGTAAGAGGATTAGGCTGCCTTCAGCCATATTCTCTCCCTAAGCTTTTGCAAAACCTTGCAGCCTTCCAAGAAGATTGGCATCGTTCTAAATTTTCCCCACTACTCTGACTGATCTCCCACACACTGTTAAAGAACAAACTGGGAAAACAGGCTTATTGCATATAAAAATGATCTTAAAAAGATTGTAACTAAGATAAAGATAACCAGAGAGATCTGAGGAGGATATAGTGATAAAAGAGACCAACATATGCATGGACACTTCATATATGACATGTATATTATATATGAAAACACTACGGTGGCACTGCAGATCACAAGAAACATGACTGAAAACTGGGTGTCCATGTAAAAGAAATAAAATTGGGCCTCTACCTCCCACCACACATGCAAATTAATTCCAGTTGAACTAAAGACTAAAATGTTAGCGATAAAACTATAAAGTCTTTAAAAAATATAGGAGAATGTCTTAATTTATTTAGGCTATGAAAGACTTCTTAAAAGTCATAAAATTTTTATTGAAGACATAAAATTCTAACCATAGGAAAAAAAGAGAGAGAGAGAGGTGGGAGGTGGGGAAGAAGAAGGGAAAGAGGAAGAAAAGAAAAAAGAAATTATGCAAAATTAAAGATTCCTAGTGTCCATAAATTTTAATGCCATAAAAGGGTTGGAAGTCTTTTTTTGCATTAAAATAATTTCCTATGCTTTTTTTGCTTTAGGAAATTAAATGATTATTAATGACACTAAGAAATAATTTTTATGTGAACTTCTGAATTGTCTAAACCTTTAAGAGGGAAGTGTGGCCTACATATAAGCTAATATCTATTGCTCTAGTCCACTGAGAATACATTTTAAGACTACTTATAATTTAACATTTATTTATTTTCAACTATTATTTATTTTAAATTATTTCTAAGTTCTTATTTTTAACTTCCTCAGAACATTCTGTGAATTTGTATTATCATTTGAGAATAATTTAGAAACTTTTTTTAAAACAAAATATTAATTGGGGATGCAGAAAGAATGTAAAAGTAGAAAAATAGCCATATATGATTATAATTTCTGTCATGACATTAGTATTTTCTAAATATTACACTATTTGTGTAGATTTCCAAAAGTTACATAAGAGCATTCAATGAAAAGGACCTTACTTTGATTAAAGATCTCCAGTCTCAATTGTAAAAATCTGATCTTTACTATGTGGAAGACTAAGCTTGTGGTAATCATCCAAACTTGGCTGAACTAGCCCATGAGGCACACTCAATTTACAATGAGGCAGTTTTTGTCTATTGGATAAATTTGTCCATTAAGTACAATTCCCTGCCAAGAATATAGAGGAAAAACAAACACCTTCCAATCTATAGAGAGAATTACCTAGTAAACCCACTGTTCCTACTTTCATTGAAGACTTTGAAGTTCAGGAGGCCACTACTGATTCCACTTTGACTGCAGAGATTTGTCTTGGCAGGACTTCTAAAGAAACTCTTATTCATTTTCTTGCTTATGGCTTTACCTGTTTCCTGAGTTTGAGATCAGGGTTGTAGGGTCTCTGATGCAGAGACCCTACATTTACCCTATTATTTAAAGGAGTAGGATTGTGTTTTCCTTTACTTCTTTGAAGTAAGGCAGAAAAAATTGATCTCAAATTCTCCAAATGCCTATTTTTTTTAACTTTTATTTTACTTGAACTTCTGAAAAAGTTTCCTTCTGTTTTGCTGTATCTTTTCTTCATATAACTGGCATCTGTTTCCAGTATATGGACCATGGGAAGATTCCTATTATGGAAATTAAATAATGCAAAATAAGATTAAAATAAAAGGTTAAGATTTAAAGTTAAGATATAACAAGGATGTGTAGCATCAAATTTAAGAGACAGGATTGTTTTAATCTGAGCAAAAATGGGTTGTACTCAATTACATACTAGTTTTAATTCTAAAATATGATGTATCAGTTAAAAGATGGTTGGTGTTAATCATCCATGAAGACTGAGAAAAAGAATTATGGAAGCAAATGTTGGCAGTGCCCATCCCAGGCAGCTAAACACTGCCAATTCCTTGGCTTGGCATGCCTATATTACGGAAGAACTACCTTGTCAAGAAACCACTGGGTGTTTAAAATGGCTTTATATTTAATAGATAACATGGTATGGATATTTGGCTCTCTTTACAGCTCTATTTCTAACAAATAATAAATGACTTGGCTAATTATCTCTGCTTACATCAGATTTCTGAGATGCAATGCTGACAGTCACCTCTTAACCAAATTTATTTTCTCTGATGTTAAGAATGCCAGACAGCAAATAAGATACAGAATGTCCAGTTAAATTTGAACTCGAGATAAACAATGAATAATTTAGAGCATAGTTAGGCTAAAAAATTATTCATTACTTGTCTAAAATTCAAACTTAACTGGTCATCTATTTGGCCTGTAACTCAATCTGATGGGAGCCTATGGGAATGGTAAACTTTCCTAGCTTACAAGACATCGATTGGTATGACACCAGTACAAGGTAATATTTGAGGGGGAAGAAATGCCATATACTCACAGGGCTTATAATTCTTTCCTATCCGTTATCTAATTAAAGCTTCACAATGAATATTTGCCAGACCTGGTAACCATGACTACCATGTGTTCATTGTCTTGAGAACAATGAGGCCCTATGACTTCCAATCTACTCTCTTTTCAGCTGACTGCCTCTCTTGCCAGATGTCCTATTTCACATCATTTCATTAGCTGTACACTAATGCATTTTATTTCTTGACTATTACTTTGAATCCTCTCTAATCTCACTTTCTAAAAGCCAGTCATTTCATTTGCTTCCTGAGTAATACAGGGGTACATTGATAAATAATATTTTTCATGGGGACTGCAACAAATAGAAATTGGGATTCAGAAAAAAATATACTACAAGTAAACTTTTGAATTAGTCAAATCTTGGTTTGGCACATTCTGAGTATGGGGTTTTTTTTCTAATTAAGTTCTTCCTTCCCTATCTTTCCCCAATTACTGAAGATTTTAATAATGTTTCTCCAATTCTTCTTGCCAAACTTCCTTTTAAGGCAAGTCTCTTTAGTTCAAATAACCTAAAGTTAAAAAGCACCCACAATGAGCTAAATTAAAAGCACCCATACTAAACTAAATTAATGCACATGGGCAGGTGGGGTCATTTCAACAGCTTTGAAAAGATCAGCATTCAACCATCACATAAGAAAGTTCCTGAAATACTTGTAAACTTTTAAAATAAATAAATTTAAATAAATTATTTAGATAAATATGTAAACCACATAGACAAAGAGTCAGAAAGATAAAAGAATGACAAAGAAGAAGCCAAGGCAGTGAACCTTGTCTAAACAGGGAATATGAAACAGAAGAGGATGGCATGACTCAGCTTTTTTGCATGAAGGTTAAATTATTATGCAGCCAACAGGGCTACTGAGAAGCAGAACTTGTGGCTTCGGTGTCCAAATTCTCTTTGATTCTAATGACTCATTTTGTGGCTCCATGTAACTTACTAACTTCTCTTTATTCTACTCTTACCTGCTGGAAAATAAATTAAATACCACATAATTCACAGGAGGTTATAATCCTGAGTCATTAGTTCAATAATTTATATAGAGAAAATATGATTAGCTGACAGAGAAGTGGTGACAAAGTAATTCTGAAAGGCAAAATTTGGGAATCTGGAGATAGCAATAAAATAGAATGTGCAAGGCCAAAATTTTGGTTTAAGAAACACTTGGAATCAAGAACTTGAGTTCATGGAGACATGAACAGTGGAGGGGTTGTACAGAGCAGGAACAAGTACAAGCTGCGTTGTGCTACATAACATGCATATTTCTGGGGCCACTGCTCCCCATTCCCACTCTGTCTTTCCTCTACTTGCCACACAATTCATTCTAATACAGACCTTATATCTTTCTTCTTGCCACCCTAAGCTTAAAACCTTTCTTCGAATGCATGATTTGTGCTAAAAGAGAAATAATTTCATAAATTGAAAAGAGTATTGTTTTATAAGCTAGCACCAGAGTTTATTCTGAGAAAAGGATACATATGGCTCAGTGTTTGAGAAAGAAAGATGAGCTCAGAAAGAATAGGAAGGATACAACTAAACTATTCTTCCACAAAATTACATACTGGGGTGAAGGAGAAATTGAGGAGGCAGAAAAAGCAACAGACAGACTGGAGAAAAGTCAGTATCCAAGTTGGCAGAAAAAACAGAGATACTTTATAAAAACCGAGACAGCTAATTTCAGTCTTAAGCTGTTCACATTGTGTTACAAAACCACCACACCAAGGCTTTTTATGTTTTTTTCATGTGTGTGAACATAAAGAAAATGGTTAGTCAAACCTACAGTAGGTAGAACACAAATAGCTGGTGAGCAAAGGTGAGATGATCCATGAGTTGAATTGATCCAAAGGAAACAGAGTTTTAAACTAGAGATGACTAAGAAAACCATGTAAATGCCTCACCTTCCCCAGAATTTCCAGAATGATTGGAAAAAATGATTTCTGCTACAAACAAAAGGATCTGAGTCAATGTTATTTTCATCTCTGCAGACTCTAGGATTTCATTTAGGCCAGCAGGCCCTTCCCTGGGGATGTGTGATGTGAGGTAGACAGCAAGTAACCGGACACCTCCCTCCTACATCTCCCCAAACAGCTCTCATCTGATCTGCTTCTCCTAGTGACAATTCCAGAAAAGATTTCCTTTTGCCTTTTAATGCAGCTGAAAAAAAATTATGCTTGAAAGTCATTCAGCTAAAGTCTCACTCTTTACAGAGAGATTTCTATTTTTTTTTGAGATGGAGTCTCACTCTTGTTACCCAGGCTGGAGTGCATGGCGTGATCTCAGCTCACCGCAACCTCCAACTCCTGGGTTCAGGCAATTCTCCTGCCTCAGCCTCCTGAGTAGCTGGGAATACAGGCACGCACCACGACGCCCAGATAATTTTTGTATTTTTAGTAGAGACGGGGTTTCACCACGTTGACTAGAATGGTCTCGATTTCTTGACCTCGTGACCCACCCACCTCAGCCTCCCAAAGTGCTGGGATTATAGGCGTGAGCCACTACACCTGGTCTATTTTTATTATTATTATTATACTTTAAGTTCTAGGGTACATGTGCAGAATGTGCAGGTTTGTTACATAGGTATACATGTGCCATGGTGGTTTGCTGCATCCATCACCACATCATCTACATTAGATCTACATCTACATCTCCTAATATATTTCTACTATCCCTAAGGATATTTTATTTCTACTAAATTTTATTTCTACTAAAATAAAATTTAAGTGAATAAAACGATTAAGGCTTTATGGAATAATTTCATGAAAAACTCTTTCGAGGGAATTGGAGGAAGTGGAACGTGAAAATGGGTTGGCGCTGGAAGACAGCAAGCTAGGAAAGGAATTCATAGTATAAAGCCTAGAGTTTGAAATTCTCTCTAATGGTCCCTGGCATTCCCTCCAGGAGACATTTTCTAATGATATTTTGAAGAAACAAAGGATAGACTTTTATGGAGAAAAACTGCACAGTTTTAATTCTATTGGTAGCCTTTATCTTTGTATTCTGCTATCAGAATATCTCAAAGACCTTAACGCGTAGTAAAAAGATTAAAATAGTAAACTAAAGACAGAAAAAGCATAGTTTATAATGAGCTTTCTTTAAAATAAGAGGTATTACATTTTTTAATTTCTTAAATGGAATGGAAGACAGAGGTACCAAGAAACTCTTCTGTTCATATAAGAAAAGGTGCAGTTTTTCACTTAAAAATTAAGATTTTATTCTTATTTCTTCACTTTAAGTCACTTTTTAAAAGGTAATTTAATATTTTTTAAACTTCCTTTTCAAAGGTGATACCTTTGAGAACTGAGTTCAGAATTCTCAAATTTGTATTTTATCATTTGGTGCTAGGAGAGATCTTTGCTTTAAAAATATTTTTTTTAAATGACAACCTCACAGCTCATTTTTAAATAACCTCTTTCCATTTCTGAGGAATTGCTTTGGAGTTCAAACAAAATGAGTCACCCAAGGAAAAAAATTCACAAGCCATTTTTATGCATTAAAGAAAGCAGAAATTTAATTTAAATGGCACTGATGTAGAAGAACTTCTTCAAGTAGCAATGAAAAAAATCTGTTTCTTTACTTTTATGACCGCAGCAAGTTCTGTTGTCTATGCAGATGAAAATAACAATGAAGAGTAATTGATCCTGGTGTGGAAAGGGGCTGCTGGTGGCCAGGAAAGGGGAATCAATCTAATGCCATAGGGAAATATATTTGTATAGTGTCATTTGGGGGGTTTCTTTAGAGTTCTTCCTCTATCCTAGCCGGGATCAGAGCAGTTTCAGTACCACTCATCTTCTTCCTTACCTTCTGCCTTTGATTTGAAGAGTTTTTCGATGGGAAAATGGAGGGCAAGAAGGAAGGACCTTATAACAATTGAGAATTTCTTTCAAAATTTAAACTGTTATTCCTGTCATATGTCTGTTCCCTTCAAGTTGCAGAGAATTTAGGTTACAGTCTTGATTTAGGTCCAAATGAGCTCTTTCTCACATAGGGGACCTTTCCCTCACTCTTCTGACAACAGATATACCCATTTCATTCCATACATTTCTAGAAATAATCATTCAGGAACCAGTTGCCTCAAGATGACAGTTTATACTTTTAGACTTTAAGTGGAAATACTGCTCTATGGGTTCTTCCTTCCATTTTGAAATAATCTCCTCTATGGCTCACTATTTTATTTGCTTAACAGGATATATTTTGTTAAGACACATGGTACATGAAACTGTATTTAAAGCATATTTCACTTTTACAACTCTAGTGCACTAGGTTGTCTAACTCCAGGTTAACAGTGCTGACTCGAGCCAAACTGACTACCCAGGTTCATCTCCCATCTAGATCTGCTTTCCAGCTGTATGCCCCCACAACAGAATCAGACACATCTTTGACGAAAGCACCATTCCCAGAAGTTGGACCATGCCTGAGAACTTCTTCACAAAGGCCATTTAAACAGTGTGGTGAACTCCCTGGTTCACTCTCAGCTTCCTGTAGTCTGTCTAGGCACAGATGCTAGGGATCAATGAGGTTGATAATGAGCAGACTCATCTCTCCATGAGTACTGGAGGCTTTAGTGCCTTCTTGGATTCTACTAAAAACAGAGAAAAATGGAGAGAAGGATAGAATGACTGGCATAGCTTTCATCAGTTTTCTACTGCTGTCACATCCACTTTTCTTGTCTGAGTTCTATTTGAGTCATCAGGGTCATAAGGCTTTTGAAAGCCCAGGATGTCGGTCAAGAAATGATGAAAACTTCAAGTATAAGATGTAAGCCATCAAGTGGGTATAAAAATGTGAGATATTCTGTGCTTTGAGTGTTTCATTTCATTTAATTTGCATAACTCCATGAGAAACATCTTAATAAATAATTTTACCATTTTAGTTCTACATTGCTGTGTAGTAAACCACCCTAATCTTAGTGGGTTAAAAGAGGGCAATTACTTTGCTCAAAAAATCTGCCATTTGGGCAGTGCTTGGTAGGGACAGCCCACATTCGCTCCCTAGGCAGTGTCAGATAGGGTAACTCAAAGGTCGCTAGATGGCTGGAGGCTAGAATCAGCGGAAGGCTCACACACTCACATGCCTGATGGCGATGCTGACATGTGATCTTCAAGTCTAAAAGTGTAAATTGTCATCTTGAGGCACCTCTTGGATCACATGACTATATGCATCTTCTCAATGGGTTGCTTGGTTTTCTCAGATCACGTTAGCTGGATACCAAAAGTGAGCATTCAAAGAGACAGAAGTGATACCAGTTTTTAAAGCCTTTTAGTGAGAACTAACTTTAGTTCCAGCTCCCTCTATACTCCCACCCACGGAATGAAAGTCTTGTTATTCTTCTTTTACATTAAAGATTTCATAATCTTCTAAGTAGATCTCTTACATCAACGTGGATGACACAGTTTCCATATTGGGGAAATTTTATGACTTTTCTTGGCAATGAGAGTTTATGTTGTTTAACTACAGTAAAAGCCAAGGATATAAAGTGACTCCACACTTTTCCAACAATTTATAAGCCTTCTGTTGGCCTCTGGTCCTTCCTTCTCCAGGCTAAACTCCCTATGCTAGAATTTCAACCGTTCTCTTACCCACCTCCTTAATTCCCTTAGCCCTTTGTGCTTCCACGATACAAACTCCAAAAAGTCCTACCCTGCTCCAGTCCCAGATCAGTCAGCTGCTTCTACACTAGTTCAACCAAACATCACTAGAGAAATTCCCTTATCACCTCTGTTGCTTTACAAAGTTACCATTTGTAATCAAAAAAAAAAAAAAAGAAAAGAAAAGAAAAGAAAAACTGTTGACTGCGTGCAGTGGCTCACCAACCTGTAATCCCAGCACTTTGGGATGCTGAGGCAGGCGAATCACAAGGTCAAGAAATCGAGACCATTCTAGCCAACATGGTGAAACCCCATCTCTACCAAAAAATACAAAAAACAATAGGCAGGCATGGTGAGGCATGCCTGTAGTCCCAGCTACTCAGGAAGCTTAGGCAAGAGAATCACTTGACCCTGGGATGTGGAGGTTGCAGTGAGACAAGATGGTGCCACTGCACTCCAGCCTGATTACAGAGTGAGACTCCATCTCAAAAAAAAAAAAAACTAAAGAAAGAAAGAAAAAGAAAGAAATTGTGATATATATAGACAGTGGAATATTATTCAGCCATAAAAAATAGCAACATTCTGACATTTGTAGCAAAATGGATGGAACTGAAGGACAGGATGTTAAGTGAAATAAACCAGGCAGAGAAAGGCCAAGACCACATGTTCCCATTTATATGTGGGAGCTAAAATAATTGATTTCATAAGGAAGAGAGTAGAATACTGCTTAGTAGGGGGTGGGGAGGGCTGGTGAAGGGGTATAGGGAGAGACTGGTCAATGTGTACAAAGTTACAATTAGAATGGAGGAAAGTGCAGGTGTTCTATTGGAGACTATAGTTAACAATGATGTACATTTCAAAACCAGAAGAGAGTTTTGAATGTTCTTACCACAAATAAATAATAAATGGGTTTTGCCTAGATTTTCTTCAAGGGTTTTTATGGTGCCAAGTCTTATGTTTAAGTCTTTAATCCATCTGCAGTTAATTTTAGTGTAAGGTGTCAGGAAGGGGTCCACTTTCTGCACATGGCTAGCCAGTTTTCCCAACACCATTTATTAAACAGGGAATCCTTTCCCCATTGCTTGTTTTTGTCAGGTTTATCAAAGATTGTATGGTTGTAGATGTGTTGTGATGCCTCCGATG
>CM052670.1:0-35388 GCA_028533165.1 Leontopithecus rosalia
CTCTTTCTCTATTTCTCTTTTCTCCTTCCTTTTTTTTTTTTTGAAACGGAGTCTCACTGTCACCCAGGCTGGAGCGCGGCGATGCGATCTCAGCTCACTGCAGCCTCTACCACCCAGCCTCAAGCAATCCTCCCACCTCAGCCTCCTGAATAGCTGGGACTACAGACATGCACCTGCAGGAGGTTGTGTATCTCTTGTAGAAATAGGGTCTTGCTATGTTGCCCAGGTTGGTCTCGACTTCCTAGGTGCACCTGATCTTCCCACCTCAGCCTCCCAAAGCGTGAGCCACCGTGCCCGGCCCAGAGCTTTCTTTCAATAGGACTGTGTGAAATACTCATTGGCAGAAGTGGGCACTTTGGCTGTATGTGCAGTACTGACACCCCAACCTGAGACTATGTGGTGAGCCTGTCTGTCCCTTCTTTTCATGGGCCTCGAATAAGCCAGTGAGAATCCCCTCAGCTGCGGGTGAGCTGCTGCAGGTGAGGTACAGGTGAGATACAGGTGAGCTGCTACATGGGAGCTGTGGGTGAGCTTCTGTAGGTGAGCTACCAGCGAACTATAGGTGAGCTTCTGCAGGTGAGCTACAGGTGAACTACAGGTGAGCCTCTGCAGGTGCTACAGGTGAACTATAGGTGAGCTTCTGCAGGTGAGCTACAGGTGAACTACAGGTGAGCTTCTGCAGGTGAGGTACCGGCGAACTACAGGTGAGCTTCTGCAGGTGCTACAGGTGAACTACAGGTGAGCCTCTGCAGGTGCTACAGGTGAACTATAGGTGAGCCTCTGCAGGTGAGCTACAGGAGAACTATAAGTGACCTTCTGAAGGTGAGCTACTGGTGAAATATAGGTGAGCTTCTGCAGCTGACCTACAGGTGAACTATAGGTGAGCTTCTGCAAGTGAGGTACCAGTGAACTATAGGTGAGCTGCAGGTGAGCTACCGGTGAACTATAAGTGAGCTGCATCAAGTGAGCTACAGGTGAACTATAGGTGAGCTTCTGCAGGTGCTACAGGTGAACTATAAGTGAGCTTCTGCAGGTGAGGTTACAGTGAACTGTAGGTGAGCTGCAGGTGAGCTACCGGTGAACTATAGGTGAGCTTCTGCAGGTGAGCTACAGGTGAACTATAGGTGAGCTTCTGCAGGTGAGCTACCGGTGAACTATAGGTGAGCTTCTGCAGGTGAGCTACCGGTGAACTATAGGTGAGCTGCATCAGGTAAGCTACAGGTGAACTATAGGTGAGCTGTATCAGGTAAGCTACCGGTGAACTATAGGTGAGCTGCATCAGGTAAGCATAGTTTCCAAAGACCATCACTTGTATTTATGTTACAATAGAAGAAGAAATATGGATGGTGCACATGAAGGTGAGGTGCCAGGGTTACTGTGGCTGGCACAGTCGTGGCCGATGTGCCATCTCCACTCAGAGTAAAATACTGTGGTCCCTAATGACTCCTTAACATGTAACACACAAGTAACTGATCACATTAGTCAGTAGCATGAAATAAAGCTTTGGGGATCTATCACCCCTCAGCATTCAGAATCACATCGATATTCTGGGCCGGGCACAGTAGCTCACGCCTGTAATCCCAGCACTTTGGGAGGCCGAGGCGGGCGGATCACCTGAAGTCGGGAGTTCAAGACCAGCCTGGTCAACATGGCGAAACCCCGTCTCTACTAAAAATGCAAAAATTAGCCAGGCGTGGCGGCGCATGCCTGTAGTGCCAGCTACTCGGGAGGCTGAGGCAGGAGAATCGCTTGAACCCGGGACGCGGAGGTTGCAGTGAGCCAAGATCTCGCCATCGCACTCCAGCCTGTGCAACAAGAGCGAAACTTTGTCTCAAAACAAACAAACAAAGCTGGGCTTTATCCAAAAACTAAACAGAAGTAGGTAAAGTTAGAACGTGAACAAATACGCCAAAGGGACCAGCCTCTGAACCTTTAACAATTAAAAACAAAAACAGAAACCTGCCTGTGAATGTGCAGAGTCAGAGAATTTGATAATACACACTCTGTAGTAATTATTGATTGATTGATTCATTCATTCATTCATTTTGAAATGTGGTCTCACTCTGTCACCCAGGCTGGAGTGCAGTGGCGCAATCACGGCTCGCTGCAGCCTCCACCTCCTGGGATCAAAGGACCCTCCTTGGCCAGGGGCAGTGACTCACACCTGTGATCTCAGCACTTTGGGAGGTTGAGGCAGGTGAATCACGAGGTCAGGAGTTCGAGACCATCCTGGTCAACATGGGGAAACCCCGTCCCTACTAAAAATACCAAAAAAAAATTAGCTGGGCATGATGGCATGTGCCTGTAATCCCAGCTACTCGGGAGGCTGAGGCAGAAGAATTGCATGAACTCAGGAGGCGGAGGCTGCGGTGAGCCGAGATTGCGCCATTGCACTCCAGCCTGGGTAACAAGAGCGAAACTCCGTCTCAAAAAATAATAATAATAAAAATAAAAATATAGAAGCTAGCCAGGCATGGTGGCATGCACCTGTAATTCCAGCTACTTGGGAGGCTGAGGCAGGAGAATCATTTGAACCCGGGAGGCGGAGGTTGCACTGAGCTGAGATTGTGCCACTGCACTCCAGCCTGGGTGCAGACCGAGACTCTGTCTCAAAGAAAAGTTTTAAATTAAAGTTAAAAAAAAAAAACAAAGGATCCTTTTGCCTCAGCTTGCTGAGTAGCTGGGACTTCAGGCATGCACCACCATGGCTGGCTAACTATTTACTTTTTGCAGACATGGTGGGGGGGGGTCTCACTATGCTGCCCAGCCTGGTCTCAACCTCCCAGGCTCAAGAGATCTGCCCGCCTCGGCCTCCCACCATGCTTGGATTACAGGTGTGAGCCACGTCGCCCAGCCTGTATTTTTCTTATTAGTCTGGTGCCAAAGTAATTATGGTTTTGGCCATTACTTTTGGTAACAGAAATTTAACTTTTAACTCTGAGAATCTCTAAGTTTAAACAAAAGAAATCAAAATACGTGGGTTTTGGAAAATGCGTAGAACAGACGACCTACATTATTTTTCTTTCTCTTACATCTTATTAGTTCTATATAAACATGCTTGCAAAGTTTAAAGCATATAGAAGCTATGTTTTAAACTTGCTTATAAAGTTTAAAACAACTTTATAATTATTATTATTTTTTTTTGAGACGGAGTTTCGCTCTTGTTACCCAGGCTGGAGTGCAATGGCGCGATCTCGGCTCACCGCAGCCTCCACCTCCTGGGTTCAGGCAATTCTCCTGCCTCAGCCTCCCGAGTAGCTGGGATTACAGGCACGTGCCACCATGCCCAGCTGATTTTTTGTATTTTTAGTAGAGACAGGGTTTCACCATGTTGACCAGGATGGTCTCGATGTCTTGACCTCGTGATCCACCCTCCTCAGCCTCCCAAAGTGCTGGGATTACAGGCATGAGCCAAGACACCCGGCCCCCATTAAATGCACTTTGAATTTGAATTTGAATTCTTTACTTTTACGTATTTTTGGAGACAGTCTCACTCTATCCCCCAGGCTAGAGTTCAGTGGCGTGATCTCAACTCACGGCAACCTCTGCCTCCCGGGTTCAAGTGATTCTTCTGCCTCAGCCTCCTGAGTAGCTGGGACTACAGGTCCATGCACTCTAAAAATACAAAAATTAGCCACGCACCACCATGCCTGGGTAATTTTGGTATTTTTAGTAGAGACGGGGTTTCACCATGTTGACCAGGGTGGTCTCGATCTCTTGACCTCGTGATCCACCCGCCTCGGCCTCCCAAAGTGCTGTATAATTATGATTATTTTAACAACAGCTGCACAAAGTCTTCAGAAAGCTTCTCTATGCGTTTTTGCTTTGTCCGCATTTTTCTTTAAATCCCCGCATTTTCTGTTATTAAACATGAAACATGTTATTAAACTCACAGGAGCTTCACAAACAGAAGGGGAGGTTTGCAGGAGGCAAAGTCAGTGTCTCTAATTCCTGAATCTGAGAACTGGTCATAAGAACCTGTTAACCAGTAACTAAAAGGACTCATTTATCTTGAAACTGTGTCCATTTGAACAAGTTATAAATAAATAAATATATATATATTTGTTTTTTTAATGTGTTTTTTTAATTTGTTTTTTTAATGTCAAATACAGAGAAAGCTGCAGGAGAATCCATGGAAAAATCAGAAGGAAATTCTGGGCTGAGACACTGACTTTTCAGATTGAATTATACCCAAAAAAGCACTAAGATCTGGAAGACACATTCCAGGAGATCAGGTTCATTTTTGAAAGAGCTTCATGACAATTTGCAACAAAGTATCTGTTTCTAAGGAAAGGATCTCTGTGAAATGATATGAACGAATTTCCTGAACAAGGTGGGTCGGGTTTTATGAAACACTTTATATAAAATTACATTAAAATGATTTTATAAAATGTCACACTTGAACTTTGATCCAATAAAACTATGGAATTGCTTATTTAAAAAAAAAAAAAAGCTGAACATTTTACTTTATTTTATTATGTCATTTATTTATTTATTTTTGAAACTGAATCTGGCTCTGTCTCCCAGGCTGCAGTGCAATGGCATGATCTCGGCTCACCGCAACCTCCGCCTCCAGGGTTCAAGGGATTCTCCAGCCTCAGCCTCCCAAGTAGCTGGAATTACAGGCACCCACCAGCACGCCCAGCTAATTTTTGTATTTTTGGTAGAGACAGGGTTCCACCATGTTGGCCAGGCTGGTCTCGAACTCCTGACCTTGAGTGATCCACCCACCTTGGCCTCCCAGAGTGCTGAGATTACAGCCACCAGTCACTACGCCCGGCTAATTTTTTTATCTTTAGCAGAGACGGGGGTTTCAACGTGTTGGCCAGGCTGGTCTCGAACTCCCTACCTCAGGTGATCCACCCACCTCGGCCTCCAGAGATCCTGTGATGACTGTCGTGAGCCAGCACACTCAGCCAAAACTGAACATTTTAGGCATGGAATAATTGTGTATTAACGTTTTCACTGAGGCCCTGAGTCTGAAAAAGAGCGAACCTGCCTGTGTTTGCCAATTTAAAACACACACACACAGACACACACACACACACACACACAGGCTGGAAAAGGGCAGGGAGTGACGTAAGGTGGTCAGCCATGAAACCCCTTCACGGCTTCCTCTGGGAGTGTCCACAGCTTAGCCAAAGCCCCCGACTGCTACGCACAGAAAACACCACTTTGTCCTGTCCTGCCAGAGCCAGACAGGCCGGGTGCACAGACCTCCAGCATTCAGACGTATTTTGCACCAGGCAAATCAGAAAAGAAAAAAAAAAAAAACCTTGCAAGTTGCACTTTGCAGCACGGCGTGGAAGCGTGGCCTCTGAGAAGCCCTTCTGTGGCCCGTGGGTCAGGAGGAAGGGACCGTCCAGAAAAGCATCGGCCTAGAGTTGGGGCTCTTGGTGACGGCTGGAGACGCTCACCTGTTGGTGGGTCCTGAGCCCTTGCAAATGAAATGGCCCCCAGCCCTGTGCGTCCCCCTGGTAACTGCAGTGAGAGGTCTGTGTGGGTGGCTTCACCCTCCCCCACGCCCCTGCAGCTGACATGTGTTTCTTATCACAGCTGGGGACCAGTCAGGCTGGGCAAATCCCATCATGAACTTTCCTTCACATAAAGACAGGAAAACCTACGCCAAAAAAGACAAAAGCAAAAATGTCGTTTTTTTAAAAGTCCATTCCTTTTTTCCATTTATTTCCTCCGTCTCTTTTTTTTCTTGCTGTCAAAATGACTGAATCATCATTGCAACCGCGTCCTGAAGGATTCGTGCCATCCCTGAAAAGTGAAGCAAAATGCAAAATAAAACCGAAAAAGCAGAGGGGTGCGGTGGCTGAGTCCCGTCATCCCAGCACTTTGGGAGGCCGAGGCAGGCGGATCACCCGAGGTCAGGAGTTCGAGACCAGCCTGGCCAACGTGGTGAAACCGCGTGTCTCTACTAAAAATACAAAAATGAGCCGTAATTACAGGTGGGCGCCTGTAGTCCCAGCTACTCAGGAGGCTGAGAGGCAGGAGAAGGGCTTGAACCCAGGAGGCGGAGGTCGCAGTGAGCTGAGATCTCACCACTGAAGTCCAGCCTGGGTGACGACAGCCAGACTCCGTCTCAAATACAAAAACGGGGGGCACAAAACTGAAGGGTGATGCTGTGTCTGTCCCAGCCTTGACTTGATTCAAATCAGAGCTTTTTCCTCTTCCTTTCTCCAACCTTCTGGGGGAACGCCGCTAAGAAGCCGCAAGGTACATTTCAGTAAAAGAAGGATGTGTCTTCCAAGCAAAACTCAAAGATGCCTCCGCAGCTCTGGGGTTCACATCAGGTGCCCCCAGAAACACAGGGAGCACCCCAGTCCACTGCTAGGAGAAAGAACTAAGCCGTATTTTCAGCAGGGGCCCGGCCTCCGCGCTGTCTTCTAACACCCTGTCCTCAGGGGAGAAGCGAGAGGTTTGTTTTTTTTTAACACTTGAATACAAATATTTATAAGTTTATTTATATCTCAGTTTTACAAGATGTACATTCATCGTACAGGGCCTCACAAAACGCAGTCTGTTGCTGGAAGTCCACATAAGGCCGTTAAACCTTCAGAGCCGCAGAAAGACCCACCAGGGTGCTGCTGTTTCTCTCCCTCAACCCCCCGCCCAACTCCGAGAATATCAGAGGGACACACATTTTAAGAATGTGGGTTTGGGGAACGGCGTGTGATTTCGTTCCATTCAAAGCAATCCCTGAAAAACTCTCTACACACAGGCATGTCTTGTATGCCTGACCGAGACGCAGCCGTGGCGACGGGCTGAGTCCCACCAGGTCGCTCACACCTTGAAAAAGGAAAGGGAAAAAACACACAAACAGCAACAGGCTGAAGAAATAGAAAAATAAAGGTAAGATGGTGTCACATTTACACTCCACATAATTAAAATAGTACATATTTATGAATTCGCAACCGAGGGAAAAAAATAAATAACACAGCCACAGACAGCTTTCCCGCGGAACCTGTAGGTACAAGAAGCTGAATCCGTGGAAAGCCTCCCCTTTGAATAAATAGCAGGTTTCATCGCTTTGAAAACTCACAGTCTCTACGATCCCTCAGCGAGTTCTCATTAAATAGCAAATTTCAATAAAGCATTTACAGATGGCATCAAGTTATCGCTGCGTATTGAAAAACTCGGCATATTGACTAAGCTAATTCTTTTTAAATAAATTAGGCACCAGTTCTGGTTTTTCTTTTTAAAGGTCAAACGCGTCCTCTGAAAAGCTCTGTCCTCACCCCAGACCTCCTCACAAACCAGGAAGAGAGACTCGGCTTTCAGCAAAGTGCCTTTGGAAAAAAAAAAAAAAAAAAAACGCTGGAATTAAAGGGAACTGACAGTTCTTATTCTTTATTTTTTGACAGAGAGTTTCCCTCTGTCACCCAGGCTGGAGTTCAGTGGTACGATCTCGGCTCACCGCAACCTCTGCCTCCCGGGTTCAAGCGATTCTCCCGCCTCAGCCTCCTGAGTAGCTGTGATTACAGGCATATGCCACCACTCCCGGCTAATTTTTTGTATTTTTAGTAGAGATGGGGTTTCTCCATGCTGGCCAGGCTGGTCTCGAACTCCTGACCTCAGGTGATTCTCCTGCCTCAGCCTTCTGAGTAGCTGGAATTACAGGTGCCTGCCAGCACACCCGGGTAGCTTTTTGTATTTTTAATAGTGATGGGGTTCCGCCACGCTGGCCAGGCCGGTGTCAAACTCCTGACCTCCTGATTTGCCCACGTCAACCTGCCAAAGTCCTGGGACGCCGTCCCTGGCCTGTGCTGCTTCGCAGGGACACATTTCTGAAAGGTCAGCGTCTTAACCAGGGCTTGGCGGCCACCTGAAACCATCCCGGCTTCACTGGGGTTAAACGCCCAGCTGTCCCCGGTGTCTGGAGTTTCCATAGCCACTCACAAGACCTCGGTCATGGGACAGTTTGCGTGTCCGGCTGCACTTGCAAATGGCAGAGAGGTCACTCGTGTGATAGTGTCTCTGGAGCAGCCAAAAAAAACCTGTCATTTTTAAAAGTTGATTTCTTTTCCATTTCCTCCTTTTTTTGGTGGTGGAGGGGGGATGTCTCAAAATGACTCAATCATCTTCGTCGACAACACCCAGGAGAATCCGAGCCACCGTCGAAAAGTGAAATAAAATGAAAATTAAAAGACCAACATTGGCCGGGCGCGGTGGCTCACGTCTGTCATCCCAGCACTTTGGGAGGCCGAGGCGGGCTGATCACAAGGACAGGAGTTCGAGACCAGCCTGGCCAACATGGTGAAATCCTGTCTCTACTAAAAATACAAAAAAAAAAAAGAAAAAAAAACATTAGCTGGGAGTGATGGCAGACGCCTGTAATCCCAGCTACTCGGGAGGCTGAGGCAGGAGAATCGCTTGAACCCAGGAGGCGGAGGTTGCAGTGAGCTGAGATCATGCCACTGCACTCCACCCTGAGTGACAGCGCGAGACTCTCTCTCAAAAAAAAAAAAAAACGCACAAAAGCAAAGCATGATACTAACCAGCAAACGCCACGCCCATCACACTAACTTTGCAATTGGAAAAACGGGTGTTGGATGTTTTTATCCATGTAAATCACACAGGCACGGAATGTCTCCCACCTCCCTGTTCACCCACACTGTAGAGACCCAGCCATCACGGATGCTTAACTCAAACCCCTCTCCCCTACCCAGCCCCACCAGAGAAGTCTCTGCAATTTCAAGGGGCCGAAGCTTTTCAAACTATGCACCAGCTGGAGGCTCGGCCAGAGACGGCTAATCTAATATCAACATCCAGTAAATCCAATTCCTTCTACTGTGGCTGTTTCACAGTCAGACAAGGAAAAGAGACAGAGACCTGGATGTGTCAGAAAAGGACTTCAACAGCCGAACGAACAAAGAAGCGGCTTTTTCTCCACCGGCCGGTGTCAAACCTCCGTGGGCTCTTTGAGCAAATTCTCCGGAGGGGAAAAGGAACCATGTCTTAGGACTCAACCCAACGACTTTAAGTCCGGCCAGCAACGAATTCCTAAGAACACGCTGAGGCTGGAGGGTCACACGCATCTGACAAACCAAGTCCACTTTGCTTTCAGAGGGGTGTTTTCTGCTTTGCCACCAAGCTCCCCAGAACGCTGTTGGGAAAGCAGCGTGACTGTGAACAGCACTTTGTTTTCAGCAGAAAGCACCAAGATCGGCCAACGTGTGCCCACCCGATCGGTTTCATTTCTCCTATCCTGTGGGGAGGGAGGTGCCGTTTCCACATAAAATGTGCACGCAACCGTGTCTCTGCAGGGACTTCCAAGAAACCAAACCCAGACACATCACATTTATATGTCCTCGTCTCCCCAGTCCCTCCTAAATATCCCAGAAAAAAAAAAAGAAAAGAAAAAGGAGGCCGGGCTCAGTGACACCGGCCTGTCATCCCAGCACTTTGCGAGGCTGAGGTGCGCAGATCGTCTGAGATCAGGCATTCAACACCAGCCTTGCCAACATGGCGAAATCCCATCTCTACTAAAAAATACAGAAATTAGCCAGGCTTGGTGGCGGGTGCCCATAGTCCCATCTACTCAGGAGGGTGAGGCACAAAGAGTCGCTTCAACCCGGGAGGTGGAGGTTACAGTGCAGACCAGCATCGTACCACTGTACTCCAGCCTGGGTGACACAGCAAGACAGATGGAAGGAAAGACAGAGAGAGAGAGAGAGAGAGACAGAGACAGAGACAGAGGCAGAGAGACACAGAGAAAGAGAGAGAGAGGAAGGAAAGAAGGTCACAGAGAGAGAGACAGAGAGAGTAGAGAGAGAGAGAGGAGAGAAGGAAGGAAGGAAAGAAAGAAAGACAGACAGAAAGAAAGAAAGAAAGAAGGAAAGAAAGAAAGAAGGAAAGAAAGAAAGAAAGAAGGAAAGAGAGAAAGAAAGAAGGAAAGAGAGAAAGAAGGAAGGAAAGAGAGAAAGAAGGAAGGAAGGAAGGAAGGAGAGAAAGAAACAAGAAAGAAAGATAAAGAAGGAAAGAGACAGAAAGAAAAGAAGGAAAAAGAGAAAGAAAGAAGGAAAGAGACAGAGAAAGAAAAGAAAGATGGAAAGAGAGAAAGACTGAGAAATAAAGGACAGAGAAAGAAAGAATGAAAGAAACAGAAAGAGGAAGGAAGGAATGAAAGAGAAAGAGGAAGAAAGGAAGGAAAGAAGGAAGGAAGGAATAACAGAGAAGAGAGAGGGAAAAAGAAAGCAGAAAAGAAAGATGGAAGGAAGGAAGAAAAGAAAGAAAAAGAGAAACAAACAAAGAGAAATAAAGGACAGAGAGAAAGAAAGGAGACAGAGAGAAAAAGAAAGAGAAAGGAAAGAAAAAGAAAGAGAAAATAAAGAGAGAGAAAAGAAAGAGAAAGTAAAGAAAAAAGAGAAAAGAAAGCAAAAGATAGAAAAAAAGAAAAAGAGAATGAAAGAAAAGAAAGAAACAAAAGAGAAAGGAAGGAAGGAAGGAAACAAAGAGAAAGAGAAAGAGAGACAGAGAAGCACAGGCCCTTGGTGGCAAGAGCTGCTCACAGCCCAACCTGAAAACCTCATTTCCTTCCGTCCCGGAGTTTCAGGGACAAAGCAGCAGCCGGCACCCATGTACCCAACACTCATTCGGGGACCGCCCATCCACACTACAGAAAGTCACCCAACTTCTCTCCCGGGAGAAAAGCAGAAGACCCCCCCCCCCGTCTCAACAGAAACGAGCACCCCACAGACACAGTTCTCTGGGCTGCATCTGTCTCGGGGGGCCCATTTGCGAGGGGGAACCCTGCCTCTCTCTGCATATTAAATCAAACCTAAGCAAGAGGGTCCTCCTGGCAGGCCCGGGGACTCAACCGTTCCAGCGTAGTTGACAGCAAACAACTCTTATTTTATTTTGAGACAGGGTCTCGCTCTGTCGCCCAGGCTGGGGTGCAGTGGCACGATCTCGGCTCACCACAACCTCCGCCCGCCAGGGTTCAAGCAATTCTCCTGCCTCAGCCTCCCAAACAGCTGGGATTACAGGCACCCACAACCACGCCTGGCTAATTTTTGTATTTTTAGTAGAGACGGAGGGGGGGTTTCACCATCTTGGCCAGGCTGGTCTTGAACTCGTGACCGCGTGATCCACCCGCCTCGGCCTCCCAAAGTGCTGGGATGACACGCATAAGCCACAGTGCCTGGCTCAGTTAAGTCTATTTTAAAAGTTCAGATTCAGGCCAGGCGCAGCGGCTCACACCTGTAATCCCAGCACTTTGGGAGGCCGAGGCGGGCGGATCCGGAGGTCAGGAGTTTGAGACCAGCCTGGCCAACATGGCAAAATACCATCTCTGTAAAAACACAAAAAAAATTAGCCGGGCACGGTGGTGGGTGCCTGTGATCCCAGCTCCTCGGGGGGTTGAGGCGGGAGAATCGCCTGAACCTGGGAGGCAGAGATTGCGGTGAACCCAGCCCAGGCCACAAGAGCGAAACTCCATCTCAAAAAAAAAAAAAAGCTTAAAAAAACAAAGTTCCAATTCTACAGACACCAGGCATTTGTCTTTCTACTCACGTGGAGTGAGCTTTTTGTTGAGGGGAAATTATGACAGACGGTTCTGTTTCCATTTTTCAAAACTACTCTAAGCCGTTTTGGGGAGAGAAAAAAAAAATATATATATATATATATATGGATGAACACATCTTAGCAAGCACTTTTCCCAAATCTTACAGACTCATGAATCAAGCTACGTCTCAAACATTCAAAATGCAGTTCTTCTTTTAAAGAAAAATTTCAGCTTAACTATAAAACCCTCTCTTTCTCTGTCTTTTTTTTTTTTTAATTCCCAGGTTTTTAAAAAGAAAACCCTTTGAAAGAGGCAAACTCTCGAACGCCCGGGTTAAGAGAAGCGGCACGTGATTTTAAAACCACTGAATCTGCGTTCTCTTTCTCTCTCTCTGTCATTTTTACAGCGGTCCTTACTTTTTTAAATAAAAAATGGTGAAGGGGGTTTTTGGTTTGTGTAAAGAGTTATCAGCTCAGTGAGGAGGAAGAGAATTTTCTCTTAGGCCAGGTGCAGTGGCTCGTGCCTGTCATCCTAGCACTTTGGGAGGCCAAGGCAGGCAGGTCACCTGAGGTCAGAAGTTCGAGACCAGCCTGAACATGACGAAACCCTGTCTCTACTAAAAACACAAAAATTAGCCGGGCGTGGGTGGCAAGTGCCTGTTACCCCAGCTATTTGGGAGGCTGAGGCAGGAGAACGGCTTGAACCCCGGGGGGTGGAGGTTGCAATGAGCCGAGCTGATCCCACTGCCTTCCAGCCTGGGTGACAGACCCAGACTCCATCTCCAAAAAAAAAAAAAGTGTTCTCTTATGTGGGAGGAAAAAAGTTGTGTTTTGTTGGTTTTTTTTTTTTCTCCCCAGCTTGGTCAGGGAAAAGGATCTAAATCAGAAGCTAGGACAGGAAACTTTCAAGGCTGAATCCAGGAAGCTGCAGGCATCTTGACCACTGAATATTACTCAACGTTGGCTGGGAAGAAGAGAAACTTTGTTTCTCTCTGGAAAGTCCCTGGTAACTAACGTAAAACATGCAGATAAATCTTCTTGGAGTTCATGAAGCCCTTCCTGTGTTCCCAGAAAACCAATCAGAACATGTGATGTGGGTCTCTCAAAAGCTGGGTGCAGAAACATGAATATTTTGGGTCATTTCATTTTTTTTTTATTGAGCCGGAGTTTCGCTCTTGTCACCCAGGCTGGAGTGCAATGGCGCGATCTCGGCTCACCGCAACCTCCGCCTCCTGGGTTCAGGCAATTCTCCTGCCTCAGCCTCCCGAGTAGCTGGGATTACAGGCACACGCCACTGTGCCCAGCTAATTTTTTGTATTTTTAGTAGAGACGCGTTTTCACCATGTTGATCGTGATGGTCTCGATCTCTTGACCTTGTGATCCACCCGCCTCGGCTTCTCAAAGTGTTGGGATTACAGGCGTGAGCCACCGCGCCCGGCCTTGGGTCCGGTCATTTCAAGCGAGTGTCCACGCCATGCCAGCTGTGATGGCAGGTTGCTATTCAAGGTTTATAAAACCGGGGGCATACTGGGAGGCCGAGGCGGGCCCATCACCTGAGGTCAGGAGTTCGAGACTAGCCTGGCCAACAGGGTAAAACCCCCTCTCTACTAAAAATAAAAAAAATTAGCCTGGGGTGGTGGCATATGCCTGTGGTCCTGGCTACTCGGGAGGTCGAGACAGGAGAATCTCTTGAACCCGGGAGGCAGAGGTTGTGGTGAGCCGAGATCATGCCACTGCACTCCGGCCTGGGCTTTGTATCAAGTGTCTGTGTCAAAAAACAAAACAAAACAGAAAGAAAAAGCTGGGAGAATGCTCAAGATGGAGAACGGTAGAATGAGAAGAGGTCACCACAATCTCTGCCTCCTGGGATCAGGCAATTCTCTTGCCTCAGTCTCCTGAGTAGCTGGGATTACAGGCACGCACCACCATGCCCAGCTAATCTTTTGTATTTTTAGTAGAGACGGGGTTTCGCCATGTTGACCAGGATGGTCTCGATCTCTTGACCTCGTGATCCACCCGCCTCGGCCTCCCAAAGTGCTGGGATTACAGGCGTGAGCCACCGCGCCCGGCACAGTAATGCCTTTACCTATCAGACGCTATTATTTTTTTCTTTTAAATCTATAATATTTATAATATTGCACATCATTCCATTTCACTCAAGTCAATGTTGCATCACTATTAAACCTTAAAACCACGCGTCCGTGTCCGTGTCTCAGGCAAGTCATTTGCGTCTGAATTCTGTGAATCAGCAAAAAAACACCAAACCAAACCGAAAATCCCAGTCGGCTGGGATTGAAATACTGGAAAAAGTTGTCAAGTCGCCTCTTCTGTGGCACAAGAGACCCCGACCCGTTCCCGTGCTGTGGGGCCTGCTGTGTTGGCTGAGTTCACGCTCCTCATCCAGGTCCCCGGAAGGTGGGAGAGTCTCAACGTGGGAGGTTCGAGTCTCCCTCGCCTCCCCTTCCAAGCCCGGTTCAAGTCCTCAGCCTCAGCCGGAACTGTTTCCTTATTGCTGTCTGGAGGATGGGGGGCGGTGGAGGGGAACCCAGCCCCTGCCTCCTGGGGTTGCAAACTCCACATTGAGATCCACACCGCTTCTGCAGCTCCTTGGGTGAGAGACGGAGTAGAAAATCCCTTGGCAACGAAGAAATGGCGTTTCCATCGGAGACCAGCCCCGGGACCTTTGCAGTTTCCTCGAATGTAGGATCTTCCAAACGTCTGTACTTAGCCGCATGCATACAGGGTGTTAGCGGAGGAAGATGCAGCCAGGTGGGGTTCCCCTTCTCCAGGGTCCCTGGACGGACGAGGGGCCTTGGAGAGGGGCGGGGCAGGGCGCACGGTGGCTCACCCCCTCCGCCTTCTGCACCGTCTCCGTTCGTGGACCGTGGACCGTCCCAGGAGCCCACTCCCCAGGTCTCTTGCGGGAGCGCCCGGCTTGCAGGAGCACGCGGGTGCAGGTGCACTGAGGAGTCCCCCCTTGCAGGAACACTGCGGAGACCCCGGGTTGCAAGAGCACGCGGGTGCAGGGGCATGCACTGAGGACCCCCGGGGTGCAGGAGCACTGAGGAGCCCCCTGGTTGCAGGAGCACATGGGTGCCGGTGCACTGAGGAGCCTCCGGGTTGCAGAAGGACTGAGGAGTGCCCTGGTTGCAGGAGTCTCCGGGTTGCAGAAGCACAGAGAAGCCCCCCTGGTTGCAGGAGCACGAGGGTGCCAGTGCACTGAGGAGACCCCGGATTTCAGGAGCACAGAGGAGCCCCCCTAGTTGCAGGAGCACGTGGGTGCCGGTGCACTGAGGAGCCCCCGGGTTGCAGAAGGACTGAGGAGTGCCCTGGTTGCAGGAGTCTCCGGGTTGCAGAAGCACAGAGAAGCCCCTCTGGTCGCAGGATAACGAGGGTGCCAGTGCACTGAGGAGACCCCGGATTTCAGGAGCGCAGAGGAGCCCCCCTGGTTGCAGGAGCATGTGGGTGCCAGTGCATTGAGGAGTCCCCAGATTTCAGAAGCACTGAGAAGGTCCCCTGGTTGCAAGAGCACGTGGGTGCCGTGCACTGAGGAGACCCCGGGTTGCAGAAGCACAGAGGAGCCCCCCTGGTTGCAGGGGCATGTGGGTGCCAGTGCACTGAGGAGACCCCGGATTTCAGGAGCGCAAAGGAGCCCCCGGGGTGCAGGAGCACTGAGGGCCGCGGCGGCTCCGGGCCGCGGGAGGAGCTCGAAGGGGAGGTGGAGTGCAGGACGCGGTGCAGGCGGGGTGCGCGGAGCCCCAGGGTCCGCAGGCGCGCAAGGCGGGGAGGACGGCGCGCTGGGGTCAGAGCCCCAGGGCCTCCGCGTGCTTGCGCGCCTTGAGCCGCAGGTCGGCGATGCTGGAGTTTTTGCTGTTGCTCTTCGCGGCGGCGGCGACCACGGCGGCGGCCGAGGCGGACTCGGCCAGCGACGCGATGGGCAGCCCGAACGGCGGCGGGGGGAACATCAGGTAGGGCGCGTGCGCCGCCAGGTGCGGGTGCAGGTGCGGGTGCGCGTGGGCCACGCCTTCCAGCTGCAGCTGAGCCTGGACCTGCGGAGCGGACCCGGGCGCTGTGAGGGCGCAGGATGGGGACTGGGGGACCCTCCCCGCCCCCCCGAAACCCCCCAGCGCGTCTCTTCTCCCCCGGGGAGCGTCACCCCTTCTCCCACTCTGCAAACCACCCCCCACCCGACTATACTCTTTCCCCCCGGCCCAGAGCTGGCGCTGCCTTCGGGAGTAGCCGGGCCAGGAGAATCCAAACAGCTCCCCGAAAAGCGCATCGGAATCGGGTTCACCTCGGGGCACCCACCAGGGAGTTCAAGATGCGTTCTGTTTCCCGGGATTCAGCGTCTGGACATCAGCTTATCCCACCGCCCCCAAGTACGTAACACCAGCTCCCCAAGCCTCTCCTGGGAACATCAGGTCCCCAAGCCTCTCCCGGGGACAGCAGCTCCCCAAACCTCTACCTGGAGACAGCAGGTCCCCAACCCTGAAAGGTGTGGGGACACTAGCTTCCCAAGCCTCTCCTGGGAACATCAGGTCCCCAAGCCTCTCCCGGGGACAGCAGCTCCCCAAACCTCTACCTGGAGACAGCAGGTCCCTAACCCTGGAAGGTGTGGGGACACCAGCTTCCCAAGCCTCTCCTGGGAACATCAGGTCCCCAAGCGTCTCCGGGGGACGACAGCTCCCCAAGCCTGTCCCTGGAGACATCAGGTGCCCAAGCCTCTCCCTTGGGAACACCAGCTACCCAACCGTTTCCCAGGGACACCAGCTCCGAAAGTCTCTCCCCGGAGACAGCAGGTCCCCAAGCCTGGGGAGTGGGGAAACACCAGCTTCCCAACCCTCTCCCTCAGGAACATCAGGTCCCCAAGCCTCTCCCTGTGGACACCAGCTCCCCAAGGTTCTTCCAGGGAAAGCATGTCTCCAAGCCTCTCCCCGAGGGACATAAGGTCCCCAAGCGTCTCCCCAGGGACATCAGCTGCCCCAAGCCTCTCCTGGGGACACCCGCTCCCCAAGCCTCTTCCAGGGAAACCAGGTCCCCAAGCCTCTCCCCGAGGGACATCAGGTCCCCAAGCATCTCCCCAGGGACATTAGCTGCCCCAAGCCTCTCCCGGGGAAACCAGGTCCCCAAGCCTCTTCCAGGGAAACCAGGTCCCGAAGCCTCTCCCCCAGGGACACCAGCTCCCCAAGGCTCCATTGCGCAAAGCCAGGCAGGCCTGCAGGCTCCAGCGGCCTCATTTCACTGGGTCCTGCATCCCAGAGACTGTGCAGGAGGTAGGCTCTGTCCCCAGTCTGGAGACCACGTGCCCAGGAGGGGACAACAGGAGGGACGCAGACCCCCCTCCTTCGGGCCTGAGCCGTGGAGACTTGGAGAGCTCCCGCTCGGGGTCCATTTCTGAATTGTTCATTTACGATGTACACCTTTATAGGTGCAGCTCCCAGTGCCACCCCCAATGCCCTCCACCCTCAGCCAGCAGAGGCAGAGGCCGGACGTCTGGGACCTGAGGTCTTTTGGCAAACGAGAGCGGGGAATAAAAACGCCGACCTGTCCCCTTGAAATAAAACGATCAAGAATGGGGGCCACGCGTCCCCCCTGCAATCCCCCGGCCCAGTTCCACCCAGGCTTGCAGCCTCGACCCCCAAACTGGAAACCGAGGCAGCCGTGCTGCGTCCAGCCAGGGCGCACGTGGGCACTGTGCACGCAGTTCCCAAATCTCCCCCAATCCCAAATCGGCTCGAGCTGAGCAGGGTGTCACCAGCTCAGAGGTGCACAGCCCAGGATGGGGGGGGGCAGGAGCCGGGCAGATGCCCCAGGCCCTCGGGCAGTTGAGGGATTAGTGACAGGGGCGGGAGTTTCCCGTGGGGACACCAGCTCCCCAATCCTGTCTCCCGGGAACAGCAGCTCCGCAAGCCTCTTTCTGGGACGCCAGCTCCCCAAACCTCTCTCCCTGGAACACCAGGTCCCCAAGGCTCTATCCCATCTCTGATACTCAGGCCCACGCATCCCACCTTTCTTAACCAGGCAGACAGCCAGGTGGGGGCGGTGTCTGGCTGGGTGGGATTTCTCCCCACTCTGATTTGTGTAAGATTTCGGCTTAAGCTTGTGTATGTCCACCTTTCCAAACGTGGCTCTTGGAGTTTACAGCCTGATATAAGTATTTTTTTTTCTTTTTTTGAGACAGAGTCTCAGAGTCCAGCTCCGTCACCAGGCTGCAGTGCAGTGGTGTCACCTGAGCTCACGGCAACCTCCGCCCCCGCAGGTTCAAGCAATTCTCCTGCATCCCTCTCCGAAGTAGCTGGGATTACAGACGCATGACACCACCCCCGGCTAATTTCTGTGTTTTTAGTAGAGACGGGCGTTTCGCCGTGTTGGCCAGGCTGGTCTCGAACTCCCGACCTCGGGTGATCCGCCCGCCTCGGCCTCCCAAAGTGCTGGGATGACAGACACGAGCCACCACGGCCCCGGTCCAGCCTCGTTTAATATGTGCCAAGATGCCTCTAAATGCTCCCTTGGAAAAGCCACTTCCTCCCCCTCCCCAGGGCTAGCCGAGAAGTCTTGGGGAGCAGCCGGGAGTGTCAGGATTTGGGAGGTAGTGCGGGCTGGGGGAGGGGGTTGGGGGGTGCCGGGGAGCAGAGGACGGATCCCCCGGGCTCTTCAGAGGAGGAAAAATCAGGTACCTGTTGGAAAGGCATCCGCAAAGCTCCCATATTCACGTAGGGTGCCACCCGGCAGGCGTCTAGGTGGTTGGCGGTGCCCAGGATGACTCCTGCAGCCAAAGGGAAGAGGTGTGAGTGTGGGGGTCCCCCCAGGAAGGCCCCCCCAGCTTCAGGGTCCCACCCCCAAGCCCCGACACCCACCTTTATGCATCTGATTCTCTTGTTTCCGGCACTTGGCTCTACGATTCTGGAACCACACCTTGGTGGGAAGGCAGACAGAGTTGCACAAGGGTCTGAGAAATCAGCCCGGCCTCGCCAGAGAGCAGCCTTCCTGCCAGGCTGAACGGAGCACTTTTGCACCTCTGGGAGCCCGGAGGTAACCGATGGGGGGGGTGCCAGCCCCTTACGGACCCTCTGTTTCCACCCATGCATAACTGCCTACCTAGAACTGGAAGTTATGGGTTTCTTTTTTTAATTGAGACAGAGTTTCCCTCTTGTTACCCAGGCTGGAGTGCAATGGCGCGATCTCGGCTCACCGAAACCTCCGCCTCCCCGGTTCAGGCAATTCTCCTGCCTCAGCCTCCGGAGTAGCTGGGATTACAGGCACGCGCCACCGTGCCCAGCTCATTTTTTGTATTTTTAGTAGAGACGGGATTTCACCATGTTGACCAGGATGGTCTCGATCTCTCGACCTCATGATCCACCCGGCTCGGCCTCCCAAAGTGCTGGGATTACAGGCGTGCACCACCACGCCTGGCCAAATTTTTTTTTTTTCTGTTTTTAGAGGAGACGGGATTTCTCCATGTTGGCCAGGCTGGTCTCGAACTCCCGACCTCAACTGATCTGCCCTCCACGGCCTCCCAGAGTGCTGGGATGACAGGCGTGGGCCACTGAGCTTGGCCCCGAACTTGACATTGCTAAACCCTCTGTGCCCCAGGTAAGTGACACCTGTGAGTCAATACTGGTGAATTTAAAACGAAAAAGTGCATTCTGAGACAGTAGAAATGCACTCTGCGACTTAGCAGCATTCTGGGTGGGCACCCCGAACCCCAACGCCTGGACACCCAGAGAAAAACCCCGACTTTTGACCTTCATGCTTTACCCAGCAAGATAGTGGGTGAGCAGATGGCCTAAGAGCCCTCCCCTCCCCCGTGCCCAGAAAACCTCTTTCCCTTCCCGTGGCCTCCTCGGAAGTCCTGGGGAGCTGAAAGGGTTCCATTAATATTATGGGACTTGTGAACATCCCGGAGAGGGTCCCCCAGGAGTAGCGGGCTGTGCAGTAGGGGCGTCCTGCTCCTGTTACGCCTTCTGAGTCTCAGGGGAAGCCTCAAGAAAGTGGGGTGCAGCAGAACAGGAAACCCCCAAGCAGCCTGGGGAAAAATCACAGGCCTCATGTCAAGACTTGGGTGCAAATTCCAATCCCTGCCCTCCCAGGCAGGCCAGGAAAGGCAGGGAACTTAGGCTCCCCTCCTCCGCCGCCCCCACAGCACCCCCTGGCACTGTCAGTCCCTGGATTCCTTTTCACAGGGTTTCTGTGGCAGCTCTACCTGCACGCAGACCCACACTCACTGCCCAAGACAAATAATTTCTACAGAGACGGGCACTGTCAGCCAAGCCGGTGAGCCACCCAGTAGCTCCAGCTGTTCGCTGCACCCCACCGTGCAGAGCCTGGGGCCGGCGCCCCTGTAAATCGAACCTCAGAAAACCCTTAGAGTTTGGAAGCAAAACAGCCTGGTCTCGAACCCAGGACCGAGCCTCCCTCAGCCCTCTCGGAATAACATTTTTAGTTCGTAAGTGGCTCCCGCCGGGAGGCAGGGCACTTGGAAAACTTTATCCTCTTCCCCAGCAAAGTAATCCTCCCTACCCTCCCCAATAAAAGGCCCCCAGCCTGGGGCTCGTATTGAAATTCACCCATAATTGGCCTGATGCCAAAGCCCGCCTCGAGACCCCAAAAGCACACTGCCCCTGCACCCGCGCCGTGCAAGCCGGGGCCACCCAGAAGCCCCAGGAAGGCCATTTACAAAAAGAAAACAGGATCCTCTTGAAATCTGGAAATCCCGGTTCCCTCTCCCTTTCCCACAGCGAGGGGGAAAAATTAATAAGATTCTGAAAAATCAACGTGATGAATTAGCTGCGTAGTGAAATCCTAATAAATCAGGGCTGGAGTGAGTGATTCAGGATCAATTCCAATTAGGCCTGAATATGGTAAGTGCAGTGTGTTACACTGTTTTAGAGACTTATTTCTTCATTAAGCAGCAGTCACGGATTTCTTCCACAAACGCCACTAATGCGATTTCCGTTTGATTTCCATTACAGACAGTAAATAATGACATTTAATTTAGCTGTGCGCCATAAACCCAGAGGTAGCCCCTGTAATGAAATCACAGCCTGCCCCTCACCGTGGTCTCATAACTTTCGATTATAACGCTGACAGCTGGACGATATGAGTTTTGAACGCCCCCACTAAAAATAAAAGCTTAATGACGACCAGCTCCGTCTGCCTACCCAATTTATATACGGCAAAGTCCCACAGTCCATTGAAACTCTATCACCCGACAGCGGGGGACACGCTGTACCCTGAGAGGTAACCCAAGCGGTGTGACGTCCGTGGGACTGAAATATCCCTCCTGTCCCAGCACTTTGGGAGGCCGAGGCGGGTGGATCACGAGGTCAAGGGATCGAGACCATCCTGGTCAACATGGTGAAACCCCGTCTCTACGAAAAACACAAAAAATCAGCTGGGCACGGCGGTGCGTGCCTGTAGTCCCAGCTACTCGGGAGGCTGAGGCAGGAGAATTGCCTGAACCCAGGAGGCAGAGGCTGCGGTGAGCCGAGATCGTGCCATTGCACTCCAGCCTGGGTAACAAGACCGTCTCAAAAACGTAAAAAATAAAATAAAATAAGATATCCCTCCTGGACCCCGTCCCGTCCACCCTGACACCTTCCACCGGGTGATATCCCTGTTTGAACTGATTGATTTTTCGGGAGGAGCTGAACGCTGCTGGCCAACCTTTACGATGGCCAGGGACGCTTCTCCCTGCGGGCCGTGGAGAATGATGCCTTTCATTCCGTTCCCATATCTGTTATTATTATAATTATTATTTACCAGGGTCAAATTTCCCTGGGCCTCCAGGATCGATTGCCCTCAGCCCTCTCTCCCGAAGTGTGTTTATTTTGGGGGGGGTGGTTCTCGGGGTCTGCACACGCACCCCACCGTCACCAATTTTCTGCAACTGTTCTAAGGTAATAGACTACAGAAAGAAATAGTGTGGAATTAAATTACGAGTAATTTATTTTTATAGAAACAGTCCATCAACAGCTGGGACGTAGGAGAGGTCCCAGGCAGACAGACACACCAGGACGTGACATACGTGGGACACCCCCGTCCGCCAAACTTTAATCTTTTCATTAATTTATCCGGGGCTGTCCCATCCATCTTGTGGGACAGGGCTGGGTGGTGTCGAAAGCCCACCTTCCTTCCCTCACGGAGGCCACAGACGTGTGACCAGGATCTCCCCGTCCTGGACAGAAGCGTTTTGGGGACTGCAGCTGTCAGCCACGCCACAGCGCCTGGAAGTCTTTATTTAACGCTCAGGATTCTAAGAAAGGCTTTTCAGTGCAGCCACAGGGGAAGACAGAAGGGACCCAGGGAATGAGGGGCCAACATATATTTTTTAAATGAAAGATCTCAAAAGAGACTCTGCAGCAAACCCATCTGTGTTGTCATCCTCTAAGCAAAAGTGAGGGAAACTTGTGCTTGAGTGGCTGGATCTGGTAATGGACCCCACAGAAACGGAAGGAAATTAGGACTTAAAAATACACACACACACACACACACACACACACACAGCGACATATAGACACACACACAGACATATATATATACACACAGACACACACAGACATATACACACACAGACATATACATACGCACACAGACATATATATACACAAACACACACACACATATACACACACAAATATACACACACACAGACATATATACACACACACATAAACACATAGACATATACACACACAGACATATACACACACAGACATATATATATACACACAAACACACACACAGACATACACACACAAATATACACACACAGACATACACACATATATATACACAGACACACATATACACACACAGAGATATACACACACAGACATATATACACACACAGAGACATATATACACACACATATAAACACACAGACATACACACACACAGACATATATACACACACAGACATACACACAGACACACAGAGATATACACACACACAGACATATACACACACAGAGACATATATACACACACATATAAACACACAGACATACACAGACATATATATACACACACGCAGACATATATATACACAAACACACACAGACATATAACACACAAATATACACACAGACATATATACACACCACATAAACACACAGACGTACACACAGACATATACATACACACACAAACATATACACACAGAGATATACACACACACATATACACACACAGAGACATATATACACACATATAAACACACAGACATACACACAGACATATATATACACACAGACATATACACACAGACATACACACACGCAGACATATATACACACACAGAGACATATATACACACACAAACACACAGACATGCACACACAGACATATATATACACACACACAGACATATAGACACACAGACATATACACACACAGAGACATACACACACATATATACACACACACATATATACACACACATACATATACACCCACAGACATATATATACACACACATGGATACACACACACATACATATACACACACATATACACACACAGACATATACACACACACATATACACACACACAGACATATATACACACACATATATATACACACACAGACATATACACACACACATATATACACACACACATATATACACACACACAGACATATATACACACACAGATATATATACACACACAGACATATATATGCACACACATATATATACTGTTTTACAAGATCTTTTATTAACAATATATATTTAATTTCATTTATATATATTTTTAAATGAAAGCTCTCGGAACACCTGCATGTGACACACATATGTATAAACATACGTATTTAATTTCATTTATATATATATGTATTTTAATGAAAGATCTTGTAAAACGCTCCCCATCTCTGGCTAAGCCCTTTGCTTTGAATGGATCTCTCCCCAGTGGACAATCTTAATTTCATTTATTTTCCAACGGGTCCCCAGGGTCCGGGGATCCCGACCCTGTCACTCTCTGGCTCTCTCCCTCTCTCTTCCTCCCTTCTGTCCTGTCCAGAAGCAGGAGGAGTTCAGCTTCCAGGGGGCTGATCTGTCAGGCAGGGGCTGGAAGGAGCCCCCTGGAACCTGCTCTCCCACCAGCACCCAGGAAATAAACTCATACATTTAAGTGAATGTTTGCAAAACCGAGGAAGCCTCTGCCCCCACCCCCGTGCCTGTGCGCACGCCCAGGCTCCTGGACCCCAGGAAATAAATTTATACATTTAAATGAATGTCTAAACAGATAAATTTTCTATTTAGAAATGTCTAAATAGATAAATTTTCACTTAAATGTATAAATTTATTTCCTGGTCCCCAGGAAGTAAATTTATACATTTAAGTGAACGTCCCCAGGAAATAAATTTATACATTTAAGTGAATGTCTGCAGTGCAAGGAAGCCTGTGCCCCCTCGTGCCTCTGCGCACGCCCAGCCTCCTCGTCCCCAGTGCCTGCTCAGATGGGCACTGTGGATTGGCACGTGCCTCTGGGAGCCCCCCAGGCCTGGGCTAATGGTCTCCTCTCATCCAAATGCCAAAAGTGTCCCTCATCCTCCCCAGAGCTCCGAGGAGCAGGAGGGAGGAGGGGTCCTGGGGAGGGGAGGAGGGAGCTGGAGGAAAGACAGGACCCTATTTCTGACCACCTAGGGTCACACTGCAGCCGTCCCCTTTAATTGTAAGCACCCCGAGGAGCCTGGTAGGATTCCTGAGGGTCCTAAATACAGCCAGAAGGGAATCAGGGACAAGATACATGTTTTTAAATGAAACAGCTTGTAAAACACTCTGCGTCAAAACCAACTGTACCTTCACCTCCTAAGCAACATCCAGGGAAACCCAAGTTTGAACGGCTTGACCTCATAACCAATCCCGAGGGAACTAAAGGGAGTTAGGGGCATATATATATATATATATATATATATATATATATATATATATTTTTTTTTTCCAATGAAAGAGCTTGTAAAATGCTCTGCATCAAACCAATCTGTATCTTCATGTCCCAAGTAAAATCGAGGGAAAGCTGTGTTTGAATGGACTGACCCAAGCAGGAACCGAAAGGAATCACCGATGAAAATATATAAACATTTATAGAAACAAATATATATTTACATAAACAAATATATAAATATATATATTCTAAACAAATACATAAATATATATTTTCTAATGAAATATATAAATATATATTTTCTAAACAAATACATAAACATATTTTCTAAACAAATACATAAATATATATTTTCTAAACAAATATATAAACATATTTTCTAAACAAATATATAAATATATATTTTCTAAACAAATATATATTATATATACAAATAAATACACATACAAATACGCATGTTTGTATAAAGAAATATATATACAAATATATATAAACAAATATATATATAGTTGTTTGCCCTTATATATATGTGTATATGCATATGTTTGCCTTTATATATATAAATATATATATATATATTATGGGCTTTTATGTATATATATATACCTACAATGAGTATACACAAATGTGTTTGCCTTTATATGTAAAGACATCTACAAATGAATATATACAATATGTTTACCTACATATAAAAAATATATCTACAAATAAATATAAACAAATATGTTTGCCTTTATATATATATAAATATATGTATATTTTATATGCCTTTATATATATATAAAACTATGTTGTATGCCTTATATATAAATATATATATTTTATGTGCCTTTATATATATAACTGTCGTATGCCTTTACACATATGAATATATATATTTTGTATCCCTTTATATGTATATAACTGTTGTATGCCCTTATATATATAAATATATATATTTTGCTTGTATATAAAACTGTTGTATGCGTTCATATATATAAATATATATATATTTTACATGCATTTATATATATATATAAAACTGTTGTATGCCTTTATATATATATATTTTACATGCCTTTATATATATAAAACTGCTGTATGCCTCTATATATAAATATGTTTTTTACATGCCTTTATATATATATAAAACTGTTGTATGCCTTTATATATATAAATATATATATTTTACATGTTTTTATATATATATAAAAGTGTTGTATGCCTTTATATATATAAATTTATATATTTTACATGCCTTTATATATATATTTGTTGTATGCCTTGATATATATAAATATATATTTTTTATGTGCCTTTATATATATATAACTATGTTGTATGCCTTTATTATATAAATATATATATATTTTACATGCCTTTATATATATATAGAACTGTTGTATGCCTTTATATATATAAATATATGTATTTTACATGCCTTTATATATATAACTATGTTGTATACCTTTATATATATAAATATATATTTTTTACATGCCTTTATATATATATAAAACTATGTTGTATGCCTTTATATATATAAATATATACTTTTTTACATGCCTTTATATATATATATAACTATGTTGTATGCCTTTATATATATATATTTTTTTTTACATGCCTTTATATATATATATAACTATGTTGTATGCCTTTATATATATAAATATATATATTTTACATGCCTTTATATGTATATAACTATGTTGTATGCCTTTATATATAAATATATATTTTATATGCTTTTATGTATATATAACTATGTTGTATGCCTTTTTATATGTAAATAGATATTTTTTAAATGCCTTTATATATACATATAAATGTTGTATGACTTTATATGTATAAATGGATATTTTACATGCCTTTATATATATATAACTATGGTGTATGCCTTTATATATATGAATATATATTTTTTACATGCCTTTATATATATATAACTATGTTGTATGCCTTTATATATAAATATATATTTTGTATGCCTTTATGTATATATAACTATGTTGTATGCGTTTTTATATATAAATAGATTTTTTTTAAATGCCTTTATATATACATATAAATGTTGTATGACTTTATATGTATAAATGGATATTTTACATGCCTTTATATATATATAACTATGGTGTATGCGTTGACACATAAACATACATATAAAGGCAAACAAATATATATATATGCATATGCATAAGAGAGACATGCACAAATCTAAAGGAAAACATGCGTATGCATATAGAGACATATAATATACATATATGTGCGTGTGTGTGTATTTGTTGGAGCCTCGTGCAGACAAACCCAGGGATGCGCCACCCCCGAGGCCGCAGGTGTCTCCCCCACGCCGCGCACCCCGCGCGCCCGCACCCCAGCTCCGCGCGCTCCGGGCAGGGCCCGGCGGCGACCAGGGCGCAGGTGGCGCAGCCGGTGCGCCCCGCGGCCCCCGCGTTCCTACCTGCACGCGCGCCTCCGAGAGCCCCAGGCGCTGGCTGAGCTCCTCGCGCATGAAGGCGTCGGGATAGTGCGTCTCGTCGAACAGCCGCTCCAGCTCGTTGAGCTGCTCCAGGGTGAAGTTGGTGCGGCTGCGCCTCTGCTTCAGCTTGGCCTGCCCGTCCTCGTCCTCCGACTTCACGTCGTCGCGTTTGTCTTTGCATTCGTAAATCCCTGCGTGGCGGCGGGGGGCGCGGGGCTGAGGCCGGGGCCGGGGGGGGGTCGCCTCTCCAAACCCTCCCGGGGTCCCCTCCCCGAGCGCGCGCGCGCGCGGCTCCCCCCAGCTCCAGCGCGCAGACCACCTGGCACCCGGCGCGCATCGCGGGGGGTTCTTTCCGCGCCACGCGTGTCCCGCGGTTGGACACGGGGTAACCCGAAAACCCAATGCGCCTTTACGCAGGGCCCGCGTCGACCCCACGCGGCGGCAAGAGCCGCTTTTTTGGATAAGAACGTTGTTTTCTTGGCCTCCTCTCCAAATCGTTTCCTCAATTATCCACTTCCAGTCTGTTGACATAACCTAACCTTTTTTTTTAATTATTATTATTTCTTTAAAGGAGACTGGGGTGTCAAATCATACTTTTAAAGGAAATTATTATTATTATTATTATTATTTTAGGAAGAGTTGATGACAGTGGGGTCCCCGGCGGGGCTCCCGGGAACGGGACGGGCGGGTTGCGGATTCTGGGTCCGCGGAGAGACGCCATCCCCGTTTGCAGCGCAGCTGGGCGTCGGGGTGCCGGGTCCCTCCGGGGTCTGGCCGAGCTAGAAAAGCCCCTCCTCACGGAACCTGTTTGTCACCAGAACAGCTGAACCCCCCCCCCCACCACGGGGAACGCACCGCCGCAACCTGGGACTCGAACCCCGTTCGGAGAAATTCCTCTTTCCCAGGTACATGTGGTCGGTCGCGCAACCACCCCAGCAGGGTGCCAGAAACGGCCCTTCGTCCCCTCCAAAAAACGGTGACCTGGTTTTATTTGCTGCGGGACGGGGAAGGGCATGAAAAGTCCACCCGCAAAGCTCCTCCAGCGCCCCTCTGCTCCCATCTCCGGCCTGCTGGGCACAGAGGAAGAGCCCCGCGCGGCCTAGGCTGGTGTCAAGGGTAAGACGCTGCCATTTGCGAGTTTAGCCTTGAGACGGTCTCAAAGGCCCGGGTCACCCAGAAGCTTGCAAAGCTCACAAATCCGACCTGCGTAAAGTGAACCTGGTAAAGGCTACCGCGGCGTTCTGTCTTCCTTCCACCACCCACCCCAGGGCCCCCCGCGAGCTGGATTCAGCGCCGGCCACTCATTCCAGCGTGGACTTCAGATTCCCTTTGGCCTCCTAAAACGCACGTGCTTCCAAGAACACGGCGTTCCTTCCCCACCCCTAATCCTTTTCTTGGAGCTGGCCCTGGAGCTTCCTCCTTCATTTCTCTTAAGTGTGAACCCCAGAGATGGAGGCCAGCTGGTAAACTGGGCTTAGGAGGTTCCAAGCACCCTCCTGTGGGCTTTGCAACCCACGGATGGGTGCCCGGGAGTCCTCGCCCCACTCTCCAATCTCCATGTACCTCCAGCATGGGAAACAGCTCTGGTGGGGTCTGCCCCTGCCCAGTCAAGGGGAAAGAGGACTGTCTGTCTGTCCTCTCCTGGGTCTGTCTGTCCTCTCCTGGGTCCCTTAATTCTTATTTTCCGCTTTCAAAAGGCCTGGAGTACACGTTGCTGTGGTAGCATGTGGGGAAGAAGAGAGAGGGCAGACGAGGAAATGCGCGCCTCCGGGAAGGACAGCGGAAAAAGGAACCCCACAGAACGAGCCGCTGGGCCCAGCGAAACGTCTGACGTTGAACTCGGGCCCTAAAAGTCTGGAGCTCAGCCCCGCGTCTAGGGCAGGCAGCAACTGCCTTTGTATGAGTCACAGGGCGGGTGCGCGCGGCAGGAACTGCTGGGTAAGCCCGGCCGGCTCTGCCCGCGTGGCCTCCCAGCCACCGAGGACTGATTTATAATTCATAGCCAGCGTTCTGCTTTCACAAGCTCAAGGCCTTGGGACACTGTCTGGTCACCCGTACGCCGGCAAGGCCACCAATTCCCCCAGAAGTCTGCCACCCGCACCCAAAATGTAGGCCCCAGCAGAGCAGGTAGCCCCAGAGTCTTAGGAAAAAATTACCTTCGGGGGAATTCACCCTCCCCTCCCACCTCTGGGAATCCATCAGCGGAGATTAGATTCTCTCTCTCTTTGTAATGAAAAATAATAGCTGTTAATGATCCTCTGCAGTTTTGACCCTGACACTTTTGCCTCATTTCGTTCTTAAGCTGTACAGAGACCATTTGGTGTGTCTGGAAGGAGATTCGGGGTAGACACGGCCTCTCCCAGCCCGGCTTCCACCACGGGGACATCTCCCACGGAGGTTTCTGGAATAACAGCTGGAGGGGAGCCCCCAGGGCCCGCCTGGCTGCCTGAAACCCGGCTGCGCGCTGACAGCCCGGAGTAGGACGGGCCTCGAATCCACCAGCTTCCCGGGGCGTCCTCACGCCCCATCCATATCCCGGCCACCTGCGGGCACCAGACTGGTTTTGATTTAGACAACAGCTTTGACGGAGATCCAGCCTCCAGGATCAAAGAGGAAAAAAATAAAAATAAAATTGTTCCTTAAGGGAAAGGGAAGCAGGCAGATAGATGGGGCCTTTTCGCCTGTTTCCCCCACGCAGCCTGGAGTCTAACCCGGCGTCTCGCGTAGCCGGGAAGGCGCGGTGGGGAGAGCTCCTCTTTCCGCGCGGGTGACATTAGATGCAGGCCAGCCGCACGGAGACTGAGACAGAAACCCACGCCCTTTATAGACGCCAGGCCCTCGGCTGCGCGCCGCGGCTCATCCCCGTAACCCTATCGCTTTGCGAGGCCGAGGCGGGCTGATCACTTGAGGTCAGGAGTTCGAGGGCAGCCTGGCCAACATGGTGAAACCCCGTCTCTACTAAAAACACACAAAAATTAGCTGGGCGTGGTGGTGCGTGCCTGTAGTCCCAGCTACTCCGGAGGCTGAGGCAGGAGAATCGCTTGAACCCGGGAGGCGGAGGTTGCGGTGAGCCGAGATCGCACCACTGCACTCCAGCCTGGGCGACAGACAGAGACTCTGCCTCAAAAATACGTATATATGTGTGTTCATAGCAGGCCCCGTGGCCACCAGGATCCACCCCAGCCCCATGTGTGCGCCCACGCGAGGAGGTTCGAGTCTGCGGGCAGCGCGCGGCCCCAGCTCCCATCCTCCTTGCACCCGGGACTCCCACCGTGGAGACCTCCCAGCTTCTCCAACGGGCTCCACTCCCGCCTTCGTTTCTTTCTTAGGAAAATCCTGGCCTCGGGGCCTTCTCCTCCTACCCGAAGAGCTGTCAATGTGCAGAGCGCGGCGCGCGCAGGCCGGCTCCGTGGGGCCAGGTGGCTCGGAACCCCGGGAAGGGGACCCCGGGGAAGTCGGGGGACGCGCGCGGAGGAGCTTACCTTCCGCCACGCGCGCGGTGCCAAATTCCTTGAGCTTCTCCTTCTCGTTGTCTACGTGCTCCTTGAACAAATGCACGGGGCAGTGGCCGGTGCCCTCCGAGAGGTCCTGCAGGCTGGAATCCGACGTCCCCAGCTCCCGCGAGCGCGCCAGTCCGCTCTCCAAAACTTCCCGGTAGGTGATGGAATCCTTCTTCCCGCCGCCGCCTCCGCCTCCCGCGTTCCCGTCCCTGCTTTTCTGATCGAAAGATTTGGATACAAAAGCCGTGAGCTCTTCCATGGCTGAGGCCGGCGGGGAGGAACCTGCGCGGGGAGGACTCCAGGAAGCTTTGGAGGCGCGGGGGCCGGTGGGTGCGCGCGTGTCCCCGCGCGGAGGAGGGACGAAGGCGGCCCGTGCGCGCGCGGGTGGATCTCCAGCGCTGTTATTTACGCCTTTCCATTGGAAATCTCGCTATTTATACGCGGCGACCTCGCCCAGCCCCCCGCGCGCCGCCTGTCTGGAGCAATTACGGGTGTCTCGGCTCCGCGGCGGACGCACGCAGGGACGCGGTCTCTCCCCCACCCTCCCCAAGGCCGGCAATTGGGCTTCTTGTAATTTCATCACCGTTTGGCGTCCGCTCAAAGAGGTGCGAAGAGGTAAAGATCCCGGTTTTCTTTCGTTCTTTTTTTTGGGGGGGGCAGGGAGAGCGCGCGCACCGCCAGCGCCCCCCAAGACCGGTCCCCGCGTTTCTCTTCCCTCCGTGGCTGCGGTGCAAAAGCAAACTGGACCAGGACTTCGCGGGGCTGGAGAGAGGAGGGTCCCAGCCGTTCCGCGCCCCCCTCTCTTCCAGGGGAGGAGCGCAGAGCCCGGCGCCTGGACCGTTCCAAGAACCGCCCCCCCACTTTTCCCAAGACGGAGGTGGAGAGGGGACCGGGGCGCGCCGGGACCCGCGATTTGGGAAGTTGGAGGCTGCGCGCGTTTGGATGGAGGGATGGAGACCCCGGAGGAGGCCCCTCGGAGCCCCATGGAGGAGCACGGGGCGCGCGGGTGACATGGAAAACGGAAGGAACCCCGAAGTGACAAGAAGGGGCCCGGTGTCCCCAAACCTGGACGCGAGCGCTGAGGACCCCCGCGGCCGCCTCCCGGGTCTGCAGCGCCCTCAGAAAGGAGCTCGGGTCCCCGGGAGGAGCGCTTCGTGCAGACCGGGTCCTTTCTGCACGCGCCAGATGCCGGCAGACCCTGGATCGAGGCCGCCGCCCCCCACTTAGCGCCGCGCTGACACCCCGGCGCGTAGGATATTTATTGGGGAGAACATTTTATATATATATATATACTTTGTGTTTTCCGCTTTCCTGGCGGGGTGACCGTGCAGTGGAAGCCGGGGTTCGCCTCCGCGAGGTGAAACTCCTTTTCCAAGTCCTGGAAACGAAATAAAGTTGAGGGTTTTTTCTCTTTTTCCCTCATTTCTTTTCTTTTCTTGTTTTTTTTTCCTGTAAAATGCACTCATCCTCCTAACTCCCCCATCGCGTTTGGAGCTGGGAAGGGTCCCGGGGAAAGTGAGACTTTTTTGGGGGGGCAGAGGCTCCTTTGCGGGTTTCGGGGAGACACCCCTTGCAGGCGCGCAGCGTTGGCGCTCGGGAGCCGGGCCCTGGTCTCCTGCAGCGGAAAGAAACGGGGCCGTTTTTCCCGACCCCAGGGCGCAGGGAAGGGGTCCCCAGCAGCGCCGGTCAGGTTCAGGTGGGGGTGCCCCGTAAACGGGGTGGGAGGGCGCGCGCTGAGGGGACGGGAGGAGCTGACGAGCTGGAGAAATAACTGTCCTTATTCGCCCCTCCCTCCTTCTTCCTTCCTCCCTTCCATCCTCCATCCTTCCCTCCTTCTTCCTCCTCCTGTTTTTTCTCTCCCTCCCTCCTCCTCCTCCTCCTCCCTCCTCCCTCCCTCTCTCCTTCTCTCTTCCCTCCTTCCTTCCTCCCCATTTCCCTCCCCTCTTCTCTACTTTCTGCTGCTCTCCTTCCCCCCTCTGTCCATTTTTTCCTTTCTTTTCTCCCTCCCTCTCTTCCTCCCTCATTCCTTCTTTCCTTCATTTCTTCATTCTTTCCTTCCTCCCTGTCTTCCCCCTTTTATTCCACTAGCTTCCGCCCCACAACCCTCTATTCCTTCCCTCTTCCTTCCCTCCATCCCTCCCCAGACCCCTGGCCCCGGCCTGTGAAGCCTGCCCCTCTCTCCCTCCTCCCCACGTCCTCCCTGTCCGTCTTCCTCCCTCCTTTCCCTCCCTGTCCCCTCCGTGTTTCTCCCCCTCCATGTCCTTCTTTCCTTCCTCCCTTTCTCCCTCATTCCTTCTTTCCTTCATTTCTTCATTCTTTCCTTCCTCCCTCTCTGTCTTCCCCCATTTATTCCACAAGCTTCCACCCCACAACCCTCTATTCCTTCCCTCTGTTTCCCTCTATCCCCACAAACCCCTGCCCCTCTCTCCCTCCTCCCCACGTCTTCCCCTCTCCTCTGCCTCCCCCTCCTCACTGTCCCTCTTCCTCCCTCCTTTCCCTCCCTGTCCCCTCCGTCTCCCTCCCCTTCCACGTCCCTCTGTCCTTCCTTTCTTCCTCCCTTTCTCTCTCCCTCAGTCTCTGCCTTTTCCTTCCCCTCCTTCTCCCCCTCCGTCTTCCTCCTTCCCCCTCTGCCCCCATGTCACTCCCCTTCCATCTGCCTCCCTGTTTCTGCCTGTCCCTTCCCTCCCCCTTCTCCTCCCGGGAATCCGGGCCTGGCAGCCGGCACCTCTCCCCACCCCAAATGGGCACCAAATGGGCACCGGCCGATCCCCACGATCTGGAGCTGGCCAGGTCCGGCCTAGACTTCAAAAGCGGAGGGAAAGGAGCCTCCGAACTCCGCGACAAGCAGGTCCGTGTCACCAGGATCCCCCATCAAAGCCGGGGCCGCCACATATCACAATATCACAGAGAATTACAAATCGTCCCATGTATTATGCAGAGGCGCCTCGCGGGTCTCGTCCTCCAGCAGAGGCCGGGAGGGTGTGCAGGGCCGTAGGGGGGTGGGACGGTGACAGGGGCAGGCGGGAGTCTCCCTGCTCCTCCTCCTCCTCCCAGCACCCCAGGGCGCGTCCTCCCCTGCAGGGCCTGGGGACCCAGGGTGACCGCTGAGCTCTGCACCCCCGTGAGAAGGCGGTGGGGGGGGCATGAGTGAAGGTGGGTTGGGGCCCTGTGTAAGTCAGAGACAGACAGAGACACAGAGACAGAAGGAGAGAAAGAGAGACCGCGAGAGAGACACGGAGATGCTGAGACAGACACAGAGACAGAGAGAAGGAGAGAAACAGACAGGAAGAGACACGGACATGCAGAGACAGAGACACAGAGACAGAAGGAGAGAAAGAGAGACAGCGAGAGAGACACGGACATGCTGAGAGACACAGAGACACAGAGGAGACAGGAAGAGACAGGAAGAGACATGGAGATGCAGAGATGCAGATGACAGAGACACAGAGACAGAAGGAGAGAGAGACCGCGAGAGAGACATGGAGACGCTGAGACAGACACAGAGACAGAAAGAAGGAGAGAAACAGAGACAGGGAGAGACATGGAGATGCAGAGATGCAGATGACAGAGACAGAGACAGAAGGAGAGAAAGAGAGACAGCGAGAGACACATGGAGATGCTGAGAGAAAGAGACAGAAGGAGAGAAAGAGACAGGGAGAGACATGGAGATGCAGAGATGCAGATGACAGAGACACAGAGACAGAAGGAGAGAAAGAGAGACCGCGAGAGAGACACGGACATGCTGAGAGACACAGAGACAGAGAGGAGACAGGAAGAGACATGGACATGCAGAGACAGACAGAGACAGCAGAGACAGAGACACAGAGACAGAAGGAGAGAAAGAGAGACAGCGAGAGAGACACGGAGATGCTGAGACAGAGAGAGAGAGAAGGAGAGAAAGAGACAGGAAGAGACATGGAGACACAAACGCAGATGACAGAGACACAGAGACAGAAGGAGAGAGAGGGAGAGACATGGAGATGCTGAGACAGAGACACAGAAACAGAGAGGAGAGAAAGAGACGTAGAGACATGGAGATGCAGAGACAGAGAGAGACAGAGACACACAAAGACAGGGAAAGGGACGAGAAAGAGGGAAAGAGACGGAGACGGCAGAGAGAGACAGATCCAGAGAAGAGTCTCTGGGAACAGCCACGTTCCGGGGTCCTCCGAGTCCAGATAACTTTTCTGCTCCTGAAGGCGTCCCCGTGTCTCCGCCTGCTGCGAAGCCGGGTCCCAAGGGACAGCCCAGGGAGCCCCTCACAGCTGCCCTCTGGCTGCGTCCCAAAAAACCCTCCCTCCTCCCAGCTCAGTGGCCTCCAGCGACTCCCAGACTTTCCGGGGGTCCGGTGGGGCCCAGGCCTTCCCAGGCCCGAGGTCCCTCAGCAGGGGACAGCCCGTAGCCCAGACCCGCCTGGGGCAGCCGCCGGACGCCCTGCCCCGAGGAAACTCCCACCGTGCCAGGGTCTCCCGCCCCCTCCCTCCGGGAAGGACGCCGGGAATGCCAGACAGGAGCTGGGGGTCTTCCAGACGTCTAAGAACATCCTCAGAGGAAAGCAAACCCCACTCCTTCCTCGGGAGCCCCGACTTTTAATTCCCACGGCGGACGAACGGCTTTGAAATAACTCGTGTCCAACGCGGGAGCCCTTTTCGTCTACGCCAAAGACTCCGTGTTTGCTGAGAGTTTCTGGGTGAGAAAAGGAGCTGATTCTTCCGTAAAAACCGGACTCTCTCTCGGGGACCAGCTAAGTGGCGGCCACACTCGCCCCTGCCCCCCAAAAGCGCTGTCCCGTCTCTTACGAGAAGCTTAAACTAAACACTAAGTGTGTCTTTAAAGTCAAGCGCAGGGAAACAGACACAGAGACAAAGAGATGACGGAGAGAAAGAGAGACGGGGACAGAGATACAGAGACATGGGAAAAGAGAGAGAGACAGGGAGATACAGAGGAGGAGGAGAGGGAGAGGGACAGAAGGAAACAGGGACAGATGGACACACAGGGACAGACAGAGACACAGAGAAAAAGA
>CM052670.1:35888-51987 GCA_028533165.1 Leontopithecus rosalia
ATGGCTTTCTCTTTTTTACTGCATTTCCCTTGAGTTAAATTACAAGGAAAAGAATGGCAATAAATGACACAACTTCAGGGTCTTATTGGGCTGGGGTTTACCAACACCTGCCTCGTGCAAACCTCACTGATGACAGTCGGTTTATTAAAACAAAGATTGTGTCCAGACATGATGACTCATGGTTTTAATCGCAGGACTTTGGGATGTCAGCGTGGGAAAATTGCTTGAGGCCAGGAGTTCAAGACCAGCCTGGGCAACATATCAAACCACTGTCTATACAAAAAAAATGTAATGAGGCAGGTGACGTGGCCTTTTTCTGTCATCCCAGCGACCTGGGAGCCTAAGTGGAAGCATCTCTTGAGCCTGGGCAGCGTAGCAAGACCCCAAGTCTACAAAAAACAGAAAATACAAAAATTTACAAAAATAAAAATAAGGACTATTAATCAGCTTTAATATGGGATTAAGTGGCACAGGGATTTTGAACTCTCAGATATTTGGGATTCTCCTATCTGGACTGCACCCCACTGACCATTTTTATTTTTGAGAAGGAGTTTCGCTCTTGTTACACAGGCTGGAGTGCAATGGCGCGATCTCGGCTCACCGCAACTTCCGCCTCCTGGGTTCAGGCAATTCTCCTGCCTCAGCTTCCTGAGTAGGTGGGATTACAGGCATGTGCCACCATGCCCAGCTAATTTTTTTTGTATTTTTAGTAGAGACGGGGTTTCACCATGTTGACCAGGATGGTCTCGATCTCTTGACCTCACGATCCACCCGCCTCGGCCTCCCAAAGTGCTGGGATGACAGGCGTGAGCCACCGCGCCCGGCCCCATTTTTTTAAATGAGGATCTGCATTGGATTGTACCCTTCATCCTCGGCTGAGCTGTCAACATGTAAACATCCGTTTCGTTAACGACTCCTTTAAAACACACGGAAGCCGTTCTGTGCAAAAATAAAATAAGCAATCACAAATGTATTCAATTATCCTTCCGTAAAATGAAATCACGCCACGGCTTTGACAGGTAAATAAATGGGTCTTATTACAGCAGTGATGAAGGGCGGGGGTTACTCAGCCTGTGTGTTTTATGAGGTCTCTGGAGTGTTTGTGGGATTCGAAGTCTTGCGGGTGCGTTTCCATCACTGATTCTCGCATAAGGCAGCTCCTTTGAATAATACACTCCTGGTGATACATGAGCCGCGTGGCCTGCAGATTAGCTTATTAATCAGTACCCAGTAGTTCTAACGTAATTTATTGAAAACGTGTCAGGAGCTGTTTTCCCGGAGGTGACGGGGGTCGTGTCATACTGGGCAGGGATGTTTGCACGCCGGGAGCCCCGGGTGAAGTGGGTCAGCTCCTTGGAAAGCAGCCCCGGTTCCTCGTGGACAAGACTCCACTTCCTTTCCTAAATGCCCTTCCTGACACTTTTCCCCAGCGGTTTGGCAGACACGGGGTTTCACCGTGTTGGCCGGGCCGGTCTCGAACGGCTGACTTCAAGTGATTCACCTGCCTCGGCCTCCCAAAACGCTGGGATCTCGGCTCCCTGCAACCTCCGCCTCCTGAGTTCAAGCGATTCTCCTGCCTCAGCCTCCCTACGAGCTGGGACGACAGGCACCCACCACCACACCCGGCTAATTTTTGTCTTTTTAGTACAGATGGGGGTTCCTCCATGTTGGCCAGGCTGGTCTTGAACTCCCAGCCCCTAGATACACCCACTTTGCCACTGCTGTTCTATCTGGGTGTCTGTTTCATTTTCCTTTTCTTTCTTTTTTGTTTTGAGCTGAGATCGCACCACTGCACTCCAGCCTGGGCAACAGAGCAAGACTTCATCTCAAAAAAAAAAAAAATTCCTGTACCAACAAATAAATTACTTTTAGCTGGAGTGCTGTGGCACGATCTCAGCTCACCCCAATCTCCACCTCCTGGGTTCAAGCGATTCTCCTGCCTCAGCCTCCTGAGTAGCTGGGATTACAGGCACATGCCACCATGCCCAGCTAATTTTTTGTATTTTTAGTAGAGACGGGGTTTCACCATGTTGGCCAGGCTGGTCTTGAACTCCTGACCTCAGGTGATCCACGGACCTCAGCATCCCAACTTGCTGGCATGACAGGTGTGAGCCACCGTGCCCGCCCCCGGTATTTTTGAAATTGTGGTAAAAGGCACATTACGCAAAGTCTGCTGTGTCAACTGTCTGTAAGTGCATAGCTTAGGGGTTTGAAGGGCATTTCGCTTCTGAAAGCATCACCACCATCCATTTCCAGAACTTTCCCATCTTCCCAAAGTAAAAACCAGTTTCTCTTAGACGCTCACATCCTCTCCCCGGCTGCCACCAATCTACTCTCTGTCTCTGTGAATCTGAGGAGTCTGCAGACCTTTTATAAATGGAATCCGACAGTGTTAATGTTTTTTTATTTTATTTATTTTTTTGAGACGGAATTTCGCTCTTGTTACCCAGGCTGGAGTGCAATGGCGGGATCTCGGCTCACCGCAACCTCCGCCTCCTGGGTTCAGGTGATTCTCCTGCCTCAGTCTCCCGAGTAGCTGGGATTACAGGTGCCCGCCACCATGCCCAGCTAATTTTTTGTATTTTTAGTAGCGACGGGGTTTCACCATGTTGACCGGGATGGTCTTGATCTCTTGACTTCGTGATCCACCCGCCTCAGCCTCCCTTTTCTGTGGTATTCTATTCCATTCATTCTTTCGTATTCCATTTTGTTCCATTCATTATTTTCTGCTGCATTGCACGCTTCTACCCTGTGTATATTCCGTTCCACCGCTGGTGTTTGTTGTGAGTTTTATATATGTCAACCGATGTGTGGCTTTGGGTGCTTTATTGCAAAGGATGTCTTCATAGCTTAAATGGGAGAGAGAGAAACTGGGACAGAGACAGAAGGTAACTTTATTCTCTGGGGCTGTGTTGTGATTCACAGCACAGGGAATAGGCTGCATGTGGTGGCTCACTGGTGGAACCCCAGCACCTTGGGAGGAGGAGGCACTGGGATCACTTCAGCTCAGGAGTTTGAAACCAGATGGGGCAACACAGCAAGACCCCATCTCTACAAAAAAATAAACACAAAAATTAGCTGGGTTTGGTGGCATATGGCTGTGGTCCCAGCTACCCAGGAGGCTGACATGGGAAGATCACTTGAGCCCAGGAAGTCGAGGCTGCAGTGAGCCGTGATTGCACCACAGCACTCCAGCCTGGGCAAGAGAGCAAGACCCTGTCTCTAAAAATTAAAAAAAAGAAAACCTGGAAGAAGTGCAGGTGCTGGTGTCTGTGAGTTGGGCCCTCCTGGAGGTGCAGGGTCCTCTGATGTACCTGGAGCTTCTTTAGGGGACAACAGGGTCTCAACCTGCCAGGAAGGTCTGGGGTCACCCCAATTATATCTTCTTGTTTGTGATGGAGAAACGTGGGTGAGTCTCCTTCCCTCATTCTATTGTGTGGTGTTGGATTCTATTCTATTATATTCTCCTGTGTTCCGTTCCATTCCATTCTAATCTATTACGTTCTATTATGGAGTGATGCACCCATGAGCCCAGGGATGCTGGAGTCCCCATGAGCCGGGAGAGGCGAGAAGGACTGTCCCCTAGAGCCTCAAGAAGAAACCAAACCCAACTGCAATGGCTTGGATGGTGACGTCCAAAATATCTGTCCCTGTCCTGACCCCAGAACCTGGGAAGGAGACCTCATGTGGAAAAAGGTTCTTTGCAGATTTCATTGAGGATCTGGAGATGAGGTCATCCTGGCGTAGGGTAGACCCTAAATGCAATGATGGGTGTCCTTGTAAGAGACAGAAGAGGAGGCACAGACATAGGGAAGAAGGGCACATGGAGATGGAGGCAGAGGCTGCAGTGATGGGGCCACAAGCCCAGGGATGCTGGAGCCCCCAGGAGCTGGGAGGGGCAGGAAGGAGCCTCCCCTAGACCCTCCAGAGGGAACTGGACACAATTGAAGTGGATTGAACTATGGAACTTCCCAAAAGATATGTTCATGTTCTAACCAAAGAACCTCTGAATGGAGACGGAGGCTGGAGTGATGGGGCCACAAGCCCAGGGATACTGGAGCCCCCAGGACCTGGGAGGGGCAGGAAGCATCCTTGCCTAGATCCTCCAGAGACAGTATGCCTCTGAGACATCTGGACCTCAGACTCCTGCTCTCCATGACTGGCAGAGGATGAATTTGTGATGTGTTAAGTCTCCTAGTTAGTGGCGGTTTATCATCGCCACCAGAAGAGAGTCTTGCATTAACAATCTGGCTGAAGGACATGCTGGTGCCTGAAGATGCCTCTGAGACTTCTGGAAGGTGAGGCCAAGTGCAGCATCTCAGCGTCTCCTGGGTACTCTGCCTTCCTCTGGAGTCCTGGAGCCTGGACAGGTGGGAAAGAGAGGTGTCGTTGTCTGGCGTGGCCCTGCCTGCTGCAGAGGCATCCACCCACAGCCAGGGAGTCCTGCTGTTTCTTGGATGATGGTTTGTTTGAATGAGAAGACATTCTGTTTCAGCCAGAATAGCACATCCTGACTCCCAGAAGTGCCTGTGTGTCCCGGATGGGGACCCGCGGTGCCTCTTGATTTCGTGGATGTCTTCGTGTTTTCTGAGTCTGATGCTTTCCGTGTCGTGCCCCTTCCAGCTGTGGTGGGCCACACCTTGATCTTGTTGGACACAAAGACCCCCGTGTGTTCTATCCAGGGTGACTGGGAAGTGTGACATTGTAGGTGAGCTGTAGATCTGTGGGGGTCATTGGGTGGAGGCAGGTGGGGGGCTAGTCACGTGCTCTCATTTTTGTTGATCGGCACTGAGGACCCCTTGGGGACCATCCGTCCCTCCCTGGGTGCAGTGGGCTTCCTTTCGCTCCAGAGAACCTCCCCTTGTGTTTTGCCCCCAGCTCTGGCCACCATGAAGCCCTGAAGCGAGTGGCAGCCCCATTTGTGGGGTTTCCCACAAATTCCTTGTCAGCTCCTTTTGCTTCCCAGGGACACCCCCTTTCTCTCCTGCTCCTTTTTATTTCCCCCCTACCACGGAGGACAAGGCCACGCATGGGAACTCAGGTTTACCCTGGGCGTATTTTTTTCACAGGGCATTTGCAGCTCATGTGTATGAATATGGTCTAATTAAGGGTGCTCCTAGGATGACCTACCCAATTAGCGTGGCATCACCCCTGCGGCAGTTCAAAGAATCCGAGACAAGCTCCGCATACAGACGGGACACAGACATGTGCACGCACCCTCCCCCAACACACGCACACGCAGACACACACATACACGTGCACACGGCCCTCACACTGGCCTCCAGTGAGAGATGTTGCTTATATTAAACCCGTCTTCAGCCCACAAGGTCACTTGGGGCAATAATGCTCTCATTAGACGTGTCATCCATCATTCAAGTAATGGCAATTTAGAGACGGGGGCTTCATGCCGGGTGGTTTAATCATTAGCAGCAGTTTGTCAACGGCCTGATTCACCTGGGATTGGGGGTACTGCATGATTTAGCAGGCGACCTCTGACCTCTGCGGGGCCCGAGGAGCCTGCCTTAGAGGCAAAGAACCGTGCAGAACAATGAGGCTGACTCACTCGTGAACAATTATTATGCTTAAGAGGCTCGCTGTCATCTTGGAAGGAAAGACAGCCGAAAGGGGGAGGTGGAATCCCTCGTATCCTGAATAATGAACCATCAGCATTCATTCCAGATCCCGCTTTAGAAAGAAGGCAGTGAGGTTGGTTTAAATGCGCCCAGCGCGCCTCCAAAGAAAATGTTTTTGTTTCTGTAGAGAGGTTGCAGCTTTCTGACGATTTCTGAGCAATGCACAGGACAAAAGAAGGAAGAAACGGGAGGCCGGGAGAAGCCCCAGAAGGCTGGATGCTTTGAGGAGGAGGCCATGAGGCAGGACCGGCCCCTGCTCTGCAGATGTCCAGATGTCCAGACTTCGAGCCGGCCGGGAACTGGTCTGCACCCGTCACAGGTGAGCTGTATTTGTTAGGGACGTCTGCGCAGGCATCAGATGAGTACAGGATGTTCCCCAAGGCCCTGATTCATTTGGAGGCAACAGGAGAAAACCCTCGCTGTGTGCATTTCCGCACACAGCGAGAGAGTTAAATGTCTGGTCTGATTTGCCGGCCGTTCTGACTGTACCACAGTCTCCTATTTTTCATTTCCATCGGTGGAAAGCTCATGACTCTGCATCCCCTCCTGCCCAGGATGTTTGCAGCCCTCTTAGTGAGATGGTGGTGACCCCGAGTGCCAGATTTTTGGTGATCCCAGGGGGCCACGGGATGCCTGGTATCTCCATCATAAAACATCGCCTTTTCTTGTGATCATTTAAAATTCATCCTCTCTCCAAAGGAGAAATCTATGTAGCAGCAATGACTCCACGAGCTGTCCTGATTTTTTTTTGGTCCTGTATTTTAAAGGGAGGTTAGAGGGTCGGGTTATTTTTTGGTGAGAAGAGCAGGAAACCAAGCCATCAGTTTTAGGGAAAGTTTTGTGAGTTTGGTGAATTCCCAGCAAAGGTATGGATGGAGTCCCCGGAGTCCATAGGCTGCAGCAGAGCAGGTGCTGGGTACCGTGCACTCATGGGGAAAATGACTCATCCTTCCTTTGGCCGTGCTTGGAGATTAGCTGAAACCAGGATGGTATCTGTCACCTATTTACTCATCTTTTAAATTTAGATTTAAATTTAATTTTATTTATTTATTTGAGATGGACTCTCACTCCGTCTCCCAGGCTGGAGTGCAGTGGCACGATCTCGGCTCACTGCAACCTTGGCTTCTTGGGTTCAAGGGATTTGCCTGCCTCAGCCTCCTGAGTAGCTGGGATGACAGGTGCCTGCCACCTCACCCAGCTAATTTTTGTATTTTTAGTACAGACAGGGGAGACCTTTAGTAGAGACCAGTAACACCATATTGGTCAGGCTGGTCTTGAACCCCTGACGTTAGGTGATCCACCTGCCTAGACCTCCCAAAGTGCTGGGGGCCACCATGCCCAGCTGTTTTTTAAAAACTTAAATTTGATGAAGCAAAATGAGCGAAGAAAGCTGTTGGTTGCAGAGGAGAAAACACGGACCTGGGGGTTTAGACAATGTAGGTGAGGTCTGCGATTCCCAGGGCTGCCACTTGGAAGCACTGAGTTTCTAAACTGCATTGATCAGCCAGAGCATTGTGGGAGGTGAAGTCAGGGGCTCCCAGCCACACGGCCTGGGAAGGGCACTGGGAACTTGGTGCAGCACTCGATGCCTGCCTGGTCTGTAAACAACTCCATGCCCCTCACATTCCTTCAGGGGCTTTGCAGGGCATGACCCTAAGGAAGGAGGCACCTGCTCCCTCTTCCACCATGGATGTGGGATGTGTGTGTCTTCTTTCTCCAACAGCTGGGTGGACACTGTGTCAGCTTTGCCACCAGGATGCAGTGGAGAGAAGATGGCACAGATACAGGATAGAACTCAAGGACTCTGGAAGCTTCTCTGTCTGGGGCTTGGAGCCCTGAGCCCCACAAAAGGGCAGATGTCCAGCTCCCTGGTGGCCCAAACACTGCAGCCTTCGCAGCCAAGACTTGGATGGAATTCTGGCCTGTCACAACCTTTTGGCTGCATGGAGGTGTGTGAGGGACCCCAGCTGATGCCCTGCAGAGCAGAAGGACTATCTTGCTGAGTGTGGACTATCAACCAGCCCACAGCAGAAGAACCACTCTGCAGAACCCAGCCAGCCCACAGCAGAAGAACCACCTTGCAGAGCCCAGTTGGCCCCAGGAAGTGATGAATTGTTGCTTTGAGATGCCACAGGTGGGGTAGTAGCTTTGTGGATGCTGTTCATAGTGGGATGGGACATCACAGATGTGCTCTGGGTCCCTGTGGCCATGCTGATGTACCCACCATCTCCTCACTGGCCTCTGTTGTGCCCCAAGGCTCCGTGGCAATATCTTCTGCCTATGTGTGTGTGTCCAAGGTGGAGCTAAGTGCTTAAGGAAAGCCCCACTGCCCTGCAGGGCTCTTTAGAAATTGCATGTGGAATCCCAGCTACTCAGGAGGCTGAGGCAGGAGAATTGCTTGAACCCAAGACGTAGAGATAACAGTGAGCTGAGATAGTGTCACTGCATTCCAGCCTGGGTGACAGAGCAAGACTTGGTCTAAAAAAATAAAATAAAATAAAATAAAATAAAATAAAATAAAATAAAATAGAATCCCATTCAGACCTCACTCATGCCTCTCAGCCACCCCACAACCTCTGCACAAGCTGTTCCATAGCCCAGAAATCTCCTTCCCTGTGGTCAGGTCATTCTCAATGGCTGCATGGGGGTGTGGGAATGAACTGAGCTGATGCCCTGCAGAGCAGAAGGACCACCCTGCAGAACCCAGCCAGCCCACAGCAGAATAACTGTCCTGCAGAACCCAGCCAGCTCACAGCAGAAGGACTGCTCTGCAGAACCAGGCCGGCCCACAGCAGAAGAACAGCCCTACAGAGCCCTGCCAGGTACACCGTGAAGTTAAGTTGGTTGTAATTCTGAATTGTCCCAGGTTGTGAGGGGCGTCGGGGTTTTCCCTGGACATGCTGCCATCTGGGAACCCTGTAGGTGCCTCTGAGCAGTGTTTCACCCCAGGCTCCCAAGCAGATGAACCTCAGACACTAATATAAGAAGCCACTCATAAAAGGCCAAATGTCACAGGATTCCAATGATAGGAAATGTCCAGAAATGGCATTCAATCTACAGACTGAAAGTGGATTTGAGGGCTGGGCATGGTGGCATTGGTAAACCCAGTGCTTCAGGAAGCTGAATCACCTGAGGTCAGGAGTTTGAGACCAGCCTGGCCAACATGGCAAAATCCCATCTCTACTAAAAATATAAACATTAGCTAGGCATGGTGGCAGGCACCTGTAGTCCCAGCTACTCAGGAGGGTGGGACAGGAGAATTGCTTGAACCTGAGAGGCAGAGGCTGCAGTTGGCCGAGATTGCCCCATTGCACTCTAGCCTGGGTGACAGAATAAGACTCTGTCGCGCAAAAAAAAAAAAAAAAAAAAAAAAGAAAAGAAAAGCAAAGCAAAGAAAAAAGCACGTGGGTTTGTTGTTGCTGGGGGCTGGGGAGGAGGAATGGGGAGTCATTGCTGACGGGGACAAGACTTCCTCTTGGGGGGATGAAACTGTCTTGGAGGAAGACAGACGTGGTAGTTTGCATGACGTGGTGAATGCATTCCATGTCACAGCATTGCTTACTTTAAAAAGTGCATTTCAGCAGGGCATGGTGGCTCACGCCTGCAATCCCAGCACTTTGGGAGGCTGAGGTGGGAGGCTCACCTGAGGCCAGTAGTTTGAGACCATCCTGGCCAACATGGTGAACCCCTGTCTCTACTAAAAAATGCAAAAAGTACTTAGGCGTGGTGGTGCACACCTGTAACCTCTGCTACCTGGGAGGCTGAGGCAGAAGAATCGCTTGAACCCAAGAGGTGGAGGTTGGAGTGAGCCAAGATCATGCCACCGCACTCCTGAGTATCACCTGAGGTCAACAGTTCAAGACCAGCCTGGCCAACGTGGTGAAATCCCATCTCTACTAAAAATACAAAATTAGCCAGGTGTGGTGGCGGGCGCCTGTCATCCCAGCTACTCGGGAGGCTGAGGCAGGAGAATTGCATGATCCCAGGAGGCAGAGGTTGTAGTGAGCCAAGATGGCACCTCTGCTCTCCAGCCTGGGCAACAGAGGGACACTCTGTCTCAAAAGAAACAAATAAACAAGCAAGAAAACCCCTCTTTTTCTTCCCAGTCTAGGATATGTCTTTATCAGCATCCTGAAAGCACAGCATCACCTTCTCCATCATCTGCAATGTTCTGTGAACTCCCATTTCTGTGTATTCCTGCCTTGCACGTTTTTCACCGCTGGTTTTAACTTTGATGATATTTGTGTCATTGCTTTGTGGACAGAGCCCTCTTTTTTTTTTTTTTTTAAATCCTGTTTGTAATGTTTTGGTGCCTGTTTTTCATTTTGGTATTTCCCCGTCCCTGCTGAAATGTCAACTCTTTTCCCAGATTTTCCCAGATTCTTTAATTCTCTGTCAGGCAGCAGTTGCCGTCCCTCCATTAGAAGAAGGAAGGGGCTGGGGACTTGGGGATGTGGGGGTGTTTTCCTCAGACTCCTTTTTCTTTTTTTTGATTTGAGACAGAGTCTCGCTCTTCTTACCCAGGCTGGAGTGCAATGGCACGATCTCGGCTCACCGCAGTCTCTGCCTCCTGGGTTCAGGCAATTCTCCTGCCTCAGCCTCCCGAGTAGCTGGGATGACAGGCACGCGCCACCGGGCCCAGCTGATTTTTGTATTTTTAGTGGAGACGGGGTTTCACCATGTTGACCAGGATGGTCTCGATCTCTTGACCTCGTGATCCACCCGCCTCGGTCTCCCAAAGTGCTGGGATGACAGGTGTGAGCAAACTCGTTTTTCAATCACACAAAATCACCAAGCATGCTGTGAGACCACGGGTAATCCATTAATGATGCCAAAAGGTCCCTTTCCTGGAAGCTCCTAATGCTTAGTAGTCAGCCTCGCGCCCTCCGCTCTTCGCCTCTGCTTCTTCTCTGGTCTTTGGTTTTAACTTTTTATTTTTACTTTTTTTTCTGAGACAGCGTCATGCTCTCTCACCCAGGCTGTACGGAAGTGGAAAGTTGACTCATTGCGGTCCCAACCTCCACGCTTAAGGAATCCTCTCACTTCGGTTTCCCTTGTAGCTGTGAGTTTGGGGGTGTCATTACACCTGGCCGGCTTTTGTTTTTGTAGAGACCAACTGTCGTTATGCTGCCAAGGCTGGTCTTGAACTCCTGGCCTCAGCCTTCCGAAACGTTGGGATTCCATGAGCCACGGTGCCCGGCCTCGCTTCGCCTTTTAACACGGCCATTTGTTCAATTTCGGATTTCTGGTTGCTTGGAGAGTCATTGCGTACTTCTGTTTTTTTAAAGTGAGCTCTCGGTGGGGTGTGGTGATTAACTCTCAGGCCTGTTAATCCCAGCATGTTGGGAGGCCGAGGCAGGTGGATCACTTGAGGTCAGAAGTTTGAGATCAGCCCGGCCAAAATGGAGAAACCCCGTCTCTACTAAAAATACAAAGATTGACCGGGTGTGGTGTCAGGCACCTGTAATCCCAGCTGTGTAAAGGAAATGTGGCACACAGACACCGTGGAATATTATGCAGCCACAAAAAAGCATGAGTTCATGTCCTTTGCATGGACGAAACTGGAAACCATCATCTTCAGAAAACTGAAACAGGAACTGAAAACTACTTCACGACTTCTCAGTCGTGAGTGGGACTTGAACAATGAGAACGCATGGACACAGGGAGGGGAGCATCACACACCGGGGCCTGTTGTGAGGTGGGGGGCTAGGGGAGGGAGAGGAGGGGGTGGGGGGATTGGGGACGGAGAGCATTACGAGAAATAACTGATACAGATGATGGGAGGATGGATGCCACAGTCCACCATGGCACGTGTTTACGTATGTAATAATCCTGCATGGTCTGCACATGTGCCCCAGAACTTAAAGTATAATGAAAATTAAAATACATAAAAATTCTTTCATTAAAAATAAATCAGCACGTCAGCACGTTCAGCATTGTAATTCTTTAATTCTCTCTTTTAAAGTTTAAGTTCCTTGTAACCACGAAACAACCCTCTCCTCTGCTTCTAATCAGTAGTTCATATCGGCTCCCCACCCCCGCCCCCATCCTGAGTGATGCCGCTCAGCTCATCATCCTTGGCTAACTGCTCTGACCCACCCATGACCGTCCTTCCCACCAAAACACGTACCTGCCACTCCAGCTCGGACCTCTGCTCTTTTTAAAACAGCCAGTTGGGCCAGGCACGGTGGCTCACACCTGTAATCCCAGCACTTTGGGAGGCCAAGGTGGGCGGATCACCTGAGGTTGGGAGTTCGAGACCAGCCTGACCAACATGGAGAAACCCTAACTCTACTTAAAAAAAAAATGAAATTAGCTGGGTGTGGTGGCGCATGCCTGTAATCCTGGCTACTCAGGAGGCTGAGGCAAGATAATTGCTTGAACCTGGGAGGTGGAGGTTGCAGTGAGCAGAGATCACCCCACTGCACCGTAGGCAACAGTGCCACTGTGTTAAATAAACCCTGGCCAGGCACAGTGGCTGAGGTGGGCATATCACCTGAGGTCGGGAGTTCGAGACCAGCCTGAGCAACATGAAGAAACCCCATGTTTACTAAAAAAATATGAAATTAGCCGGGCATGGTGGTGCATGCCTGTAATCCTAGCTACTCGGGAGACTGAGGCAGGAGAATAGCTTGAATCCAGGAGGGCAGGTTTCACTGAGCTGAGATCACGCTACTGCATTCCAGACTGGGTGACAGAATGAGACTCCGTCTCAAAAAAAAAACAAAACAGTCAATGGTAATTAGTTTAGGTTGTGCAGTCTAACCCCATTCAATAGGGGTTGACACAGCAGCAGAGACGGTACCCGTCAGGCATATGTACCCCTCTGGCCTTGTACGGGCCCGTGACAGCCATCATTGTCCCACATCCTGCCTTGCTGGGAGGATTCACGTTCCAGTGCTATTTCCTCTGTGGCATCGACATTTAACTTGTAACAGGACATTCCCAGAGCTGAGCTGAAGGAAGGTATGAGCCGGTGGAGCAGGCGGTTTGGACACCTGCTGAGTGGCTGAAACACACGCGTGGGAGTCACCTGTGAGCTTCACCATCCTCCTTTACAATAGAGTCAATAGGAAACAGAAGCAGAATTCCGTAGGATTAAATTCTGGAAATAGAATTAACTGGAATTAAATCCAGGAAATAGCATTAAATAACATTTAATTCTGGGAATAGGATTCCATAGAGCTTCGTTCTAGAAATAGTTTTAAATAGAATTTAATTGTGGAAATAGCATTAAATGAAATTTCATTCTAGAAATAGTTTTAAATAGAATTTAATTCTAGAAATAGCATTAAATAGAATTTCATTATAGAAATAGTTTTAAATAGTATTTAATTCTGGAAATAGCATTAAATAGAATTTCATTCTAGCAATAATATTAAATAGAATTTCATAATAGAAATGATATTCAATAGAATTTCATTCTGGAAATAGCATTAAATAGAATTTCATTCTAGAAATAGTTTTAAATAGAATTTAATTCTAGAAATAGCATTAAACAGAATTTCACTCTTCAAATAGTATTAAATAGAATCTAGTTCTAGAAATAGCATTACATAGAAACAAATCTCCTTTAATTAATTTATTTCTTTAAATTCTAAAAACGGTTTATGTTGCCCAGGCTGGAGTTCAGTGGTGCAATCGCAGCTCACTGCAGCCTCAACCTCCTGGGCTCAAGTGATCCTCCTGCCTCAGCCTCCCAAGTACCTGGGATTACAGACTTGCCCCACCACTCCTGGCTAATTAAAACCATATTTATTTATGTGTTTGTTTGTTTTAGAGATGAGGGCTTGCTGTGTTGCCCAGGCTGGTCTTGAACTTCTGGCCTCGAGTGATCCTGTGACTTTGGTTTCCAAAAGTGCTGGGATTACCAGCGTGCACCCTGGCACTATCTGAAAAAGCTGCTCCGGAAAGAAAATTAACATGTGTAAGACGCACATTGGTTATGGCCGTAGAGCCAGACCAGCTAGCATCCAGGTAATCGGTAGATAAAACATCACTAGTTGCATTCTTTTCGGTTTTTGTCTGGTTTGAGACAAAGTCTCGCTCTGTGGCACAGGCTGGAGTGCAGTGGTGCGATCTTGGCTTACTGCAACCCCCACTTCCCGGGTTCGAGGTATTCTCCCACCTCAGCCTCCTGAGTAGCGGGGATTACGGGTACCTGCCGTGACTCTGGGCTAATTTGTGTATTTTTCATAGAGATGGGGTTTCACTATGTTGGTCAGGTTGGTCTCGAACTCCTGACCTCAGGTGATCCGCCCGCCTCGGCCTCCCAGAGTGCTGGGATTACAGGCGTGAGCTGCCATCCTGGGCCATGTTTTCAGACTCATGCTGGAGTGCAGTGGTGCAATTTTGGCTCAGTGCAACCTCCACTTCCCAGGTTCAAGAGATTCTCCTGCCTCAGCCTCCCGAGTAGCTGGGATTACAGGCGCCCACCACCACGCTCAGCTAATTTTTTCTATTTTGTTTTTAGTAGAGATGGGGTTTCACTCTGTTGCCCAGGCTGGTCTTGAACTTGTGACCTCAGGTGACCCACCTGGCTCACCCTCCCAAACTGTGGAAATGACAGATGTGGGCCGCTGTTCCTGGCCCCAGTTTTATTACCAAAACCGCAGGAAACCAGAAAGAGACACACGTCACAGCTGACCCATGAAGAGCTGCAAATACAGAGAGAATGTCACCTTTTTGTGAAGGGCTGAGCACAGAAATCCCGTCCCCTTCGAGTTTTCAAGACAACCATAATTGACATATCTTGGGGACTGCACATGAATTTGCAAAAAAGGCTGAAGTTTGACCCTGATGCTTGCTGAAATCTGGGAGGTGAGACCACCTCCTCCTCCTTCTTCTTCTTCTTCTTCTTCTTCTTCTTCTTCTTCTTCTTTCTTCTTCTTCTTCTTCTTCTTCTTCTTCTTCTTCTTCTTCTTCTTCTTCTTCCTTTTCTTTCTTCTTTCTTCTTTTCCTTGAAGATCACATTTCAAAGACTTGGCTCCAGGGTCCTGGAGGAGGAGACATTTATTGGGGGCTCATTCATCCATTTAAGAGCGTTACATACATTTGAAAAGGACGGAGAAAGGAACTCTGAAAGAAAAGGCTCAGGGAGGGGAAAGACTCTCTCCCCTGCTCCATTGTTTTCAACGGGGAGAAGAAACCCTCTGATTTTCAGGGCATCCTTGTCTTCAGGAAAGTGGCCGGTGGGAGTTTCAGGATCTCAGTTCCAGCCTGCAGGCTGATTCGTTTTCTCTGAGGCTTTGTTTGCAGTGTGGACGCTGAGCTGCTGGTGTGGACGGACGGGAATCCCGGTCCAGACCCCAAAAGAGGGTTTTTGGATCTTTCACAAGAAAGAATTCAGGGTGAGTCTGTAAAGTGATAGCAAGTTTATTAAGAAAGTAGAGGGACTGCCGGGCGCGGTGGCTCAAGCCTGTAATCCCAGCACTTTGGGAGGCCGAGGCTGGTGGATCACGAGGTCAAGAGATCGAGACCATCCTGGTCAATGTGGTGAAACCCCGTCTCTACTAAAAATACCAAAATTAGCTGAGCATGGTGGCGCGTGCCTGTAATCCCAGCTACTCAGGAGGCTGAGGCAGGAGAATTGCCTGAAGCCTAGAGGTGGAGGTTGCGGTGAGCCGAGATCGCGCCATTGCACTCCAGCCTGGGTAACAAGAGCGAAACAACGTCTCAAAGAAAAAAAAAAACAAAAAAACAAAAAAAGAAAGTAGAGGAATCAAAGAATAACTACTCCAGGCCCAGCACTTTGGGAGGGTGAGGTGGGTGGGTCGCCTGAGGTCGGGAGTTCGAGACCAGCCTGGCCAACATAATGAAATCCCGTCTGTGCTAAAAATGCAGAAATTAGCCGGGTGTGCTGGCGGGTGCGTGTAATCCCAGCACTTTGAGAGGCTGAGGCAGGCGGATCACAAGGTCAGGAGTTCGAGACCAGCCTGGCCAGCACGGTGAAACCCTGTTTTAATTTTTGTATTAAAAATACAAAAATTAGCTGGGTGTGGTGGTGGGTGCTTATAGTCCCACCTACTCGGGAGGCTGAGGCAGGAGAATCGCTTGAACCCAGGAGGTGGAGGCTGCAGTTAGCCGAGGATGCAGCAGAGTGAGACTCCATCTCAAAATAAAAGAACCAGAATGATTGCCTGCTCCGTAGACACAGCAGCCCTGAGGACTGACTGCTGGTTGCCCATTTTTATGGTGATTTGTTGATAATATTGTATCTGTAACCTGTGCTGGCTACGGTGTGAGTGTCTCAGCAGCGAATGCGTTAGAATCAGTGTATAATGAGCAGTAGGGGAAGATCAGAGGTCACTTTCATCAAATTCTCGGTTTTGGTGGGTTGGGGCCGGCTTCTTTATGGCCAGCTGGTCTCTCTCTCTCTAGGGTGGGATGTATACAGCTGTCCGGTGGTCAGTGTGTCTAGCGTGGGATGTATACAGCTGGCCTGTGGTTTCTGTGTCCAGAGTGGG
>CM052670.1:52487-71054 GCA_028533165.1 Leontopithecus rosalia
GGATGGCATAGGACGGGGTGGGGGGTAGGGGAGGGATAGCAGGGGGTGAGGGGGCCACGGATGGCATAGGAGGCGGTGGGGGCCTAGGAAAGAGATAGCAGGGGGTGAAGTGGCCAGGGATGGCATAGGACGGGGTGGGGGGTAGGGGAGGGATAGCAGGGGGTGAGGGGGCCACGGATGGCATAGGAGGCGGTGGGGGCCTAGGAAAGAGATAGCAGGGGGTGAAGTGGCCAGGGATGGCATAGGACGGGGTGGGGGGTAGGGGAGGGATAGCAGGGGGTGAGGTGGCCACGGATGGCATAGGAGGCGGTGGGGGCCTAGGAAAGGGATAGCAAGTGGCGGGGACACCAGGGATGGGACCACGGAGTGGGGGGGCCAGGGTGGAGAAATGAGAACCTGGCAGTGAGGAGGAGGAGGGGAGGTCCCGTGTCACCGTGGGGTGAAGGCAGTGGCGGATCAGACCGTGGATGAGGGCAGCATTTGTGCGTCTCGAGGCACAGCAGGGTGTCTTTGTCATGCTAACGGTTCCTTTTGTCCCCCGGCCCAGGGTCACTCCTGGGGCTGTTGTCTCTAGGACGCTGCGGGGACTTTGGAGGGGGGTTATTTCATGGTGTATAATCCTCATAATCCCCCAAAAGAATGGCCCGTCCCCGGCGCAAATCCGGTCCCCGAAGCCCTGCAGAGTCTGCGCCCGGCTGGCCAGAGCCGCCGTCCCCGAGAAGGTCCCCGAGAAGACACACACCTTGCTGTGTGTCTCCGTGGCTTTGTGCGAACTTCTCTGCGCTGGGTTTTCAGAGACGTGGCCGAGGGGACAGAATGTGGAAAGGAGGAAAATTCCTGTTTAAAGTTTCCTTCCTTGTTAAAGGATACGTCGGCCGGGCGGATCACGAGGTCGGGAGTTCGAGACCAGCCTGAGCAACATGGGAAAACGCCCAGGTCTACTAAAAAATCCCAAAATACTGGCTGGGCCCCGGGGCTCCCGCCTGTCATCCCGGCACGTTGGGAGGTTGAGGCGGGGGGATCACAAGGTCAGGAGTTCGAGACCAGCCTGGCTAACATGGTGAAAAGCCATCGCTATAAAAAATTTTTTTTTTAATAAATAAATAGGCCGGGCACGGTGGCTCACGCCTGTCATCCCGGCACTTTCGGAGGCGGAGGCAGGTGGATCACGAGGTCAAGAGATCGAGACCATCCTGGTCAACATGGTGAAACCCCGTCTCTACTAAAAATACAAAAAATTAGCTGGGCCTGGTGGTGCGTCCCTGTAATCCCAGGTACTGGGGAGGCTGAGGCAGGAGAATTGACTGAACCCAGGAGGCGGAGGCAGCGGTGAGCCGAGATTGTGCCATTGCACTCCAGCCTGGGTAACAAGAGCGAAACTCCGTCTCAAAAAAAAAAAATCTCAACTGTGCTAATAACTCTCTGCGAAGCCCCGTGCTATGTGGCCCTTAGACACGCCGTGCTCATCCTTTTTCATGGCTGCATAGTATTCCGTGGTAATCCTATGTGGCTGTCAGACACGCCGGGCTCATCCTTTTTCATGGCTGCATAGTATTCCGTGGTAATCCCACGCAGCTGTTAGACACGCCGAGTTCATCCTTTTTCATGGCTGCATAGTATTCCGTGGTAATCCTATGTAGCTGTCAGACACACCGTGCTCATCCTTTTTCATGACTGCGTAGTATTCCGTGGTAATCCCATGTAGCTGTTAGACACGCCGTCCTCATCCTTTTTCATGACTGCGTAGTATTCCGTGGTAATCCCATGTAGCTGTTAGACACGCCGTCCTCATCCTTTTTCATGGCTGCATAGTATTCCGTGGTAATCCTGTGTAGCTGTTCGAGACACCGTGCTCATCCTTTTTCATGGCTGCATAGTATTCCGTGGTAATCCTACGTGGCCGTTAGACACGCCATGCTCATCCTTTTTCATGGCTGCATAGTATTCCGTGGTAATCCTACGTGGCCATTAGACACGCCATGCTCATCCTTTTTCATGACTGCATAGTATTCCGTGGTAATCCTACGTGGCCGTTAGACACGCCATGCTCATCCTTTTTCATGGCTGCATAGTATTCCGTGGTAATCCTATGTGGGTGTTAGACACGCCGTGCTCATCCTTTTTCATGGGTGAATAGTATTCCGTGGTAATCCTATGTGGCTGTTAGACACGCCGAGCTCACAGGCACGTAGGACATTCTACGTCCTTGTACTTTCACGGAGATGTCAGTGCTGGACGTGGTCACAGGCCGGTCCCAGCTCTCCGTGGCTGTCACCTGTTTTTAGAAAAGTTTAAATTGTCAGCCAGTAGGGTTTTAGTTTAGATGGTGAGTCTGGATCCAGCCCACGGAGCTCAGACGTGGCAGGAAGGACGACCCCACGTGTGTCACGGATACATGTGTGTGTTTTCCTCCGTTCATTGTACTCTCGTGGCACGATGGACAGTGAGGGTCCCCTCCCTGCAGCCTGGGAAGTGTGAATCGAAGGGTCCGGAAGGAACGGCATCAGAGCCTGCTGTGTAGACAGTCATTATGTCCCTGGAAGGAACTGCATCAGAGCCTGCTATGTACATGGCCATCAGGTCCTGGGATGAAACTGCATCAGAGCCTGCTGTGTAGACAGTCATTATGTATCGGGAAGGAACTGCATCAGAGCCTGCTGTGTAGACAGTCATTATGTCCCGGGAAGGAACTGCATCAGAGCCTGCTGTGTAGACACTCATTATGTTCTGGGAAGGAGCTACACCTGAGCCTGCTGTATAGACTGTCATTATGTCCCGGAAAGGAACTGCATCTGAGCCTGCTGTGTAGACAGTCATTATGTCCCGGGAAGGAACTGCATCAGAGTCTGCTGTGTAGACAGTCATTATGTCCCAGGAAGGAACTGCATCAGAGCCTGCTGTGTAGACAGTCATTATGTCTCGGGACGGAGCTGCATGAGAGCCTGCTGTGTAGACAGTCATTATGTCCCGGGAAGGAACTGCATCAGAGCCTGCTATGTACATGGCCATCAGGTCCTGGGATGAAACTGCATCAGAGCCTGCTGTGTAGACAGTCATTATGTATCGGGAAGGAGCTGCATCAGAGTCTGTTGTGTAGACAGTCATTATGTCCCTGGAAGGAACTGCATCAGAACCTGCTGTGTAGAGAGTCATTATGTGCTGGGAAGGAACTGCATCTGAGCCTGCTGTGTAGACAGTCATTATGTCCCGGGAAGGAGCTGCATCAGAGCCTGCTGTGTAGACGGCCATCAGGTCCTGGGATGAAACTGTATCAGAGCCTGCTGTGTAGACAATCATTATGTGCTGGTAAGGAACTACATCTGAGCCTGCTGTGTAGATGGCCATCAGGTCCCGGGACGGAGCTGCATCTGAGCCTGCTTTGTAGACACTCATTATGTATCCAGAAGGAACTGCATCAGAGCCTGCTGTGTAGACAGTCATTATGTCCCGGGATGGAGGTGAATCAGAGCCTGCTATGCAGATGGCCATTAGGTCCTGGGATGGAGCTGCCTCTGACCCTGCTGTACAGACGGCCATTAGGTCTCGGGACAGAGCCACATCCGAGCCTGCAGTGTAGACGGCCATTAGGTCCTGGGATGGCGCTGAGATGATAGGTGGATTAGACAGACAGACAGACAGACATCGTCTCAGCCGAGATTGCACCACAGAACCCCAGCCTGGGAAACGAAACTGAAACTCAGTTTCAAAACAAAAACCAAAGAAAAACAAAGAAATAAATCAACGGGACGAGCTTCCAGGAGGAGACTGGTTCCCATGGAAACCTTCATTGATGTTTACCAAGAAGCTGACCCAAGGTGGCATCTACTTACCTGTATATCTCCACCTACATGTCGTATTTACCTGTCTCATCTGTATCTTGTTTATCTATTGTTGTATCTACTCCATCTCTATCTATGTATCTGTGTGTATCTATCTATGTATGTATCTATCATCTATCTGTGTATCCATCTATCTATGTACCTATTTGTGTGTCCATCTATCTATATGTCTGTCTATCTATCTATCTATCTATCTATGTGTCTATCTATCCATCCATCTATCTATGTATCTATGTATCTATGTATCTATGTATCTATCTATCTATCTATCTATCTATCTATCTATCTATCTATCTATGTATCTATCTATCTATGTGTCTATCTATCTATCTATCTATCTGTCTATCTATCTGTCTCTCTGCCTATCTATGTGTCTATCTATCATCTGTGTCTGTCTACCTATCTACCTATCTGTGTGTCTATCTATCTATGTGTCTATGTATCTATCTATCTATATCTAACTACGTGTCTACAAATTCTGCTATGTATCTGTATATGTGTCTATCTGTGTATCTATCATCTGTCTGTCTATCTATCTATCTATCTATCTATCTATCTATCTATCTATCTATCTAATCTATCTATCTACCTATCTACAAATTCTCCTATGTATCTATGAATCTACATATGTATCTAACTGAGTATCTATCTATCTATCTATCTACCTATCTATCTATGTATCTATGTATCTATGTATCTATCTATCTATGTATCTATTTATCTATCTATCTATGTATCTATCTATATCTATCTAACTACCTGTCTACAAATTCTGCTATGTATCTGTATATGTGTCTATCTGTGTATCTATCTTTCTAATCTATCTGTTTATCTATCTATCGTCTGTCTGTCTATCTATCTATCTATCTATGTATCTATCTATCTACCTGTCTATCTACAAATTCTCCTATGTATCTATGAATCTATATATGTATCTGAGTATCTATCTATCTATCATCTATCTACCTATCTATCTAATCTATGTGTCTATCTATCTATGTATCTATCTATGTATCTATGTATCTATGTATCTATCTATCTATCTATCTATGTGTCTATCTATCTATGTGTCTATCTATCTATCTATCTATCTATCTATGTGTCTATCTATCTATCTATCTATCTATGTGTCTATGTATCTATCTAGGTATCTGTGTATCTATCTTTCTAATCTATCTGTTTATCTATCTATGTGTCTGTGTATCTATCTGTCTATCTATGTATCCCTGTGTCTATACATCTATCTGTGTATCTATCTATCTATCTATCCATGTGTCTATGTATCTATTTATCTATGTATCTATCTATCTATCTGTTTATCTATGTGTGTATGTATATATATGTCTATGTATATATATGTCTATGTATGTATGTATCTATGTATGTATCTACCTACCTGCCTGTCTATGTAATCCATCACGTGTGTATGTATAATATGTATCTATAATCTACATATCTATATACGTGTGTATCTATCTGTTTATGTATCTACCTACCTACCTGTCACCCAGCTGGATTCTCAGTGGACACGTCCACACATCTCTCTGTCTCTCTGTCTCTGTCAACCTCATCCTCTGTCCGTCTCTGCTTCTGACCTTTCCAAAAGCAGGCAGAACGCAGCAGAAGGTGATTCCCTGTGGATTCCTTGCCCTGGGAGGCAGACACCCACCCGCAGGGAGCCACATTCCTGGAGTCTGTGGCCACGGCACCTTTCGCCACGTGGCACCCGGCTGGACAAGCGTCCACGTGAAGGTGTTTCATGCTGAATATCAGAAAAGCCGCTCATTCCATCATCCCCGAGTCCCCTCTCACCGTCATGACTTCAACCCTTGAAACTGCTTTTCATTCCAATTATAGGTTTTCAGGGAGAAATCGTTGGATAATGTGATCATATCTGCGTCTTCCCTTCCTCCGGGGGCGATTCTGAATGTTTAATCAGACACCAAAGTTGGGGACGCGTCACGCGTTTCTCCAAAGGGACGTGCCCCATGAATGAATAATCACAATAAATGATGCAAGTGTATTAGGTGGGAAAAAATCGATCACTGTGATTCCCGTGGCCAGCGAAGCACTTTACAGTCTGCGATTCAGAGTTAATCCATTAAGTGACACCCGGGATTGAAAAGCAAACACGTCAGCTTTTCCACATTCTTACTTTTTATATATTTCTTTACATTTTAACCTTCACCCGCCTCTGTTTCTCTCTCTCTCTGTCTCTGTTTCCCTTCCTCTTTTCTCTCTCTCTTTCTTTCTTTTTGTCTGTTTCTGTCTCTCTCTCTCTTTCTCTCTTTTTTCTCTGTATGTCTTTCTCTCTCCTTTTTTCTCTCTCTTTTTTCTCTCTCTCTTTTCTCTCTCTTTCTTTCTCTCTGTTTTTCTCTTTCTTTCTCTCTCTTTCTCCCTCTTTGTTTTTTCTCTCTTTTTCTCTTTCTCTCTTTCTTTTTTCTCTGTCTTTCTGTTTTTCTCTTTCTCTCTTTTTTTCTGTCCTTCTCTTTCTTTTTTCTTTCTTTCTCTCTCTTCCTCTCTCTCTCTTCCTCTCTCTGTTTCTCTTTCTCTGTTTTTTCTGTCTTTCTCTGTTTCTTTCTTTCTCTTTTTCTCTCTCTTTCTCTTTTTTCTGTCTTTCTCTCTCTTTCTCTCTCTCTTCCTCTGTTTCTTTCTCTCTCTTTTTTCTTTTTCTTCCTCTTTCGCTCTTTCTTTCTCTTTCTCTTTCTGTTTTTCTCTCTTTCTTTTCCTCTCTCTCTGTCTCTCTCTCTTTCTCTTTATTTCTCTTTCTTTCTCTCTCTTTCTTTCTCTTCTCTTCCTCTCTCTCTTTCTCTGTTTCTTTCTCTGTCTCTTTTTTTATTTCTTTCTTTACTTTTTCTCTCTGTTTCTTTGTCTCTTTCTTTCTCCTTTTTCTCTCTTTCTTTCTCTCTTTTCTTCCTTCTTTCCTTCCTTCCTTCCTTCCTTCCTTCTTTCTTTTCCCTTTCTTTCTCCTTGTCTCTCTCCCCTTTCTTCACTCCCTCCCTCCCTCCCTCCCTCCCTCCCTCCTTTCCTTCCTTCCTTCCTTCCTTCCTTCCTTCCTTCCTTCCTTCCTTCCTTCTTTCCTTCTTTCCTTCCTCCCAATAGCTCAGGGTTTTACTGGAGAGAAATCGCTGACTGTGCCAGTCGTTGGCATGTGACCCTGAAGAGCTTCACAATATCACACACACACACACACACACACACACACACACAAAGGCTCAGCTACAGAAGCTAAAAAGCCCTCTCTCAGTGGGGCGCGGTGACTCACGCCTGTAATCCCAGCCCTTTGGGAAGCTGAGGCAGGTGGATTGCCCGAGTTCAGGAGTTCGAGACCAACCTGGGCCACACAGTGAAACCCTATTTCTATTGAAAATATGAAAAATTTGGGCTGGGTGTGGTGCCGCATACCTGCAATCCCAGCACTTTGGGAGGCCGAGGCGGGTGGATCACGAGGTCAAGAGATGGAGACCATCCTGGTCAACACAGTGAAACCCCGTCTCTACTAAAGATACAAAAAATTAGCTGGGCATGGTGGCGCGTGCCTGTAATCCCAGCTACTCAGGAAGCTAAGGCAGGAGAATCGCTTGAACCCAGGAGGCGGAGGTTGCAGTGAGCCGAGATCGTGCCATTGCACTCCAGCTTGGGTAACAAGAGTGAAACTCCGTCTCAAAAAAAAAAATTATAACTGTGCTAATAACTCTCTGTGAGGCCCCATCCTACGTAGCCGTTAGACACGCCGTGCTCATCCTTTTTCATGACTGCATAGTATTCCGTAGTAATCCTATGTAGCTGTCAGACAGACCGTGCTCATCCTTTTTCATGGCTGCATAGTATTCCGTAGTAATCCTATGTAGCTGTTCGACACGCCGAGCTCACAGGCACGTAGGACATTCTATGTCCTTGTACACTCATGGAGATATCAGTGCTGGACGTGGTCACAGGCGGGTCCCAGCTCTCTGTGGCTCTCACCTGTTTAGAAAAGTTTAAATTATCAGCCAGTCGGGTTTTAGTTTAGATGGTGAGTCTGGCTCCGGCCCACAGAGCTCAGACACGGCAGGAAGGACGACCCCACACGCGTCAGGGATAATGTGTGTGTTTTCCTTGGTTCATTGCACTGTCGTGGCATGATGGCCAGTGACGGTCCCCTTTCTGCAGGAAGCAAAAAGAATGAGTTTGCTGAGAGATCCTTTGTCTTGGTACTAATTGTCCTTTGTAGCAGCAAAAACAAACAGACTCCCAGGTGACCCGTGCCAGGGACAGCTTCAGACACCCTGGTGACCTCAAAGTGTCTACTCCCGAGATGTCCTGATGCTTGCAAGAGAGAAATGTTCTTTTAATAGTTGGAGGTCATTATTCAACTGTAGGATTCTTTCACTGTCTGCTGTTTCTGTCAACATTTAACACTTTTTTTTTTAACCTGCAGTCTCACTCTGTCACCCAGGCTGGAGTGCAGTGGTGCAATCTCGGCTCACTGCAACCTCCGCCTCCTGGGTTCAAGCGATTCTCCTGCCTCGGCCTCCACAGTAGCTGTGACTAAAGGTGCATTTGCCACCACGCCAGGCTCATTTTTGTATTTTTAGTAGACACGGGGTTTCATCATATTGGCCAGGATGGTGTCGAATGGCCGACCTCAGGTGATCTGCCCACATCGGCCTCCCAAAGTGCTGGGATGACAGGTGTCAGCCACCGCTCCCTGTCTGTATGTAAGACTTTATGAGCTGTAGAGGCTGGCTGCAGTGGCTCACACCTGTCATCCCAGCACTTTGGGAGGCTGAGGTAGGAGGATTTGCGGTGAAACTCCTGGATTGCTCAAGAGTTTGAGGTCAGCAGAGGCAACAAACGAGACCCCCATCTCCACAAAAATTCAGAAATCAGCCAGGGGTGGTGGTGGACCTGCAGTCCTAGAGAGTAGGGAGGCTGAGGTGGGAGGATCGCTGGAGCCCAGGGGTTGGAGGCTGCAGAGAGCTGTGATCACCCCACTTTGCTGCAGCCTGGGGACACAAATGAAACGTGTGTCTGCCGAAGAGAGGAATACATTTTCTACTCTGTTCTCAGGTTCTGTGGCTAGGGGTGAGGGGCTGTGAATTAACTGATTAATTACATAGAGTAACAGGAGGAAAGGCAGGGAAATGGACGAAGTAATGAATTCACCACATAAGTAAATAAAGTTTAAATTCATTAATAAATTATTTTCTAAAATTAATTTTAATTCATTATTTTAAATCGATTAATTAAATAATTGATAATGAAATCAATTTTAAATGAATTTTAAATTGATTAAATGCCATTGGCATCCAAGTGTTGATGACGTGGCCACTGTGGTCCCAGTGTGGATGAAGTGGCCACTGGTGACCAGTGTTGATAATGTGGCTCAGAGTTGATGGACACGGTCACTGGTGTCCCAGTATTGGTGACGTGGTCACTGCTGTCCCAGTGTGGATGATGTGGCCACTGGTGTCCCAGTATTGGTGACGTGGCCACCGGTGTCCCAGTGTTCGTGATGTGGTCACTGTTGTCACAGTGTTGGTGACATGACCACTGGTGTCCAGTGTTGATGACGTGGCCACTGTGGTCCCAGCATGGATGAAGTGGCCACTGGTGACCAGTGCTGATAATGTGGCCCAGAGTTGATGGACATGGTCACTGGTGTCCCAGTGTTGGTGACGTGGTCACTGGTATCCCAGTGTGGATGATGTGGCCACGGGTGTCCCAGTATTGGTGATGTGGTCATTGGTGTCCCAGAGTGGATGACGTGGCCCGTGGTGTCCCAGCTTTGGTGATAAGCCCACTGGTGTCCCAGTGTGGATGAAGTGTCCACTGGTGCCTAGTGTTCATGGTGTGGTCCAGTGTGGATGATGTGGCCACTGTGTTCCAGTATTGGTGACCTGACCACTGGTGTCCCAGTGTGGATGAAGTGGCCACTGGTGTCCAGTGTTGGTGATGTGGCCCAGAGTTGATGATGTGGTCACTGGTGTCCCAGTGTCGGTGACATGGCCATTGGTGTCCCAGTGTCGTTGACGTAGTGTCCTAGAGTTGGTGACGTGGCCAGTGGTGTCCCAGGATTGATGACATGGCCACTGATATCCTGGGACCTATGGATCACCGTGCCCTGCCCCGTCATCCCCAGTAAGAATTGAGTCACGCAGCTTGGGCAGGACTTCAAGCGTCGTCTGCCTTCCCCGAGACCCCACAAAGCTTTGCAGAGACAGAAGAGCCTCCCACGGCCAGGGCAGAGTGTCTGCTGTGTAGACAAATTAAGAATAAGAGCTTTGATTTTTTCTGTTAAAAACAAGAGAAGAGCGTTTCCCGTCCACCCGGCTTTCCTCTTTTAGAGTTTTTCAAACATGTGTAAATCTTTTTGAAGTCTAAATAATGCAGTTGCCCATCTCGCAAGTCAGGAATGTTTCCCCAGGGACCTGGGAGCCACCTATTGTGAAATGTGGGCACGAAGAACGAACCTGTGTTTGTTTCCTCTTTTACCTTTGCGTAGCCGTCCCCAGGGATGGCAGATTGCGCTTTTAATGCTATTTCTTCAGTGCTGTCCCCAGTGCTGTTTTGCTCTTGTTACCCAGGCTGGAGTGCAATGGCGCGATCTCGGCTCACCGCAGCCTCCGCCTCCTGGGTTCAGGCAATTCTCCCGCCTCAGCCTCCCGAGTAGCTGGGATTACAGGCACGCGCCACCATGCCCAGCTAATTTTTTGTATTTTGAGTAGAGACGGGGTTTCACCATGTTGACCGGGATGGTCTCGATCTCTTGACCTCGGGATCCACCCGCCTCAGCCTCCCAAAGTGCTGGGATGACAGATGAGAGCCACCGCGCCCGGCTTTTTTTTTCCTTTGAAATAAACAGAGAAAGCAATCACATATAACACAAAAAACACAAACCAGAATACAGAAGGGAACAGGCACGGCTGTGTTCTAATAAAACTTTATTCGGAGGAGCAAATGGAGGGCCACATTTGGCCCACCGGCTGTAGCCTGGGGACTCCTGCCTGCCTTGCAGATTTTGCTGGATTCCACACGCCAAAACATTCCTAGGGACGTCCTACGCGTGAATCATACACTGTTGGCCTTTTTGTGTGTGTCTGGCTTATGTCACTCAGCAAGGTGTTGTCAAGTTTCATGTACACGGCAGGCAAGTGTCACAGAATGTACTCAACACTCCCTTTAAGGCTGGCTCGTGGTCAACAATTTCTCTCTCTTTTTTTTTGTTTGAGATGGAGTTTCGCTCTTGGGACCCAGGCTGGAGTGCAATGGCGCGATCTCGGCTCACCGCAACCTCCGCCTCGTGGGTTCAGGTGACTCTCCTGCCTCAGCCTCCCGAGTAGCTGGGATTACAGGCACGTGCCACCGTGCCCAGCTAATTTTTTGTATTTTTAGTAGAGACGGGGTTTCACCATGTTGTCCGGGATGGTCTCGATCTCTTGACCTCGTGATCCACCCGCCTCGGCCTCCCAAAGTGCTGGGATTTCAGGCTTGAGCCACCGCGCCCGGCCTCTCTGTTTTTTTTTGAGATCGAGTCTCACTCTGTCGCCCAGCCTGGAGTGCAGTGGCACGATGTCGGCTCACCGCAACCTCCGCCTCCCGGGTTCAAGAGATTCTCCTGCCTCAGCGTCCCTAGTAGCTGGGACTACAGGTGCCGGCCAGCACGCCCGGCTGATTTTTGCATTTTTAGTAGAGACGGAGTTTCACCATGTTGGCCAGGCTGGTCTCGAACTCCTGACCCATGATCCTCCCGCCTGTTCCTACCAAAGTGTCGGAATGACACATGTGAGCCACCGCTCAGGGCTGAGACTTCCTTTCTTCTTAATATTTACACACCCAGGTGTGTAGTGACTTCTGTGACTTTTTTTGACCTTAATTCTCTGTGCCAAGTGTACGTCTCTTATGTGCAGGTGGCCGGGAGTTTCCAAAGGGGGCAGCTGGCCGCTTCTGAACAACAGCCCCGAGGAAAATACCCAGTGGGGACACGGCCAGCGGCTCGTGGGGGGACGGGGTGGGAAGGGGTGGGACGGGGGGCGTAAAACCTCGAGGGGGCAAGTGGAGGTGAAGGATTTAATTTTCAAAGGAGAAACCCTCAAGCGTCTCGTGAAGATGAATTTCCGGGCGAGTTGTGTTAGGAGGGAATAAATTGGAAGAATTTGGGGTGAGCGTTTCTGCACATTCCAGGACATGCCTCCCTCCCGCCGTTAAAAAAAAAAGGCAGCTGGACGGGGGGACCTCCCGTGACCTCACATTCTTTGCTGAAAAACCTGTGATAGGAGCTCAGATGGCTTTCATGCCAACCTAAGACACACACAGACACACAGACACACACAGACACACACGTACAGACACACAGAGACACACAGACACAGACACACACAGAGACACAGACACACACATACTCAGACACACAGACACACAGACATAGACACACATAGAGACACACAGAGACACACAGACACACAGACACACACACAGAGACACACAGACACACACAGACACACACAGATACACACAGACACACACAGACACACCCACAGATACACACAGACACAGACACACACAGACACACACAGACACACAGACCCACACAGACACACACAGACACACACAGAGACACAGACACACACAGACACACACATACAGACACACAGAGACACACAGACACACACAGACACAGACACACACACAGATACAAACAGACACACACAGACACATAGACCCACAGAGACACACACGTACAGACACACAGAGACACACAGACACACAGACACACACAGACACAGACACACACAGACACAGACACACACAGACACACACAGAGACACACAGACACACACAGACACAGACACACACACAGATACACACAGACACACACAGAGACACAGACCCACACAGACACACACAGACACACAGAGACACACAGACAGACACACAGAGACACACAGACACAGACACACACAGAGACACACAGACACACACAGACACACAGAGACCCACACAGACACAGACACACACACACGCGCACACAGATGGCTTTCATGCCAACCTAAGTGGTGTCACATGTCCCCTGAAGCCCCCGGCTGAGGCCAAGCAATTGGCACGTTTTCACAGCCCAGGGATTGCTGCGCGGTGTGAGCCAGTTCCGGCTTATGAGAAGCAGAAGGGCTTTGGGACTCTGGGCACAGTGCTCGTATTGGCTTGATGAAAAGCTTGGAGACACACAGAGACACACAGAGACACACACAGACACACACAGATACACACAGACACACATACACACAGACACACAGACACACAGAGACACACAGACGGACACACAGAGACACACAGACACAGACACACACAGAGACACACAGACACAGACACACACAGAGACACACAGACACACACAGACACACACACAGATACACACAGACACACACAGACACACCCACAGATACACACAGACACATAGACACACACACAGACACACACAGACACACAAACCCACACAGACACACACAGAGACACAGACCCACACAGACACACACAGAGACACAGACACACACAGACACACACACAGAGACACACACAGAGACACACAGACACACAGACACACACAGAGACAGACACACACAGACACACACACAGATACACAGACACACACAGACACACACACAGACATACACACACAGATACACAGACACACAGACACAGACACACAGACACACCCACAGACACACACAGACACACACACAGACACACACATACTCAGACACACAGACACACAGACACAGACACACATGTGCACACAAATACACAGACACACAGAGACACAGACACACAGAGACACACAGACACAGACACACACAGACACACAGACACACACAGACACACACACAGACATACACACAGATACACAGACACAGACACACACACAGACACACACACACAGAGAGACACACAGACACACACAGACACACACACAGAGACACACACAGACACACAGACACACCCACAGACACACACAGACACACAGACACAGACACACCCACAGACACACACAGACACACACACACACATACTCAGACACACAGACACACAGACACAGACACACACACACGTGCACACAGATACACAGACACACAGACACACAGAGACACACAGACAGACACACAGAGACACACAGACACAGACACACACAGACACACAGACACACACAGACACACACACAGACATACACACACAGATACACAGACACACAGACACAGAGACACACAGAGACACACAGACACACACAGACACACACAGAGACACACACGGACACACAGACACACCCACAGACACACACAGACACACACAGACACACCCACAGACACACACAGACACACACACATACTCAGACACACAGACACACAGACACAGACACACACACGTGCACACAGATACACAGACACACACAGACACACAGACAGACACACACAGACACACAGACACAGACACACACAGACACACAGACACACACAGACACACACACACAGACATACACACAGATACACAGACACACAGACACAGACACACACAGAGACACAGACACAGACACAGACACACACACAGACACACAGACACACACACAGACACACAGACACACAGACACACACAGACACACAGACACAGACACACCCACAGACACACACAGACACACACACAGACACACACATACTCAGACACACAGACACACAGACACAGACACACACAGAGACACAGAGACACAGACACAGACACACACACAGACACACACACAGACACAGAGACACACAGACACACACACAGACACACAGACACACATACACACAGAAACACACAGACACACAGAGACACACATGAACAGACACACAGAGACACAGACACACACAGAGACACACAGAGACACACACAGATACAGACACACACAGACACACACAGACACACACAGACACACACACAGATACACACAGACACATAGACACACACACAGACACAGCCACAGACACACAGACACACACAGAGACACAGACACACACAGACACACAGAGACACACATGAACAGACACACAGAGACACAGACACACACACACACATAGACACACAGAGACACACAGACACACACAGACACACAGACACACAGAGACACAGACATCCATGCACAGACACACACACACGCACTCACACAGACACACAGAGACACACAGAAACACATGCACACAAATACACACAGAGACAGACACAGACACACAGACACACACACAGACACACACACACAGACACACACAGACATATACAGACACACACACATACTCAGACACACAGAGACACACAGACAGACACACAGACACACACACAGAGACACACAGACATACACATACACAGACACACACAGACACACAGAGACCCACAGACACACACACAGACAGACACACACACAGACACACTGTTGCCCAGGCTGGAGTACGATGGTGTCATCTCGGCTCACTGCAGCCTCCGCCTCCCGGGTTCCAGCGATTCTCCTGCCTCAGCCTCCCAAGTAGCTGGGACTACAGGTGCCGCCACCACGTCCGGCTAATGTTTTTTAATCCTTCGCAGAGATGGCGTTTCGCCGTGTTGGCCGGGCTGGTCTCGAACTCCTGACCTCCTGATCCACCCGCCCCAGCCTCCCAAAGTGCTGGGGTTACCGGTGTGCGTCAGTGCACCCGGCTACTTTCCTTTTTTGTTGAAGAATAAATCATAAGTGTGCTAATAACTCTCTGTGAAGCCCCGTCCTCTGTGGCCGTTAGACACGCCGAGCTCATCCTTTTTCATGGCTGCATAGTATTCCGTGGTAATCCTATGTAGCTGTCAGACACGCCGTGCTCATCCTTTTTCATGACTGCATAGTATTCCGTGGTAATCCCACGTAGCTGTTAGACACGCCGAGTTCATCCTTTTTCATGACTGCATAGTATTCCGTGGTAATCCTATGTGGCCGTTAGACACGCCGAGCTCATCCTTTTTCATGGCTGCATAGTATTCCGTGGTAATCCTATGTAGCCGTGAGACACGCCGAGCTCACAGGCACGTAGGACATTCTACGTCCTTGTACTTTCACCGAGATGTCAGTGCTGGATGTGGTCACGGGCGTGTCCCAGCTCTCCGTGGCTCTCACCTGTTTAGAAAAGTTTTAAGTCGTCAGCCACTCGGGTTTTACTTTAGATGGTGAGTCTGGCTGCGGCCCACGGAGCTCAGACGGGGCAGGAAGGACGACCCCACACGCGTCAGGGATACATGTGTGTGTTTTCCTTTGTTCATTGGACTCTCCTGGCCTGGTGGCTCGTGACGGTCCCCTCCCTGCAGCCCCGGAGGTAAAACCTTCGTTGCTGAAAGATCCTCTGTCTCAGGGCTGATTTTTCTTGGTGGCACCGAGAGTCTATTTCTGACACTGATGGAATATTATACACCCATGAAAAGGAAGGAGCTAGCTCCGATGCAGGCTGCAGTGTGAATGCCACACTCAGATGCCACACTCAGGAGAAGCCACGCACAAAAGGCCACACGATGTATCTAAGTTTATTTAATACATTGATACAAATTTTCAGTAAAATGTCCAGGATTCCATTTGTATAAAATGTCTAGAACAGGCAAAGGGACAGAGGCAGAGAGTAGGTTTGTGGTTCTGGGGCCGGGGGAAGGGGCTAGAGAGTGGCAGCTTCCTGGGTGCACGGCGTCTGTTTTTGGAATGATAAGAACTTTCTGGAACTCAGTACACGTGGTCATGGCAGAGCGTTAAAAACCAATCAAATGGGGAAATTGTACGGTGTGAATCATATGTAAAAAGAAGACTTAAAGAAAGAAAAGGGGCCGGGCGCGGTGGCTCAAGCCTGTCATCCGAGCACTTTGGGAGGCCGAGGTGGCTGGATCACCCGAGGTCGTGAGTTCGAGACCAGCCTGACCGACATGGACAAACTCCGTCTCTACTAAAAATACAAAAATTAGCCTGGCGTGGGGTCAGGCACGTGTCATCCCAGCTACTGGGTACAGACACACTTTCAGTCATTCAGTGGCCACTTTTTGAGTTATTTTCTTTTTTCCTTATTATTATTATTATTTTTTAAGATGGAGTTTCGCTCTTGTTACCCAGGCTGGAGTGCAATGGCGCGATCTCGGCTCACCGCAACCTCCGCCTCCCGGGTTCAAGCGATCCTCCTGCCTCAGCCTCCCGAGTAGCTGGGATTACAGGCACGTGCCACCGTGCCCAGCTAATTTTTGTATTTTTAATAGAGACGGGGTTTCAGCATGTTGGCCAGGCTGGTCTCGAACTCCTGACCTCAGGTGATCCTCCAGCCTCAGCCTCCCAAAGTGCAGGGATGACAGGGGTGAGCCACAGCGCCCGGCCTTGATTTATTTAAGAGCTGTTTTCATGCTTCAGACTCCGCCATGTCTCGGTTCCCTTTAGACCTGGGGTCATGAGCGTTTTTTTTTTTTTTTTTGCTACGGTGGAACACGGGCCGTCATTTTGGCTGGAGAGCCCTGCACAGCCAGCCCTGGAGCCCCGCTTTGTCCCCCAGGGTTCTGCCCAGGTGAATAACACAGCCCAGGGGCGCCCAGGGTATTTGCATAGCAATGGCCAGGCGATTTGCATGTGGCCGGGAGACCTGGAAATCCCTGAGCACCAGCTGAGGGGAAATTTAATAAGACTCCTCAGGGCCAGAGGACCCCTGTCTCCAGGGGACCCCAGCTGCTCCCATTTCCTCTGATGGCAGAAAGGAAAATTAAATTACACTTAGGACAGGCACTGACGCAGGTGAGGACCCCTGTGTAGCCCACCCAACCCCACCGTCCCCTCCCTCCCAGAATTTTTGTGCAAAAGAGTGTTAAGCTCCCTGGTTGGCCTGGGACAAGCAGGGACCGGTCCCCGGCCTCTTTTGATGTCCCTGTAGCTCTATAACTTGAGTATCAGAATTATATGTGCTTCTTGGAGCTTTAAGTTGGTATTTTATGTTATCGTTTGAGACGGAGTCTCGCTGTGTCACCCGGGCTGGAGTGCAGGGGCGCGATCTCGGCTCACCGCAGCCTCCACCTCCCGGGTTCAAGCGATCCTCCTGCCTCAGCCTCCCGAGTAGCTGGGATTACAGGCGCCCGCCACCACGCCCGGGTAATTTTTGTATGTTTAGTAGGGACGGGGGTCTCACTGTGTTGGCCAGGCTGGTCTTGAACTCCTGACCTCAGGTGATCCGCCCGCCTCAGCCTCCCAATGTGCTGGGATTACAGGTGTGAGCCAACGTGCCTGGCCAGCATTGTGACATATATATAAATAATAATATATATATATTTATAAATGTATAAATATGTAAAAAGTTATAATGTTTATAAATCTATGAATAAAATTAAAATACAGACACACACTATATATATATAAAGACACATATGTATATATATATACAGTGTGAAAATACAGACACACTATATATATACACACACACACACACCCAGACACAGACACACACACACACATTTTCCCACTATATATATGTACATGTATATATATAATAAATAAAATATATATTATATATAATAAAATACATATATATATAATAAATACACTATATAAATTTTGCCACTATGAGGAAATATATATATATATATATATAAATTCCCACTAGCAGGAAAATGTGTATATATATATAAATACATATATATATATATACACACACACACACATTATATATATACACAAAATGTGTGTGTGTGT
>CM052670.1:71554-86937 GCA_028533165.1 Leontopithecus rosalia
TTTTTTTTTTTTTTTTGAAATGGAGTGTCACTCTGTCACCCAGGCTGGAGTGCAGTGGTGTGATCTCAGCTCACTGCTGCCTCCGCCTCCTGGGTTCAAGCGATTCTCCTGCCTCAGCCTCCTGAATAGCTGGGATTGCAGGTGTTTGTCACCTGGCCAGCTAATTTTTCTACATATATATATAAATTTTTTAATGGAGTCTCACTCTGTCACCCATGCCCGAGTGCAGTGGTGCAATCTCAGCTAACCATAACCTCCACCTCCGGGGTTCAAGTTATTCTCCTGCCTCAGCCTCCTGAGTAGCTGGGATTACAGGCATCTGCCACCACCCCTGGCTAATTTTTGTATTTTTAGTAGAGACGGGGTTTCTCCATATTGGCCAGGCTGGTCTTGAACTCCTGACTTCAAGTGACCCTCCTGCCTCACCCACCCAAAGTGCTGGAGTTACAGGCGTGAGCCACCACATCTGACCTGAATGTACACAGATTGATTTATTCGTGGATTCCCAAGTGAATATAATCCCGATCACTGCTCCCTCATACCCATAAACAGAGCTTCTCTGCATTTCTCAAGCATGGAATATACCATTTTTCTTTTCTTTTTTTTTTTTTTGGCTTTTTTCTTCTCTCCAATTATCTCAACCGTCCCATTGGCTGGCAGGAATGTTCTGAACAGTTTTGAGTTTATTTGTGGTGATTTGTGACTTCCACAGGTGACTCTTGGCCACAGAAGAGCTTGTACCAGGTCTGCTGGGCGCGGTGGCTCACACCTGTAATCCCAGCACTTTGGGAGGCCGAGGCGGATGGATCACAAGGTCAAGAGATCGAGACCATCCTGGTCAACATGGTGAAACCCCGTCTCTACTAAAGATACAAAAAAATAGCTGGGCATGGTGGCGCGTGCCTGTAATCCCAGCTACTCACGAGGCTGAGGCAGGAGAATTACCTGAACCCAGGAGGTGGAGGTTGCGGTGAGCCGAGATCGCGTCATTGCACTCCAGCCCGGGTATCGAGAGCAAAAACTCTGTCTCAAAAATAAAATAAAATAAAACAATAAAATAAAATATATTAAAAAATAAAATAAAATAAAATAAATAAAATAAAATATATAAAAAATAAAATTAATAAAATAAATACAATTTTAAAAATAAAATAAATAAAATAAAATAAAATAAATAAAATAATAAAATAAAATAAAGTTTACAAAATAAAATAAATAAAAATAAAAATAAAATAAAATAATAAAATATATTTAAAAATAAAATAAATAAATAAATAAATAAAATATATAAAAAATAAAATGAATAAAATAAAATAAAATAAATAAATACAATTTAAAAAATAAATAAAATAAAATAACATAACATAAAATAAAATAAAATAAAAATAAAAAATAAGAGCTTGTGCCAGGTCTGAGTGTCCTGACAGGTGCCTGTCCGTATCCCCCCGTCCATGAATAAATGAAGGCAGGCGTGTGTCAGCCTTACAGATGTGCAGGCTTCGGAAAACACGGGCATACATATCTCTTCGCCTGCGTGGTTTCTCTGGAACATTCCGAGGCGTTCCGTGGGTAAAGAGTGAGGAATGCCTTGGGGGTGAAGGAATAAAAAGAAGTTTAACTGTGGGGCCGGGTGCAGTGGCTCATGCCTGTAACCCCATCACTTTGGGAGGCCGAGGCAGGCAGATCACCTGAGGTCGGGAGTTCGAGACCAGCCTGACCAACATGGTGAAAACCTCGTCTCTACTAAAAATACAAACGTTAGCTTCTCATCACAGCACTTTGGGAGGGTGAGGTGGGTGGATCACCTGAGGTCGTGAGTTCGAGACCAGCCTGACCAACATGGAGAAACCTCATCTCTACCAAAAATACAAAATTACAGGTGTGATGGAGCATGCCTGCAATGCCAGCGACATGGGAGACTGAGGCAGGAGAATCGCTTGAACCCGGGAGGTGAAGGTTTCGGTGAGCTGAGACTGTGCCACTGCACTCCAGCCTGGGCGACACAGTAAGACTCTGTTTCAAAAACAAAAAAATTGAAAATCACTGTGATTCAAGGTCATAAGTTCAAGACCAGCCTGAGCAACATGGTGAAACCCCATGTGTACTAAAAATAGAAAAATTAGCTGGGCGCGGTGGTGGGTGCCTGTAATCCCAAATACTCAGGAGGCTGAGGCAGGAGAATGACTTGAGCCCAGGAGGCGGAGGCTGGAGTGAGCCGAGATCACACCAGTGCCCGCCAGCCTGGGGGACACAGCGAGACTCTGTCTTGGAAAAAAAAAAAAAAAGAAAAAGAAAAAGCATCAAAACTGACTGTGATTAAGTGACCTGTTTCCCTCTGCAAAATAATAATCATAATATTAATGGATCGCTCAATTTGGATGATAGATAGTGAGGCTGTCTATGGCCTTAGAAACAATACCAATAGGCCGGGTGCCGTGGCTCACGCCTGTCATCCCACCTCTTTGGGAGGCTGAGGCGGGCGGATCATGAGGTCAAGAGATCGAGACCAGCCTGCCCAAGATGGTGAAACCCCGTCCCTACTAAAAATACAAAAATGAGCCAGGCATGGCGGCAAGTGCCTGTAATCCCAGCTACTTGGGAGGCTGAGGCAGGAGGATAGCTTGAACCCAGGAGGCGGAGGCTGCAGTGAGCCGAGATGGTGCCATTGCACTCCAGCCTGGGAAACAGAGTGAAACTCTGTCTGAAAAAGAAAGGAAGGAAGGAAGGAAGGAAAAGAAAGAAAGAAAGAAAGAAAGAAAGAAAGAAAGAGAAAGAAAGAAAGAAAGAAAGAAAGAAAGAAAGAAAGAAAGGAAAAGATAGGAAAGAAAGAAAGAAAGAAAGGGAAAGGAAGGAAGGAAGAAAGAAAGAAAAAGAAAGAGAGAAAGAGAGGGAGGGAGGCAGTCAGGAAGGAAGGAAGGAGAGAGACAGAGGGAGAGAGAGAGGGAAAGAAAGAAAGAAAGAGAAAGGAAGGAAGGAGAGGGAGAGAGAGAGGGAAAGAAAGAAAAAAGAAAGAAAGGAAGGAAAGGAAAGAAAGGAAAGAAAGAAAGAGAAACAAAGACAAAGGAAGGAAGGAAGAAAGAAAGAAAGAGAAAGAGGGAGGGAGGCAGGAACGAAGGAAGGAAGCAGAGAGACAGAGAGGGAAAGAAAGAAAGAAAGAAAAAAGAAAGAAAGAAAGAAAGAAAAAAAGAAAGACCACTAATAGCCAGATGCAGTGGCTCACACGTATTATCCCAGCACTTTGGGAGGCTGAGGCAGGTGGATCATTTGCGGTCAGGAGTTCGAGACCAGCCTGGCCAACAAGGTGAAACCCCATCACTAATAAAAACACAAAAATTATCTGGGCACGGTGGTGAGCGCCTGTAATCCCAGCTACTCGGGAGGCTGAGGCAGGAGAATCGCTTGAACCCAGGAGGCGGAGGTTGCGGTGAGCCGAGACTGTGCCATTGCACTCCAGCCTGGGTAACAAGAGCGAAACTCCGTCTCAAAAAAATGAATAAATAAATAAAAATACATAAAACAGCACAGCAAGAAAAACACACTAATAAAATATTCGTTGAAAATCCTCGGTGAACGGTCAACAGATGGAAGAATTCTGCTTAACAGAATTTGGGCAAAAAGGGCTGTTTCGATTTGCTGGATTCTGTTCAAATACTTTAGTCTTTTAAGAGGTTTAAGGCCGGCCACCGTGGCTCACCCCTGTCACCCCAGCTCTTTGTGGGGGCCGAGGCGAGCAGATCCGTTGAGATCAGGAGTTCGAGACCAGCCTGGCCAACATGGTGAAAACCCATCTGTACTAAAAATAAAATTAGCAGGGCGTGGTGGTGGGTGGTGTGGTCCCAGCTCGTCGGGAGGCTGAGACAGGAGGATCGCTTGAACCCGGGAGGTGGAGGCTGCCGTGAGCCGAGATCGTGCCATTGCACTCCACAAAAAAAAGAAAGAAAGAAAGAAAGAAAAAAGAAAAAGGAAGAGGTTCAAACTCTGCAGTCTGATGGCAGCTAGAGCTGTGAAGAGCTAAATGGGGTATTAGGTAATAAAAATAAACGTTTTTCCTCCTCTGTCTGTGTCTCTTCTCTTTAAGCATCTGTGTGATTTTTTTCGCTGTTTTCTGGCTTCAGTGTTGACTTTATTTCTTCCGCATGCGCGGATGGGAGCATCTGTGTGATTTTTCCATTTTCGTTTCTGTCTCGTGACAGTTTCTTCTCGGATTTCGTCGGACGCCTTGATGAAAGTCCTCCTGCTTTATAACAGGTTTTACGGCTTCCTGCCCCAGGTTCCCCTGTGGGGGGTGGGACCTTTCCCTCTTTCTTTCTTTCTTTCCTTCTTTCTTTCTTCTTTGTTTCTTTGTTCCTTTCCTTCTTTCTTTCTTTCATTCTTTCTTTCTTTCCTCTTTGTTTCTTTCCTTCTTTCTTTCTTTTATTCTTTCTTTTTCTTTCTTTCTTTCATTCTTTCTTTCTTCTTTGTTTCTTTCCTTCTTTCTTTCTTTTATTCTTCTTTCTTTTATTCTTTCTTTTGCTTTCTTTCTTTCATTCTTTCTTCTTTGTTTCTTTCTTTCCTTCTTTCTTTCTCTTTCTCTCTTTTATTCTTTCTTTTCTTCTTTCTTTCTTTCCTTCTTTCTTTTGCTTTCTTTCTTTCTTTCTCTCTTTTATTCTTTCTTTTCTTCTTTCTTTCCTTCTTTGTTTTGCTTTCTTTCTTCTTTCTTTCATTCCTTCTTTCTTTCTCTTTCTTTATTTCTTTCCTTCTTTCTTTCTCTTTCTTTCTTTTATTCTTTCTTTCTTTTATTCTTTCTTTTTCTTTCTTTCTTTAATTCTTTCTTTCTTCTTTGTTTCTTTCCTTCTTTCTTTTATTCTTTCTTTCTTTTATTCTTTCTTTTTCTTTCTTTCCTTCTTTCTCTTTCTCTCTTTTATTCTTTCCTTTCTTCTTCTTTCTTTCTTTCCTTCTTTCTTTTGTTTTCTTTCTTTCTCTTTCTTTCTTTCCTTCTTTCTCTGTTTCTTCTTTCTTTCATTCATTCCTTCTTTCTTTCTCTTCCTTTCTTCTTTATTTCTTTCCTTCTTTCTTTCTTCTTTCTTTCTTTCTCTTCCTTTCTTCTTTCTTTATTTGTTTCCTTCTTTCTTTCTCTTTCTCTCTTTTATTCTTTCTTTTCTTCTTTCTTTCTTTCCTTCTTTCTTTTGCTTTCTTTCTTTCTTCTTTCATTCCTTCTTTCTTTCTTCTTTCTTTCTTTCATTCCTTCCTTCTTTCTCTTTCTTTCTTTTATTCTTTCTTTTTCTTTCTCTTTTTACTTTTTCTTTCTTCCTTTTCTTTCTCTCTTTCTTCTTTTCTTTCTCTTTCCCTTCCTTTCTCTCTTTCTTTCCTTCTTTCTTCCTTCCTTCCTTTCTTTCTTCCTTTCTTTTTTCTTCCTTTCTTACTTTTCTTTCTATTTCTTTCTTTTTCTTTTTCTTCTCTTTCTCTCTTTCCTTCTTCCTTCCTTACTTTCTTTTCTCATTTTCTTTATTCCTTTTCTCTTTCTTTTTTCTTTCTTCTTTCTTTCTCTTTCTCTTTCTTCCCTTCTTTTCTTTCCTCCTTTCTTTTCTTCCTTCCTTTTCTTTTCTTCCTTTCTTTCTACTTTCCTTCCTTCCTCTTTCTTCCTCTCTTTTCTTTTTTCTTTCTTACTTTCTTTTTCTCTCTTTTCTTTATCTCTCTGTCTCTCCCTCTTTCTTTGCTTCTTTCATCTGTCTTATTCCCTTCTTTTTCTTTCTCTCTTGTTTTCTTCTTTGTTCTTTTTTTCTTTTTTACCTTCTTTCTTCATTTCTTTTTTCTTTTTTATCTTGCTTTCTCTCTTTTTTCTTTGTTTCTTCTCTTTTTCTTTCCCTTTCTTTCCTTATCTATCCTTCTTTTTCTTTGGTCTTTCTTTCTTTCTTTCATTTTTCCTTTCTCTCTTTCTCTCTTATTTTTCTTTGTCTCTTTATCTTCCTTCCTTTCCTTGTTTCTTTGTCTTTCTTTCTTTCTCTCTCTGTTTCTTTCTTCCTTTTTCTTTCCTTCCCTGATTCTTTCTTTCTGTTTCTTTCTTTTTTTTCTACTTTGGTGTTGATTTTCTCTTCACTCCTTATTTCTCTTTCTTCTTTCTTTCTTTCCTATTTTTCTATACTTTTCTTTCTTTTTTCTTTCATTCCTTCTTTTTCCTTTCTTTCTCTTATCATTCTTTTTCTTTCCCTTGCTTTTCTTCTTCTTTCCCTTTCTTTCTTTCCTTCTTTCTTTCTCTTTCTTCTTTTTTTTGCTACTTTGGTGTTGATTTTTTCTTTGTTACTTATTTCCTACATACTAAGACATTTTTCTAAGCTGGTTAAAAATAATAATAATACACTGTTTTGTGGGGGATGGAACTTTTCCCTCTTTCTTTCTTTCTTGTTTCTTTTCTCTTTCTTCCTTCCTTCCTTTTTTTCTTTCTTTTCTTTCTTTCTTTCTTTCCCTGTTTCTTCCTTTCTCTTTCTTTTTCTTCTACTTTGGTGTTGATTTTCTCTTCACTCCTTATTTCCTACATGCTAACACATTTTCATAAGCTGCTTAAAACTAATAATAACACACTGTTTTGTTTATCTCTTTGCATACGTAAATTTATCCACAGAGACTTCTTGGAAGATAAGTTTTTCTCTGAAGAGGAGGGCTGGGTGGTGGGTAACAAGGGATGGTGAAAAATGAAGGAGAGAGAGCTATATGGAAATGACTGTCGTCAGCTTGAAGGAAAAGCAAGTACAAATTATAGGTAAATAGGGCTGCTTTTAGAGACACGAAAGTTTCGTCCATAGCAATAGTCCTAATATGACCAAGTGCATGGAGTTTCAACAATAAATGGTTTTTTTTGAGATGCCATCTTGCTCACTGCCACCTCCACCTCCCGACTTCAAGTGATCCTCCTGCCTCAGCCTCCCCAGTAGCTGGGACTGCAGGTACCACCGACCATGCCTGGGTAATTTTTTGTATTATAGTGGACACAGGGTTTCACCATGCTGGCCACGCTGGTCTCGAACTGCTGACCTCAGGGGATCCGCCCGCCTCAGACTTAGAGTGTATCTCTTTTCTACGCTATTGCACCAGGGGCTTTAACGGGGTTTGGGTACGTTTTGACATTTTGAATGACTCTCAGAGCTGTAGGAAGTCGATGGACCGGTGGGGTTTGCTCCTTGGATACGGGAGAAGCGTCTTGTTCTTCTAATTTTTGTGTAGAAAACATGGTCCCTGCAGCTTTAAGAGCCTCAGGACTCACACACGGGAAGCATTGGGGTTCAGAGGAATTGCCAGTGTCCCCGGGAGCAGACGCGTCCAGACGCTGGATCTGCGTTCCAGGAATGCCCTCTGCTGGGAGAATCTGTAGCTTCTGCTTCTTGCTTTCAAAGTTTCTGTATCTTTTTCCTTTTTTCTCTTTTTTTTGGGCACAGAGTCCTCCTCTGTGGCCCAGGCTGGAGCGCAGTGGTGCAATCTCGGCTCACTGCAACCTCTGCCTCCCGGGTTCAAGCGATTCTCCTGCCTCAGCTTCCTGAGTAGCTGAGATTAGAAGCCATGTCCAGCTAATTTTGTATTTTTAGTAGATGGGGTTTCACCATGTTGACCAGGCTGGTCTCAAACTCCCGACCTCAGGTGATCTGCCCGCCTCAGCCTCCCAAAGTGCTGGGATTAAAGGTGAGTCCCACGCTGCCAGGGTAATTTTTACATTTTTAGTAGAGATAGGGTTTCTGCATGTTGGCCATGCTGGTCTCGAACTCCTGACTGCAGGTGATCAGCCCACTTCAGCCTCCCAAAGTGCTGGGATGACAGGCGTGAGCCCCCACACCCGGCTAATTCTTGTATTTTTACTAGAGACGGGGTTTCACCATGTTGGCCAGGCTGGTCTCGAACTCATGACCTCCTTGGAAAAGATGGTTTCAAAGAATGCAGTGGAGTTCTGTTCGGAGCTGATATTTGCTGAAATTCCACCTGCACTGATGGCCTGCAGAGAGTAAAACGGGTGATGTATCGGGCACGTGGGTGGCAGGAATATAAAGTGCTTGGCATAAAAGACACCAGAGGAGTCTCGAACTCCTGACCTTCGACTAGGCAAACGTATCCGCAGAGACTTCTTGGCAGATGGTTTTCTTCTCAAGATGAGACCTTCCTTGTATCAGAAGAAAGAACCTCTCCTTTCAGGGACGGGCTGCGTGGCTGAGAAGTCAGTCAAGCATCCCCCACATTTTTAAGACAGCAAACTCCTCACCCCAATCCTCATCCATCAACCAATGGACACTATTTAGGTTTTTTTGTCTGATTTTTTGAGACAGAGTCTCGCTCTGTCACCCAGGCTGGAGTACAGGGGCGTGATCTCGGCTCACTGCAACCTCAACCTCCTGGGTTCAAGTGATCCTCCTGCCTCAGCCTCCGGAGTAGCTGGGACTACAGGCAGCTGCCAATACACCCAGGTAATTTTTGTATTTTTAGTAGAGATGGGGTTTCAATATGTTGGCCAGGTTGGTCTTGAACTCCTGACCTCGTGATCCACCCGCCTCAGCCTCCCAAAGTGCTGGGATTACAGGCGTGAGCCACAGCGTGGGGACTATTTCAGTTTTCTATTGCTGCTGCAAGAACTGCTATGAACTTACTAGCTTAAAAAACACTCATGTACCAGGCGTGCTGGTTCATGTCAGCAATCCCAGCACTTTGGGAAGCAGAGGCGGGCGGATCACCTGAGGTAAGGAGTTCGAGACCAGCCTGGCCAACATGAAGAAACCCTGTTTCTACTAAAAATACAAAAATTGTCACGTGCGGTGGCTCCTACCTGTCATCCAAGCATTTTGGGAGGCTGAGGCGGGTGGATCACCTGAGGTCAGGAGTTCGAGACCAGCCTGGGCAACATAGTGAAACCCCATCTCTACTAAAAATACAAAAAAAAAAAATTAGCTGGGCTTGGTGGTGGGTACCTGTAATCCCAATTATTAGGGAGGCTGAGTCAGGGGAATCACTTGAACCCGGGAGGCAGAGGGTGCAGTGAGCCAAGATCACACCACTGCACTCCAGGTTGGGAAACAGGAGCAAAAGTCTGTCTCAAAATAAATACATACATAAATAAATACAAAAATTAGCTGGGCGCGGTGGCTCAAGCCTGTAATCCCCGCACTTTGGGAGGCCGAGGCGGGTGGATCACGAGGTCAGGAGTTCGAGACCAGCCTGGGCAACATGGTGTAACCCCGTCTCTACTAAAAATACAAAACTTAGCCAGGCATGGTGGCGCGTGCCTGTCATCCCAGCTACTCGGGAGGCTGAGGCAGGAGAATCGCTTGAACCCGGGAGGCGGAGGTTGCTGTGATCCAAGATGGTACCACTGGTCTCAGCCTGGGTAACAGAGGGAGACTCCATCTCAAAAACAAACAAACAAAAAACCTCATGTATCACGGTACAGTTTTAGGCGAGTGTCTTATGCGGATAACCTGAAGGTGGCCACTGAGACCTGCTTCTGTCTGAGGGCCCAGAGGGAATCTTGGTGTCTGGCCTTCTCCAACTTGGAGCGTCTGTGAAGTTTTCAGATGTGGTGAGTCCTGCTTTGAAGAGCAAACACGTCCATTAGCCACGGCCTGCACTCTCCTGTCTCCTGCGTCCGCGTTAAACGGACCTCGTGATGACAGTTAGGGCCAGCCCAGAGGACCTCGGATTCTGTCCCCATTGAAAGACTCTTAATCACAACTGAAAGTCCCCTTGGCAGACAGGATTACATATGCACACGCTCTTGGGAGTCATCTGTGGGCGCCTGTGGGGCCATTATTCTGTCTCCCACATGGGGATTAGGACGTGGACATCTTTGGGGCCATTATTCTGTCTCCCACATGGGATTAGGACGTGGGCATCTTTGGGGCCATTATTCTGTCTCCCACATGGGGATTAGGACGTGGGCATCTTTGGGGCCATTATTCTGTCTCCCACGTGGGGATTAGGACGTGGACATCTTGGATGTGGCTTGGAGTTGCTGTTAGTGACCTGCCATTATTGTTCTATGTCCCAGAGCTTACCCTCAGGGGTCTTCACGATAGCAGGTGGCGTAGGTGGACACAGGAGAGATGTGGCACTTTCAGAGGCTGAGGTGGGCGGATCACCTGAGGTCAGGAGCTCGAGACCAGTTTGGCCAACATAGGAAAATCTTGTCTCTAGTAAAAACCACAAAAAATTAGCCACATGTGGTGGCAGGTACCTGTAATCCCAGCTACTCGGGAAACTGAGGCAGGAGGATTGCTTCAACCAGGGAGGTGGAGGTTGCCATGAGCTGAGATCGTGCCACTGCACCACAGCCTGGGTGACAGAGCAACAGTAGGTCTCAAAAAATAAAAAGGTGGTGGGAGGAGCGTGGGGAAGAGGGTGTGCATGGCCGTTTTCAACCAGTTTCCTTTTGACTCGTGACTCTCATCAAAGCTAGAGATAGATAGATAGATAGATAGATAGATAGATAGATAGATAGACACATAGATACATAGATACATGGATAGATAGATAGGTAGATAGATAGATAGACACATAGATAGATAGATAGATAGATAGATACATAGATACATAGATAGATCGATAGGTAGATAGACACATAGATAGATAGACACATAGATAGATAGACACATAGATAGATAGATAGATAGATAGGCACATAGATAGATTCATGGATAGATAGATAGGTAGATAGATAGATAGATAGATAGATAGATAGACACTTAGATAGATAGATAGATAGATACATAGATACATAGATACATAGATAGATACATAGATAGATAGATACATGGATAGATAGATAGGTAGATAGATAGACACATAGATAGATAGATAGATAGATACATAGATACATAGATACATAGATAGATAGACACAGATAGATAGATAGATAGATAGATAGATACATGGATAGATAGGTAGATAGACACATAGATAGATAGAGAGATAGATAGATAGATAGACACATAGATAGATAGATAGATAGAGAGATAGATAGATAGATAGACACATAGATAGATAGATACATGGATAGATAGATAGGTAGATAGATAGATAGACACATAGATAGATAGATAGATAGATACATAGATAGATAGACAGATAGATAGATAGATAGATAGATAGATAGATAGATAGACACATAGATAGATAGATAGATACATAGATAGATAGACATAGATAGATAGATAGGTAGATAGATAGATAGATGATAGATAGATAGATAGATAGATACATAGATAGACACTTAGATAGATAGATAGATACATAGATACATAGACACATAGATAGATAGATAGATAGATAGATAGATAGATAGATAGATAGACACATAGATAGATAGATACATGGATAGATAGGTAGATAGATAGATACATAGATAGATAGATAGATAGATAGATAGATAGATAGATAGATTAGTTAGACAGACAGATATATAGATACATATATAGGAGAATTTGTAGATAGATTAGACAGATAGATAGATACATAGATTAGTTAGACAGACAGATACATAGATAGGAGAATTTGTAGATAGATAGATAGATGATAAATAGATACACAGATAGGAGAATTTGTAGATCGATAGATAGACAGACAGGTAGATAGATAGATAGATACACAGATACATAGATAGATACGTAGATACATAGATAGGGGAATTTGTAGGTAGACAGACAGACAGACAGATAATAGATTAGATGATAGATTGATTGATTGATAGACAGGTAGGTAGATAGATATGGTAGATGAATATATAAATGATAGAGAGGAGAATTTATAGATAGATTAGATAGACAGGTAGGTAGATAGATCGATCAATAGATAGATACATAGATAGGAGAATTTGTAGGTAGATAGATAGACAGATTAGATGATAGATAGATTGATTAATAGACAGGTAGGTAGATAGATAGATGATAGGTCGATCAATAGATAGATGATAGATAGATACATAGATAGATGATAGAGATAGACAGGTAGGTAGGTAGATAGAGATGATAGATGGAAAGATAAAAGATATAATTAGATACATACGTGATAGAGTGTAGATGATAGATGATTAGTAGGCAGACAGATAGATACAGAGATAGATAGATAGATAGATAGATAGATAGATAGATTGATAGATAGATTAGACAGACACACACACAGACAGACAGACAGATAGATAGATAGATAGATCGATAGATAGATAGACACATAGATAGATACATACATACATACATAAATACATAGAAAGATAGATAGATAGATACGTAGATAGATACATAGATATGTAGATAGGAGAATTTGTAGGTAGATAGACAGATAGATTAGATGATAGATAGATAGATAGATAGGTAGATAGGTAGATAGATATGATAGATGGATAGATAGATACACAGGTAGGTAGATAGATCGATCAATAGATAGATACATAGATAGATATATACATGATAGATGATAGAGATAGACAGGTAGGTAGGTAGGTAGATAGAGATGATAGATGGATAGATAAAAGATAGATAGGTAGATATATACGTGATAGATAGAGTGTAGATAGATGATTGATAGGCAGACAGATACAGAGATAGATAGACACATAGATAGATAGATAGATAGATAGATAGACACATAGACAGATAGATAGATAGATAGACACAAAGATAGATATATAGACACATAGATAGATAGATAGACACATTAGATAGATAGATACATAGATAGACACATAGATAGATAGATAGATAGATAGATAGACAGACAGACAGACAGACAGACAGATAGATAGATAGATAGATAGATAGATAGATAGATAGATAGACAGACACATAGATAGATAGGCAGAGAGACAGATAGATACAGAGATACACGGATAACCACAGTGAGGTTCCCACAGCTTTCTGCCTTCCCTTTTTTTGCCCCTGTCTTCCCCCAACCCCTATGCAACTGTTCCGTGAACTTTTTTTTTTAATTCTTCAGACAGAGTTTCGCTCTTGTTGCCCAGGCTGGCGTGCAATGGCGCAATCCCCGCTCACCACTACCTCTGCCTCCCGGGTTCAAGCGATTGTCCTGCCCCAGCCTCCAGAGTGGCTGGGACTACAGGCACCTGCCAGCACAGCCAGCTAATTTTTTAAATTGTATTTTTAGTAGAGACGGGGTTTCTCCAAGTCGGTCAGCCTGGTCTCGAACTCCCGACCTCAGGTGATTCACCTGCCTCAGCCTCCCACAGTGCTGGGGTTACTGGCATGAGCCACCTGTTTGTGGTCTTTGGGAGGCTGAGCAACTTACCACAAATCACCCTGGAATTTAAATAGTATCCACAAGCAGGGTGCGTGTGGTGGCTTTCTGCAGCCATCCCAGCACTTTGGGAGGCCGAGGTGGATGAGTTATGAAGTCAGGAGTTCGAGACCAGTCCGGCCAACAGAGTGAAATCCCAGCTCTACTAAAAGTTAAAAAAAAATTAGCCGGGTGTCGTGGTGCGTGCTTGAATCCGGGAGGCGGAGGTTGCAGTGAGCCGAGATCACGTCATTGCACTCCAGCTGGGGCAATAGAGCAAGACCCTGTCCCAAAAAATCACTGGTCATTAGAGAAATGCAAATCAAAACCACATTGAGATACCATCTCATGCCTGTTAGAATGGCGATCATTAAAAAATCTGGAGACAACAGATGCTGGAGAGGATGTGGAGAAATAGGAACACTTTTACACTGCTGGTGGGAGTGTAAATTAGTTCGACCATTGTGGAAGACAGTGTGGCGATTCCTCAAGGACCTAGAAATAGAAATTCCATTTGACCCAGCAATCCCATGACTGGGTATATATCCAAAGGACTATAAATCGTTCTACTATAAGGACACATGCACACGGATGTTCATCGCAGCACTGTTTACAATAGCAAAGACCTGGAATCAATACAAATGCCCATCGATGATAGACTGGACTGGGAAAATGTGGCACATATACACCATGGAATATTAGGCAGCAATCAAAAACGATGAGTTTGTGTCCTTTGTAGGGACATGGATGAATCTGGAGAACATCATTCTCAGCAAATTGACACAAGAATAGAAAATCAAACAGCGCATGTTCTCAGTCATAGGTGGGTGTTGAACAATGAGAACACATGGACACAGGGAGGGAAGCAACACACACTGGGGTGTGTTGGGGGGGAATAGGGGAGGGACAGCGGGGGGTGGGGAGTTGGGGAGGGATAGCATGGGGAGAAATGCCAGATATAGGTGAAGGGGACGAAGGCAGCAAACCACACTGCCACGTGTGCACCTGTGCATCAGTCCTGCATGTTCTTCACGTGTACCCCAAAACCTAAAATGCAATTAAAAAATTAAAAAGAAAAAAAGAAAAGAATATAAAATAGCAAGTAAGGCTGATTCCTGGGGCAACAGGTTTGTGACGCTCTCACCGTCCAAACAGGTCACCCAGGCTCTATCAAGAAAGAAAATCCGCTGAATTGCCAGAAATAGCATCAAAATCCCACCCCTGAAACCAGGGACTGCAGCCAGGCGGGAAACTCAGTTTTCAGGGACAGGGGGTCAGCCCTGAGCCACAGGAGCCGCAGGCAAGAAAAGCCTTTGCTCTGATTTCCATCATTTTTATGAGTTTCAGTCGATTTAATGTTCTGGGTGGGAGTGGGGGTCGGGAGTGGGTTATGGTTTAATTTCCTTTTCTTCGGTGCATTTCTAAATAAAAATCCAGAGTTTGCAGAAGGACAAATGAAAGAAATCTCATCTCATCTTGGCTTGAAATAACTCCAGAGGAGGGTGACGTTGTTTTCTTTTTTCTTTTTTTTTCTTTCTGGGGTGTGTCGAGTTAAGTGATATCAGCAGTTAACAAATATCGCAGAGGACCCCATCTTCTCTGCAAATGCAGGGGGGCCCTGCCAGGGTGCACACACATGGTGAGCACACGCCAGACACAGTTTCAAAGAGGGCTCTCGGTCGTACGGTCTCATCTTTCTCTCTGATGTATGATCTCCAGCAATTTAAAAGTTTAACTGGAGCAGAAAACACACACCCACAGACAGAGCCACAGACACACACACACACACACGCACACACACACACACAGACCCACAGACACACACACACAGAGACACACACACACAGACATACACAGACACACACAGACACACACAGACAGACACACACACAGACACAGACACACACAGACACAGACACACACACACACAGAGACACACACACAAAGACATACACAGACACACACAGACACAGACACACACACAGACACACACAGACACAGACACACACAGACACACACAGACACAGACATACACAGACACACACAGACACACACAGACACAGACACACACACAGACACACACAGACACAGACACACAGACACACACAGACACAGACACACACACAGACACACACAGACACACACACACA
>CM052670.1:93251-119554 GCA_028533165.1 Leontopithecus rosalia
GCCTGTAATCCCAGCACTTTGGGAGGCGAAGGTGGGTGGATCACCTGAGGTCGGGAGTTCAAGACCAGCCTGGCCAACATGGTGAAACCCCATCTCTACTAAAGATACATAAATTAGCTGGGCTTGGTGGTGCATGCTTGTAGTCCCAGTTACTCGGGAGGCTGAGGCAGGAGAATCACTTGAACCCGGGAGGCGGAGGTTGCAGAGAGCCCAGATCACCCGACCAACTGCATTGCACCTGGGATTGTGACAAGTAACTTAATAGAGGGTTCCTTTTCCTGTTCGGAACTGGCTAGGTTGTGCATGCACTGACCAGTGAAAAGAGAATCCTGTCTGGGCAGGGAGGAGGGAAGTAGAAAGCCAAGAAATGGGAAGAGAATGAGGGAGCAGAGACCCGGGTCGTGTGCTGGCTCTGCACTTAACAGCTGTGTGCTCTTGGTCCAGTTCCTTAACCTCTCTGAGCTTCAGTTCGTATACATTAGTAACGTCGGGATGATGACACCCCCTGTGCCCGCTTCACAGAGCTGCTGTGGGGACTGGATGAGAAACGCAGAGGAGTATTTCGGACACTGTAAAGCTCAAATCGGTTAGGAAAAGGTTCAACTGACTTGTAGCCACCTGAAACTCTCCATCAGCATGAGTTTGTATGAGGATGTTGGGTACCTGTATTGTGCAGTGAAAGCTCGGGAACTCCCGAGTGGAGCTGCTGCCTGCACATCAGCTTCTCCTTTAGAGGAGACCATTTTGTTTTGCTTTTGGCAGTTACTTAAAGAAGCCATATCTGAAGTCACAGCAGTGGCTTCAGGAATAGAAGGGACCAAGGGCCAGCTTGCTGAAATGCAATACCATTCCTAAAAGCCAGCTAAGAATCAGACCGTATTAGTTAAGAGCCCATAACCGTAGACATTTAGAAAAAGTTAAAAGTGGCAAGAGTGGCCCAATCTTTTGAGAATGTAGAGAAAGTATCAATTGGAGAGGGAATAGTTCCCCTTCTATTATAGCCAGATTATTATGACATCTATAAAGCAATGCCATATTCTAAATCTGCAGAGATAAGATTCTAAGGGGGGAAAGTCCAAGGCAGAAGTGAAGACTTTTGCATGGAAATTGATGAGGTTGGTGACCTGAGCTGGTCAGGGTTGAACAGGTGAGTGCCAGGACCGAGGTATCTGATTGTCTCTCCTTGAAACGTAAGCAGAGAACTAGGTCTATCCCATAAATTAAGTGGGAAATTAGATAGGGTGCATACTTCCGTACTGGGGAGAAAGTCTTGGATGAGCTGGGGCAGAGAACTGCCAGAGAGAGTACCCAGAGATGTGTCGTTAGCAGGAGAAAGACCACGTTCAGATGCAGACTTGGGAAAGTAGGTAACTTGACCGAAGGTAGCTAAATGATCCAGCTGGCTTGTGAATGCGGTTTATGAAATGGATCAGGACAGGAGCAAAAATAGATTTCTAGGGACTGCTGACTCCTGAGATTGGAGACATGCATACAGTACAGCGACATCAGACAAGATCTCGCCCGGGGTGCCGGGTGAGACATCCTAGGGACCAGATAGAAGAGGGGCTGTGCAAAAAGGGATGAAGAAGGAGGCTTGGGAGGGCAGCTTGACTTGTCTCCAGAGAAAGTTGGAACCCGTTGGCTTAGCAACCACAAGACTGGGTTGCAGAGGAGCAGTCAGGGCGTTGGCACCTGGTCACTGAGTGACACGGCCCCGCGAGTTTCTCTGCATTGCCGTGGGGTAAAGCCAGTGTGCTGCAGAGTCTTCCGTTCCTTTGGTTATGGATTTCGTAGCTTTCCTCTGTTCTTAATAAAGTTCTTTTGAAAATTGGAAAAAAAAAAACAAAAAAAAAAAGCCTCTTTTACATGTTTTAAGATAACACATATGCATAAATATATTTATCATATCTTTTTTCTTATGGTATGGCTCACCCTCTAGAAAAGCTGGTCACCTCAGAACCAGAGAAAAAATTCACATTTTGGAGACTATTTCAGTTTACAGCTGGACGCTGTCAAAAGCATGACTTTGTAAAAAAAGAAAAACAAATTTCAAATTGCCAGTTGATTCACTGTGACTAGATCACTTATTCTGTGAATAATTGTCTTTATTTTGTTGCCCAGCGCTCCTTTTAGCTACAACGGAAGCAAGTATTTTCCACTGGAAAACATATTCAAAGACAGGAAGAATAAAAACAGAATTTGTGACCACAATCATTCAGTGTTTCATCACGATGCTTTCTAACACAGAAGAGTGTAAAGGTACATTCAAAGTTATTCCCTCAATGACGCTTTGCAGAAATTAATGAAACTACGGAAACACAAGTGGCAGGACATTCCATGTGACTTTAGATGTCATTGTATCTGGTTGGGAACAAAATAACTTACCTTTTAGACGATCACAAAGAATTACTGGAAGCCAGGACTCTGGAATGTTTTCAAATTTAGTTGTCAATATAGCGAGTAATGAAGATAATAATAAAACCGGATCTGTGCTTTGTTTGTGTAATAAAATACCAAAGCAGTATCCAATGCTCCGAGGAAAAACTTATTCCTGAAATACAGTTGACAACATCAGATTCAAAATATGCTTCCTTACATTTAAATAGTACAACAGGAAGTAAGACTAACTACAGCATGGGAAGGTGTGTTCACACTGTAACCCTGAAGGAAGAAGCTGAATCACAGAATGAAACATTAATTATTTCACTTGAACAAAGATAAGGACGGCTACCAGGAACACTCAGACCCAAATATCCCTCGATATAAGCTGTTTAGTCTTTGCTACAAGGAGATTTTCAAAGGAAAATGGGGACAAGGAGTGGGCTGACATGAAGCTGTTTCTCAGGAATCCCCACTGGTTTACAGAAATAACATTGATAAATGATTGGCTATATGTTGTCGAACTACAGGGTATGAGTTACGGTGTCCACCACGTGGCACGGTTAGGTTAATTTATAGCTGATAATGGTCAGTGTAGTCTCCACAGCAAGCAGCTAAGGGGGGATGTGGGACGTAACTGCTGCCTCATTCCCATGCCTCTCTGAACCTGATAATTGGAAGCTCACATTCCCCAGATAAACAGTTCCTTTTCCTTCTCAGTATTAAATATGCTGTCACAACAGAAGAAAGCTTCACTGATTTCTGAAATGATGTGTTGAGATGGGAAACCCAACATGATAGTGAATGCCGTAAGTTCTGGTCACACCCTCATCTAGGTGAGAACCGAACCAAAAGGGGAAAACCTTTAAACAAAGTATGGAAGGTCATTGTTTTGGTTTGAACGCCTCCATTAGGCCACACCGAGCAGGCCAAACCAGAATGGAGACACTCAAGCTATATGCCACACACCCAAGCTGAAACTGTAAGGAAGCAGATAGATCCCAAAAGAGATCACTCGTTCCCTGAAGAGATTCCAGTCCACCTGAGTGGGCATAAAGAAGTCCCCTCTGTTGTGGCATACGACAGTTTAAGAATACAAAGGGACCAGTGGAGACCAAAGGGAACCTTACTTCCGACGCCCTGGACGGCAGCAGACTCAAGCCGAAAATGGCCGCTGACCCCAGCAAAAGCGGCAGTTTCCCCTATATGCTGTTTGAGGTGGGAAATCAAGGCAGGAAGCAGGTTTCAGACAAAGGCAGTCAATCGAGTTTTACAATTTTGGACTTCGTGGTCATTTGACTCTACAGCCTTGCAGCTGAGGTAAGGGGTAGAAAGGTGCGGGGAGGACATCCAGGGAGATCAGAAGAACAGGAAATGCAGGAATGTGCAGGCTGCAGACGTAAAGACGAGCTCTCTCTACATAAAGAGACCGTGTTGCCCGGGCTGCTTCGCCTTGACTTTTAATAAACTACCACCTATGGTGTGCTTACTATTTAAACTACATTCTGCTCTATTTTATTTCCTTGTATTCCATTTTATTTTCCTTCTGCACTCTACCTCTTACCGAAAAAAGTAATCTTAAGTAATCTGATATTAACCAATCAATTGTGATTTTCCATTGTTCCGTTTCCTTGTTCCCACCTTACACAACAGCGTTCTGCTACCGTCCGCTGGACACTAACACCAAATATAACTTTTAATGCAACACCGAAACCAAATAAATACTAATATTTCAATTTCCAATGGTAAAAAAGAGTGACACCGATGCCCAAAGTTTTGTCGATATCTCAAAATTCACAGGCTGACCGAAAGGGAGGAAATCTTACATCAAACTACATTTGCCTTTTAGAAGCCACCCAGGTAATCCTTGTAAAGAACCCCAACCGAATTTAACACATAAACAAACTGAGAACCTGACTTGGGAATGTATCATTGTAACAGACACAGAAGGTTCAGCTGGTTACATCACCTGAATGTCACCAATGACAGGCAGCGAGCTCTTCAAACCAGGTTCCATGAAGGAAAATCTGGGCTGTAACCAGGACTGTAACCAATCCAGCCATCTCTACACTTCTGTTTTCTGCATGTCACTCTTTTCTCTGGCTATAAATGTGACCTCCACATGTTGCGTGACATGGCGTTCTGAACCATTTTTGGTCTGGACAAACAAAAGACAATTAAGATCTGCAAACCTACATTTATTGTGATCTAATCTTTTAACAGTTGGTTCCTACAAAAGACATTAAGCTAAAACTAATTAAAAATCATGTAAGGCCATGATTAGGTCCTAAAAAATTATAAAAAATAACAATTCTTCAAAAAAAGCTAAAAGGCGTATTTTAAAAATATTCTTGAGTTATAAAGTGTAAAAATAGAAAAATTATGTACAAAACTAAAAGCAGAGGAGAAATTAAAAAGTCAAGAGAACAAACTGCATCAAACTGGAAACCTAGAAAAAATGGGTGATTTCCTAGGAAAATTACTTTAATAAAATGGGCAATGAAATAAGGCAACTATGAATAGACCAATTAGCATAGAAAAGCTTGGAAAGGTCCTTAAAGATCTCCCAGTGGAAAAGGCTCCAGGACCATCTGGATTCACAGCTCAGTGTAAGCTGACTTTAACTTACTGTGATTTTCATGGTGGTGCATCACATACATGCGATGGTGGTCCCATTAGATAATTAAGCTGAAAAATTCCTAAACTCATGGTTCATGTCATTAACTCGTGGTTCGACGCATTCCCTTTCCTATTTTTTTTTTTGAGAAGGAATTTCGCTGTTGTAACCCAGGCTGGAGTGCAATGGTGCAATCTCGTCTCGCCACAACCTCCGCCTCCTGGGTTCAAGTAATTCTCCTGTCTCAGCCTCCAGGGTAGCTGGGATTACAGGCACGCGCCACCTTGCCCAACTAATTTTTTGTATTTTCAGTAGAGACGCGGTTTCACCATGTTGACCAGGATGGTCTTGATGTCTTGACCTCGTGATCCACGGGCCTCGGCCTCCCAAAGTGCTGGGATGACAGGCTTGAGCCACCGCGCCCGGCCCCTTTTCTATGTTTTGATACCATGAAAGAAAAATAAATCTCAGGATCCCCAAATCACTAAGCCAAGGGAAGAGTCAAGTTAGGAGCAAGGTCAGGCAAACCGGCCTCTTATTCTATTTCTGATTAGTGGCAAACATAAAAATCTACATAAATCCCTCACAATTTGCCCACAAGGAATTTCCTTGTGGACAAAGGACAGACAGAACTCAGTCATTCCTCTGAGGGTGACCTGTGACAAATACACATCCGATTGCTTCCTCTGCCCTATTGTTTACATAAAAATGCAAATTCGCTGAGCCAAACTAAATTGTGCATTCAGTGGAAGGCTGATCAAGGATTTTTTAAAAATGCCACCTTTTGCTGTTATCTACTTCTGACCTGGAAGCACCTCCACTTCCCGCTTCCAGTTGTTACGCCTGACTGGACCAGAGGACTGTACATGTTACACATACTGATAAGTGTCTCATGTCTCCCAAAAACGTATAAAAGCAAGCTCTACTCTGACCACCTTGGGACATGTTGTCAGGACCTGCTGAGGCTGTGTCATGACATTAGTTTAACCTTGGCAAAATAAGCTTTCTGAATTGACTAAGACCTGTCTCAGATATTTTGGGATCGTAATGCATAATCACCATGGTGTTACAGTTCACTACAGCAATTCAGCACAGACGTTTGCAGCTGGGAGCAACGGGCTATACCACAGAACGTACATGCAGAGTGGGCCACACCATCCAGGTTTTATGAGGATACTCCATGGTGTTTGCACAAAGATGAAATCACCTAATGACAAATTTCTCAGAAAGCATCCACATCGTTAGGAGATGCTTGACTGTATTTTAAATGCTCAAAACCTAGGAGAAGAAAGAAAACTGTTAGGGTTTAATAACAAAGCTTAATATAGTTAACATATTTCATATAATCTAATATGCCAATGATTACCAGACATTATTTTATGGACCATCACAAACAGGTTGCCAATTAAACCGACTTTCGGAATAACAACAAAAAAAGTGAATTTACTGCTTTTCATGCCAGAAAACTAACATGAAAATGAATCACCGTTTTGACCGGTAAAGGAAATAAGGAGGACGTTAGCCTGAGGTCTCCCCTGAGCAAACGGAAACAGAACTTGGAGGCATTTAAACTGACTTAAAAAAAATAGCAAACCAAGGCCGGACGCGGTGGCTCACGCCTGTCATCCCAGCACTTTGGAAGGCTGAGGCGGGTGAATCACGAGGTCAAGAGATCGAGACCAGCCTGGTCAACATGGTGAAACCCCGTCTGTACTAAAAATACAAAAAATTAGTTGGGCACGGTGGCGCATGCCTGTAATCCCAGCTACCCTGGAGGCTGAGGCAGGAGAATTGCTTGAACCCGGGAGGCGGAGGCTGCGGTGACCCGAGATCGCGCCATTGCACTCCAGCCTGGGCGACAAGAGCAAAACTCCGTCTCAAAAATAATAATAATAATAATAATAATAATAACAAACCAACCGCAGTCAATGACAAAAAGCCCGGCCGGCAGGTGGCCGTCCGACCGGGGACGCCGAGGGGACACAGCTGGCGCCGCTCAGAGCTCCGGCCCGGAGCCGTGTTTTCCCCTCTGGTGCCTGTTTGCTCCTTTGCTCAAATCCGCCGTTTCAATTTATTTTGCGTAAAATTCTTCTCAGAACAAAGCACACTATTTACACTTAAAACGATATGGTGAAAACCCACATCTCCATCTGCTCCTTAATATTTTTCTTTCTTTTCTTTTTTTTTTTTGAGACGGTGTTTTGCTCTTGTCACCCAGGCTGGAGTGCAATGGCGCGATCTCGGCTCACCGCAACCTCGGCCTCCTGGGTTCAAGCAATTCTCCTGCCTCAGCCTCCTGAGTAGCTAGGATTGAAGGCACGCACCACCACGCCCAGCTAATTTTTGTATGTTTAGTAGAGACGGGGTTTCACCATGTTGACCGGGATGGTCTCGATCTCTTCACCTCGTGATCCACCCGCCTCGGTCTCCCAAAGTGCTCAGATCACAGGGGCGCGCCACCGTGCCCAGCTAATTTTTTATATTTTAAGTAGAGACGGGATTTCACCATATTGACCAGGATGATCTCGAACTCTTGACCTCGTGATCCACCCGCGTCCGCCTCCTGAGTAGCTGGGATTACAGGCAAGCTCCACGACGCCCAGCTAATTTTTGTATGTTTAGTAGAGACGGGGTTTCACCATGTTGACCATGGTGGTATCGATCTCATGATCTCGTGATCCACCCGCCTCGGTCTCCCAAAGTGCTCGGATCACAGGCGCGCGCCACCGTGCCCAGCTAATTTTTTTTTTTTAGAAGAGACGGGGTTTCACCATGTTGACCAGGATGGTCTCGAACTCTTGACCTCGTGATCCACCAGTGTCCGCCTCCTGAGTAGCTGCGATTACAGACACGCGCCACCATACCCACCTAATTTTTTTTTTTTTAGTAGAGCCGGGGTTTCACCATGTTGACCTGGATGGTCTCAAACTCTTGACCTCGTGATCCACCCGCGTCCGCCTGGTGAATAGCTGGGATTACACACACGCGCCACCGTGCCCAGCTAATTTTTTGTATTTTTTAGTAGAAACGGGGTTTCACCATGTTGACATAGATGGTCTCGAACTCTTGACCTCATGATCCACCCGCGTCCGCCTCCTGAGTAGCTGGGATTACAGGCACATGCCACCGTGCCCAGCTATTTTTTTTTTTTTAGTAGAGACGGGTTTCACCATGTTGACCTGGATGGTCTCGAACTCTTGACCTCGTGATCCACCCGCGTCCTCCTCCCACAGTGCTGCGATCACAGGCGTGACCCACGGCGCCCGGCTAATATTTTTCAAGTGCTCAACACGGCAAGAAAAACGAGGCACCGGAACGAGAACAAAAGCCAGTCGTGGGGTGCGCGGCGCCCGGGGCTTCCCGCGCTCTCTCGGGGATTCTCCTTCTCTGTCCCGGATCCACCCCAAACAAACCCAAATTGGTTAAAAAAAAATCAAAAAACGACATAACTCGGGTGTTCTGCAATCAGGGATCTCAAAGCCGCTCACGGAAGGGTCGTTCCGGAAAATCAAATCAACGCAACGTGAGAACGGAAAGCGCGCGAAGCGCGTTCCCCTCGGCGCTCAGGCTCCGGCGGAGCCTTCTCCTCACCTTTCCTCCCGCAGCCTCGAGGCCCTGAAGCCACCGCTTCCGCGGTCGGTCCTCGGAGGAGGAGGCTGCTTCCTCCCTGCGCACGGTCCCCAGGTGTCCCTGCAGGGACGGCGGCGCCTCCCGGGTGGGTCCTGAGGAGGCGGAGGAGGGTCACCCGCAAACGCTCCTGTAAGGATGGCGGCGCCTCCTCCGTGGGTGCTGAGGAGGCGGCTCGGCTCCGCCCACTGGGGCTCAGGGCGCCTGCGCAAGAACGCGGGCGCCTCTGGACGGTGTGAGACGCGGCATTCGCGCCCCCTGCCGGCCGTCGCGAGCGGCGCAGGACACTCAAGTGCTCGCCGTCAACGCGCTTTGGCCACGCCCTCCCGTGAATCCCGGAAGTCCACTGTTCTGACAATTCCCCGCCGGGGCTTTTGAAAACCAGCTGAAAGCGAGCCCAACGTCCCCACCAGAGGGATGGAGATAAGAAGCAGGGGGCCGGGCACGGTGGCTCACGGCTGTCATCCCAGAACTTGGGGAGGCCGAGGAGGGTGAATCACGAAGTCAAGAGATCGAGACCATCTTGGTCAAATGGTGAAACCCCGTCTCTACTAAATATACAAAAAATTAGCTGGGCATGGTGGCGCGTGCCTGTAATCCCAGCTACTCGGGAGGCTGAGGCAGGAAAATTGCCTGAACCCGGGAGGCGGAGGTTGCGGTGAGCCGAGATCGCGCCATTGCACTCCAGCCTGGGTAACGAGAGCGAAACTCCGTCTCAAAAAAAAAAAAAGGCGGGGTACACGGGCAACGGACAGAAGCCTATTAACTTGCGGTGTATCACCAATTATATATGAAGAAACTGGAAAACTGCAGCGTGGCATTTTTAAAAACTATACCATTGGCCAGGCGCGGTGTCTCACGCCTGTCATCCCAGCACTTTGGGAGGCCGAGGCAGGTGGATCACGAGGTCAAGAGATCGAGACCATCCCGGTCAACATGGTGAAACCCCGTCTCTACTAAACATATAAAAATTAGCCGGGCATGGTGGTGCGCGCCTGTAATCCCAGCTACTCCGGAGGCTGAGGCAGGAGAATTGCTTGAACCCAGGAGGCGGAGGTTGCAGTGAGCCGATATCGCACCATGGCACTCCAGTCTGGGTAACAACGTCGAAAGTCCATCACACAAAAAAAAACAACACCTAAAATAGGCAACATCAAACACATACAAAAAAAATAACTCACACATCTGTATCCCAACACATCGGAAAGCTAAAGCAGTGAAGAAAAGTGATGCTGGTGAAGGAAGAAACTAACAGACAAACAAACATGGGCCCAAAGAGGAGCCAGGAAAATACAGTAAATTGATTTCGGCAAACAGACCATGGGCATTCACTGGAGAAAAATATGTGTGTTTCAGCATGAGTCATGGAACATACGGGAGAAAATGGACAAAACACAAACCCTGTAACATGCACAAAACCTTATTCAAAATAGTTCATAGACTTACATTTAAAATGCAAACATGTTTAAATGAAAATTGACAGGAAAAAAATAAAATGCAAACATGTAAAAAAAAATTTTTTTTTTTTGAGATGGAGTTTCGCTCTTGTTACCCAGGCTGGAGTGCAAGGGCACAATCTCGGCTCACCGCAACTTCCGCCTCCCGGGTTCAGGCGATTCTCTTGCCTCAGCCTCCTGAGTAGCTGGGACTCCAGGTGCGCGCCACCATGCCCAGCTAATTTTTTGTATTTTTAGTACAGACAAGGTTTCACCTTATTGACCAGGATGGTCTCGATCTCTTAACCTCGTGATCCACCTGCCTCGGCCTCCCAAAGTGCTGGGATTACAGGCTTGAGGCACCACGACCTTCTAGTTCATCATGAGTTTTTAGCTACAACCACAGAAGCGAGTTGATGAAGGAACAAAACATGGATAATGTCGAGTTTCCTAAAAATAAAAATGTGTACTCTGACAATCTCCAGGGTGCTGAGACCAGGCCACGGCCCAGGGCAGAGGCACGGCAGAATCTACTTCCTAAATCAGTTGCATTTCAAGATGTAAAACTGTCGCTGTCTTTAGTCATTCTGGATTTTCTGTTCCATTTTATTGTAAGTTATTGCCACATCATACATGAAGGATTGTCTCTGAGAAGTAACATGTAAATCTGCCATCCGGCTCCCCAAATCCTGGAATGGTAACCCTGAAGGCTGTGACCACACCCGGCAAAGACACGCCTTTAGGACGCTCTTGCTGCACATGCGAAGTGCTGGCTGTGCTGAAGAGGGAGAGCCAGGGGCAGGCTTTCGACCATGTTGATGTGGAAGGCCTCAGTGACAAAACCTCCCACCTGCTGAATGCCTGCCTTGTCAGGGCACACTCCTGTGCACCTCACAGTTTCTGACACACTTCATTGCCATGGAACCTCTATGAGGTCACACCCCTGTTGTCCACCTCATGGTGAGCTCACTGAGGCAAAGAGAGGTTAAGCAATGTGCCCAGGGTCACAAAGAGGACAAACAGACGTCTCAGGCATGCACTGCATGCTCTTCAGGGTGTGAGCACTTAGGCCTATTTTGCTAGTGTGCACACTGCAGACTGGCCCTGCTCTCATGACAAAGCATGATGCCAGTGTGCACGCCACGGACCGGCCCTGCCGGGGGCCTGCTCCCGTGAGAATGATGCCAGTGTGAACGCCCCGGACCGGCCCTGCCGTGGGCCTGCTCCCATGAGAACCTTGCCACTGTGCATGCCACGGACCGGCCCTGCCGTGGGCCTGCTCCTGTGAGAACAATGCCGGGGTGCTCACTGCAGCTGGCCCTGTTCTGGAATTGAACCATCAGTGCAGTGCAGCCAGTGGGTCTGGCCCCCTTCTGTTCCTGCACAGCCCCGGCCCTTCCTCTGTCCAGCATCTTTTCCCTGAGGCCTGACTCCATGGGAACAGTGAACTTAGCATGTGGTCACGGCTTGCTAAGCTTCGCAGGGCATTGGGACGCTTGATTCAGTGAATGAATTAGTAATGCAGTTCTCCGGAAATGATGGTGATGATGACGATGGTAGGAACAGCTGTGAATTACTCGTGATCCAGGCTTAGAACTTTCTACGCATTTCTCAGTAGATTCTTACAAAAGATCAAATGCAGTAGGTCCTATTTTTATCCACACTTTAGAGATGAGAAAAGTAAGGGGCAGGGAAGTTGGATATCTCCTTTAAACGAATGAACTAATGCAACGATGGAATTCTCCATCAGAAAAAGCATCAAAACAGCCTCTCTTTGCCGTGACTAGACCGTGACCAGAGTCCTCGATATCCCACCTTGGGCATCATCAGAGTAAGGGCAGGGCACCTGGCAACGGGCTGGGCCTCTGAGGTGACAGCGCAGCCTCTGACCACCTTTTCCCTGCTCTGAGCTTCTGAGGAGGCTGCTGGGGGAGCTGACTGGCCCAGAAGAGGCAGTTTTTAGTCTGAAAAGGGCCATGCAGGGACAGGAAGCACATACCCCACTTTCCGTCAGCAGGTACGTTAAATTTGGCATCCTGCCGTCCTCTGGTTGGTGGCAGGAGGCGGTGGGACAGCAGGAGGTGAGGGACTATTCCAACGCCATGGACATGCCTCTGTATCAGCGCATGCACCAGGCCGCTCTGCTGTGCCTGCCGTTTCCTCATGGAATACACCTGGATTCAGATGTTGTTAGTTCTCCGTCCCAGCTTCCATGGGCAGTGGCCCATTTTGCTGCTCTGACAATGCCACGGTTTGGAGGCCACTATTGACACTGATCAGAACTTGGGGGCATCAGGAGAGTGTGCCATGAGCCATGTAAGGGTGGTTTACAGATTGGCCGGAGCTACCAGCCAATTTATTGGGTTTAGAGATGCTGCTGTGTAAGTCGTGTTCATTTTCTGAAAAAGTTACCTGTCAGGGGTCGCCTTCTCGGCCAACTCAGACATTCCAGAATGTCTAGTTTGATTTCATGTCAACTAATGTAATACGATCAGACTTTGATCCCTTCGGTGAGGCTCCATTAGCAAATGTCACGCACAATTTCCGAAACGCACAAATGTCGCCAATGAGGAGGAAGCATGAGGTCAGGCAGGGCTGCACCCGGAGGCTCCGTCTCTGCAGTTTCCTCTCCTTGCAAACTATAAAGACCTGGTGTGCAGTCAGCAGAAGCTGCTGATGTCCTGTCTTTGGGAAGTGACAAGGGCGCCAGCTTGAGTGCCAAGCACACAGCAAAGACACCCAGGCAAGTCCCTCTTCCCACTGGGGCTTGGCGTGCACATCTGCAAGATCACACAGGAGACCAGATGATGTCTGAGTCCCCCCAGCCACCCTCTGTGCCAGCACAGAACTGCGTTCTGCTGCGTCTAACTGAGACCATGTTCCTGGGAAAACCTCTTATCAATTTTGTGCTGTGCACGTAATTCCCAGAGAAGCTACTATATCCATCCAGCTTCTGTGTTCACAGAAGTGAATGAGTTAAGGAATCCCTTGTTTCTTTCTTTAATATATATTTTTTGGAGTTGGAGTTTTGCTCTTGTCACCCAGGCGGGAGTGCAATGGCGTGATCTCGGCTCACCGCAACCTCCGCCTCATGGGTTCAGGCGATTCTCCTCTCTCAGCCTCCTGGGTAGCTGGATCACAGGCACGCGCCATCATGCCCAGCTAATTTTTTGTATTTTTAGTAGAGATGGGGTTTCACCATGTTGACCAGGATGGTCTCAATCTCTTGACCTCGTGATCCACCCGCCTCGGTCTCCCAAGGAATCCCTTGTTTGTACGGTCAGGTTCATGGCAGATGCCAGGAGAAGTGACAGCCATGGGCTTGTCTGGGGCACTTCCCCACTGATCACCTGGACTTAAGCATTTGCTCTTTCCCACTGATCGCCTGGACTTAAGCATTTGCTTTTTCCTTAGTAAAGAAGTTAAAGCTTTTTATCAAGACAATTTCATCATGGAATAAAATGCAGATGAATGAGGCTTCTAAGAACATTCAAACTTGAGTAGGAAGCTGGAGCCTGACACTTACATCATGCTGCTGGCAACGTTTCAGAAGCATGGCATGGAAGTGACTTGCCAGCCAGGGAGCAATCACACCTTTCCTTTCTGGGGCTAGAGATTACCATGGAAAATTCACCAAAGGAGCCAAGGGGAGGTTTGGGGCTCCCCAGTCCTTGGAGACCCTCAGACTTGCAGAGTCCTACCCTGGACTCCTGCTCTCTGCATGCCCAGTATACTCCAGCTCGCTGCCCCTTCCAGGACAGCCTCAGGCCAGGTGCCCCAACTGTCCTGCCACATATTTGTCTACAAAAGCCCTACTTTGAGCTGATATCAATATTCCCACCAGGGAACCCAGACTCGGTCCCATGAAGGGCTCCTCAACCCAAGATTCTGTTTCTGTCATTGGTAACATAAGGTCTCCACATTCATTCTACACTTGAGGGAGCTGAAATTGAGGTTGGTGGCCTGCCAGGATTAAGAGGCCTAGCAGTGAGCTCTGGGGTCCCATGACCAATTCAGTGACTTCAGAAGACGTCTCAACTCACAGTCGGGACACAGGAATACTTCCTTGGTGATTCAATTATTCTGGTTTAAACATAATCACAGCCTCCTTCAAACCTCCTGCACCAGGGTGGGAAGCAAGTGTCCCACAAATCCTGGCATCGTCACCCACCCTCACGTGGGTGGAGGAGAGGAAAGTGGTCAATGAGATGGAAGAGACTTGGGTTTCAATCCTGCTGTCCCAAATCTTAAAACACCATCCTCAGCGGCAGTTTCCTCATCTATGAAAATGGGAAACGAATGTCTCCATGACACAAGCGTTCAGGTTTTGAGGCAATGCACATAGCATGCCCACCAAGGTGTAGCACTCGACGGTAGCCACGGACGAGGCCCAGTGAAGATTCCCACCCTATCTCAAGCTGCCTGTGACCCTCCCCACTCCACACAGGGGTGTTCCATCTCCCACTTGCCAAGTCCTAGGCGAGGCCTGTTCATCCTTCTTACCATACATGAGAGGCTAGAGCCCAGAGACTTCCAGTAACCTTGTCACACCACTGGTGCCAACCTGGACTCCCTCCCCAAGGGATTAACTCAGAGCCTGGAACGACTCACCCCAAAAGAGAAGCCTTTTCTCAATCTTGTCCCTTTGCCAAGTCCCAAATATTTCAGCCGAATCCCAAGCACCTTTAAATGGAGACCAGGATCACCAAGGTCCTCCACAACCTCACCCAGCTGATGGATGACACTCTTTTTTTTCTTGAGACAGAGTTTTGCTCTTGTTACCCAGGCTGGAGTGCAATGGCGCAATCTCGGCTCACCGCAACCTCCGCCTCCAGGGTTCAGGCAATTCTCCCGCCTCAGCCACCTGAGTAGCTGGGATTACAGGCACGCGCCACCATGCCCAGCTAATTTTTTGTATCTTTAGTAGAGATGGGGTTTCACCATGTTGACCGGGATGGTCTCGATCTCTTCACCTCGTGATCCACCTGCCTCGGCCTCCCAAAGTGCTGGGATGACAGGCATAAGCCACCACACCTGGCAGGGATGACACTCTTTTGAGCTGCACGATAGTGGCTGGCATCTGACCTGCCTTTCTTCCCTGCACATTGTCCCCAGACCTGCGCAGCAGGCAGAGGAGGCCCCATGGGGCAGAAGGGCCCTGAGAGCCAGCAAACCCCAGGAGAAACATGGGGGTGGCTTTCTGGGGCTCGGTTCTGTCCTTGCACAGCATGAGTCAACATGTTTGACTCTGCTTCGCATCCTCCCACCCGCAAGTCGTGTGTCTGTGTTGGCTACTTTGCACGTCCCTAGCTAATTCTTACAAAAAAATAATTTTACTGAGAACATGAGTGAAATGAAATATTCTCATAAATAAAAAAATTCACGGTGAGTAAATAAAATGGAGTAATAAAATACATCATAGGAATGGTGGCAAACGCCGAGGATGCTGTTCCCGAGAAGGGCCGACGTGCAGATGACAGCTGAAGGTCCCATCCCGGAGGGCTGCAGGCCCCTGTGTGCAACTGCCAATCAGACCAGCAGGACCAGGGCGAAGAGCCGAGTGCAGAGCAGGGCCGCTCCAGGCGCCTGTGTCCTCCTGCCAATCAGACCAGCAGGACCAGGGCGAAGTGCCGAGTGCAGAGCACGGCTGCTCCAGCCAATCAGACCCACCGGGACCAGGGCAAAGAGCTGAGTGCAGAGCAGGGCCGCTCCAGGCCCCTGTGTGCTCCCGCCAATCACACCAGCAGGACCAGGGCGAACAGCCGAGTGCAGAGCAGGGTCGCTCCAGGCCCCTGTGTGCTCCCGCCAATCACACCAGCAGGACCAGGGCGAACAGCCGAGTGCAAAGCAGGGCCGCTCCAGGCCCCTGTGTACTCCTGCCAATCACACCAGCAGGACCAGGGCAAACAGCTAAGTGCAGAACAGGGCCGCTCCAGGCCCGTGTGGTCCTGCCAATCAGACCAGCAGGACCAGGGCAAAGAGCGGAGTGCACAGCAGGGCCGCTCCAGGCCCCTGTGTGCTCCTGCCAATCACACCAGCAGGACCAGGGCAAAGAGCCGAGTGCAGAGCACGGCTGCTCCAGCCAATCAGACCCACCGGGACCAGGGCGAAGAGCCAAGTTCAGATCAGGGCCGCTCCAGGCCCCTGTGTGCTCCTGCCAATCAGAACAGTAGGACCAGGGCGAAGAGCCAAGTGCAGAGCAGGGCCGCTCAAGTCCCTTGTGTGCTCCTGCCAATCGGACCAGCAGGACCAGAGCGAAGAGCCGACTGCACAGCAGGTCCGCTCCAGGCCCCTGTGTGCTCCTGCCAATCAGACCAGCAGGACCAGGGCGAAGAGCCGAGTGCAGAGCAGGGCCGCTCCAGGCCCTTGTGTGCTCCTGCCAATCACACCAGCAGGACCAGGGCGAACAGCCGAGTGCAGAGCAGGGCCGCTCAAGTCCCTTGTGTGCTTCTGCCAATCACACCAGCAGGACCAGGGCGAACAGCCGAGTGCAGAACAGGGCCGCTCCAGGCCCCTGTGTGCTCCTGCCAATCACACCAGCAGGACCAGGGCAAAGAGCCGAGTGGAGAGCACGGCTGCTCCAGCCAATCAGACCCACCAGGACCAGGGCGAAGAGCCAAGTTCAGATCAGGGCCGCTCCAGGCCCCTGTGTGCTCCTGCCAATCAGAACAGCAGGACCAGCGCGAAGAGCCAAGTGCAGAGCAGGGCCGCTCAAGTCCCTTGTGTGCTCCTGCCAATCAGACCAGCAGGACCAGAGCGAAGAGCCGACTGCACAGCAGGTCCGCTCCAGGCCCCTGTGTGCTCCTGCCAATCAGACCAGCAGGACCAGGGCGAAGAGCGGAGTGCAGCACAGGGCCGCTCCAGGCCCCTGTGTGCTCCTGCCAATCAGACCAGCAGGACCAGGGCGAAGAGCCGAGTGCAGAGCAGGGATGCTCCGGCCAATCAGACCCACCGGGACCAGGGCGAAGAGCCGAGTGCCGAGCAAGGCCGCTAAAGTCCCTTGTGTACTCCTGCCAATCAGACCACCAGGACCAGGGCGAAGAGTCGAGTGCAGAGCACGGCCGCTTTGAGGACAAGATGTGCTGACTCATGTTCACCCTCCACTTTCACTGCAGCCCCTGAGATCCTGACCCTGAAGTAGGGGCTGTCTGGCTTCCTGGGTTTGAGAAGCCTGTGTTCTTGTTGCTGCTGATGCTAAAAGGCAGAGATGGAAAACCACTAAGGGCCACGGGGACACGCGTGTGAGAAGGTGGCTGTGGCCACAGCCCGGGCCCTCTGTGCATCCGCAGGGTGCAGGCAGAAGAGCACGGTGCAGCCAGTGGCTGAGGACGGGAACCTGAGCCCACCCAGTCCTGCCCTTGTGGCTCCCAGTGGCCCCTGCTTTGCTGGTTTATTTGGTCAATGGTGACAGAGCCTGCCTCTGGAGACCAGTGAAGAATACGATTTAGAGGCTGTGGGCTGCTCACAGAGCTGAAGGACAAGCTGGGCATTGAGGCTGAGACAGACAGACGTTCAGGGATCCAGAGAGCACAGCTCAGGGTCGCTGCCTGGAGGCGCCCACGTCCACCCATCCAAGTTCCTGGGGAGAGCATCTGATGAATGCAGCCTTTGAAACTTCTTAGCTGGGAGAGACGGGGAGCAGGGATGTCCTCCTTAAGAAAGCAGGTGGTGTCACCCACAGAAGGAAGGAAGCTGGGCAGTAAGAAGTGTAGATTCTTGCAGAAATACTAAGGGTGTCTTTTTCTTTTTTTTTTTTTTAAACGGAGTATCGCTCTTGTTACCCAGGCTGGAGTGCAATGGCGCGATCCCGGCTCACGGCAACCTCCGCCTCCTGGGTTCAGGCAATTCTCCTGCCTCAGCCTCCTGAGTAGCTGGGATTACAGGCACGCGCCACCATGCCCAGCTAATTTTTTGTTTTTTTAGTAGAGACGGGGTTTCACCATGTTGGCCAGGATGGTCTCGATCTCTTGACCTTGTGATCCACCCGCCTCAGCCTCCCAAAGTGCTGGGATGACAGGTGTGAGCCACCGCTCCCGGCAAGGGTGTCTTTTTCACATACACTAGAAAGTGTATCCCTCCAGAACAGCCTTGCTGCTTTTGAGAAGGCCTTGATTTTGCATTTTTTCCTTTGCCTTGGAACAAAGAAAGGCCGTTCAACGACCCTGCATCTGTCTGCCTGCCTGTTTATCTGGGGAGAGCTATGGGCGTACACAAACATAGGGGTTCTTCCAAACCTTGGGGAGAGAGGTTTGTGAACAGTGGGTAGAACATGCAGCCACAGTTTTCAGCACAGATGTTTTACAGGTTGTCACTCTGGACGCATTTCAAAACTAAGTTCTGCACATCTCTGCCCTAAACAGAAAAGAGTGACACCTCCCCATTCAATGTCTTATTTTCCTTGATGACCGCAGGCCATGAACTCGTGGAGCAATAAAGCAAGTAGGCTCTTGGACCCAGGGAAGTAGGTGCACATCACCTGCCCTCACCTTACACGTCCCACTATTCAGCCATTATCTGGCTGAACTTGCCATAACAGACTGCAAAGGAGAAGAAACTGGCTGAGTCAGAGACAGCACTCATGGGCAGAGTTGCAAACTTTACTGTACCCGTCTTGGCAGATGTCGGCTCCTCAGAGTTCTATCTCATTTGGGGCTCTGATGTGCCCTCTCATGAGGTGGCCTTGCTGACTGACTGGGCTGGTGGCATCTGGCAGCACCGTGTCAGGTGCACAGAGGTAACCACCCTGGCTGCACCTGATGCTTTGCTATATGGGGACCCTGCAGTTCTGTGAATCAGCTGAAATTTAATCTCTGGAGGTTTAAGAATGTGAGGACAGGATTACGGTCTGGGCCTGACCATGCACTGAGTCTGAGCCAGTGAGGGAAAAGAATGAGGGGCCTGTTTGCTGGGACTGGACACCTCCATATAACCACATGCTCCGTGAAAGGCAGGCAGGAGGTCCCCTTTCTACCTCTGGGATGTGAATGTGCAGTTTCAGAATAAGCGTAGCCCACACCACCTCACCTTTATTTGGAAAAGAGAGATCAAATCAGATGTAGCAATTTAACATCCACTAAGATGATATCTTAATCACAAAGACTTCTGTTTTTTAGAAATGTTAATGTTATTTATACTTAGTGTCCAACAGCATGGCATCGACTGAAGACGTCCTGGCACCCTCTGGAACCCTTGCAGACCACGAATGGGCACGGGCACGTGTCTGTGTAAAGACGTACATACAAATTAGAAGAATGGAACATGGAGGCACCCATGTGATGAGGTGCATGATCAAGAGCAAGAAGACTGCGCCTGCCTCTGCCCCCTGTGACGGGACCGTTGTGGAGCAAGCCCGGGCTCAGATTCTGATGTAGGCAGCAGTGGCGTCGCTTCGGGACCAGACTTCCGTGGGGAATCACCATCTCCTCCCAACCTAGATGCGCTTCCTGGGAAAGGTGAGCAGGTGAAGTCATGTGGGACGTGAGAGAACTCGCTCCCCAAGCCTGTAGGCCTTTGTCCTCTGCCCACGGATGGAAGCATCTTGTTACATGGGGGCCACCCACAGCCATGGCGGAGGAGAGCCTGGCACGGAGCGGGTGTCGGTAAAGAACTGGTGATTGTCACCGTTCCTGCCTGGAGGCCAGGGCACGATCTGACGCATCTCAATGCCCTTTGTAAAGTAATTATTGAAAATGTCAGCCTCTCACAAGGCGTTAGTTGTAGAACTTAACATTTCTATTTTAAAAGGCAGCATTGAACAGTGCCTTTGTAAAAGACGTACAAAACCTGTCACATTCTTTGTGGTACAGATTGACTCGTGTGCAATGTAGACATTCAATAAGACACTGGCATTTATCAGATGTGAACTTATTAGCACATACGACCAGCAATAATGTGCTGGGTGTGCACAGTTACCTGCTGAATCATGAAGGTAACCGTCTCTCTAGGTGCATCAAAGATACACAACAGGAGATGCCAATTTGTTTCTACAAGTCCATGGTCATGTGGTCAAGGCAGGGAAAAAAAAGAAAAAAACTTTCAGTCATGGTCCTTTACTCCTAGACACCTTTATCCTACATGCGCAAGGGACAAGTGTGGCTGAAATCACGGCAGCAAAGCAGTTAAAAGCGAAAGTGACTTAAAGTGATTTCCCCAGGAATGCCCAATTCAGCTGCTGCAGAGAACAGCATGAGAACCGTGTCTTCAGGATAGGTGTGTCTCTAAGAGCAGAGTGGGTGCTCATCAGTGGGGAGGAGCAAGGCCTGGGGCCGGGGACACGGGGGCCGCTGTCCCAGAGGCCGGCACGGTGGCCCTGAACCCCCGAGACCTCACTGAGACTCCCCTCAACCACCTAAACCGGAATTAACTGCTTTCACCAGACTCTTCAAGTCCCAGTGGGGTCCCCATGTCCTCGAGGGCCCCTGATGAGCCACAGTCCCCTCAGGTCCTGGTGGAGGAGCTGGTGCTACCTCCTGCCCTTCCCCGCATGGGGTCCTGTAGTTCATCCCCCACAGCCTCAGTTTCCCTCTACAGAACCTCCACACAGACGTCTTTTGAAGCCGAATATACTGGAAGGCCTGTGTCCCAGACCCAGGAGGAAGCAGCTGAGAGGCTTCGTGGAGTGGAAATGCCCACTCGTATTCTGCTTCCTGAGAACAGCCGTCAAGGCAGGAAGAGGTCCCAGTCGGAACTTCCCCTTCCTGCCCATGTTTGTGGGTGTTTTTACGGACATTTCCTGGCTACTGATCTCCCATTGAACTCAGGTTGAAAATTATCTGTTCCACTCTGCTCCAAGTCAGTACTCTGAGGGTTAATTTTCTCAGTTTGAGTGACGATTTGTGATTCAAACAAGGACAGATCTGAGGCCAGAGGCTGCTCCTGCTGGGAAATGCCTGACGATGATGTTCTGGGAAAGCCTCCAGCCTTGGGACTCCCCTGGCACTGAGCCGACCGGGACCATGACGGGTCCTGCTGCCAGACACTGACTGGGGACCTGCAGGCCTCTGGGCAGACCGCTCTGTGCCTGCCCGTACCCCTCTGCATTCACACCAAGTCCTGCACTCAGAAGGGCCCCGGAATCATTTAACGTCGTTCTGCTGCCATCTGGAAGCTCATGATTTTAAACAAAAAAACCCCCACATTTTACATTTGGCTGCACACATTATGTGGCCTGCCCGGCTGTCAGGCTGGGCCCAGGTGCTGGCATCTCTCGCACACTGGAGGCTGCTGGAGACCTGACTGACTTGTTTTGACTCTTTCGTGAGGCACACACCTGAGCTGAACACGCGTGAGCCCGCCGCGCTGACTACCCCCACTGTGCAGCCTGAATCTGCCTCTTTAGCTGGAGGAGGGTCCTCGTGTCATCCCGGTTTTGGGAGAGGTCAAGGGAACCTGGATTCTAGTTCTTTAGTTACCCAGAGTGAGATTCTTACGTGTCTACAACCCAGGTGCCCGTGGCTGCTTTACGGAAAGCAGGAAGGGGCACTTCAGCCCGATGGCTGCATTTCCAGCTCTGTCCAGGCAGCGCTGTGCCCTGCCTTGCAGCTCTGCAGATTCAGGTGGAAACCCTTAACTGAGCCAGGGCGAGTTTGCGGGGTACGCTGAGCCCTGCCTCTGCCTTGTGGGGTGCACATGCGTCAGACTCGGCCCTAAGTCTTCCCATCTCAGCAAAGGGCTTCCATGCAGCCCAAGCCCACCCTTGCTGGCTCCCATTCTCCCCGCGAGGACGGGATGGCCGTATCCAGGGAGAGCTGTGTGTGTCTGGCCCAGCAGCGTTTCCCCAGAACACCCACTCCAGGGGCATCTTTGAACTGGGCTGTGATGCTTCCCTCACTGGGCGCAGCACCCACGGGTGACACTGTGCACTGGAAAACAGTTTACATGAATGGAGCTGTTCACGTTGCCTGCCCCAGCAGGGACTCCAGCCGCCTGTCAGTGTCCTTTCTGTGTCTCCTGGACCCCTCTTCCCTCCAGGAAGCTCCAGCTTGTCCCCCCAGGACTTTGCAGCAGGCAGTGAGGTCTATTTGTTAACCTTTCAGAGCATGGAAAGCTTGCTTGTGGGCATTTTTCGTTCAGGCAGAGAGCAGGGGATGGAGAATGAGGTTGATTCATGCAACTGAAGTGGAGACGGTGTTGGGCGGTGGTGGGTGCCTCCCGAGCACACTTACCAGGGAGGCCCGGTGCCTACTTAGCACTCACCATGGGCAGGTGCTCTTCTTGTCCACACCCAACTCCTATGAATCAGCTGGTGAGGAAACTGGGGCCCAGAGAGGTCGAGGCAGCTGCCCAAGGCCACACAGCTGGCAAGGGGCGGAGCGAGGGTTCTCACCTAGATACTCTGACTCCAAGCCACTGCACCTCACTGTGCGCAGAGCTGTCTCTAAAGAGGTGACCTGACTCCAGGGCTGGCAGCACCTCAGCCAGCTGCCCCATGGGTGGCCCCGGACTCTCGGGAAGGCTGGAGAGAGTGACAGGCTGCACAGAGAGACTGCAGGAAGCAGGAAGGCAGATTTTTAGCGAGGCTCACGCCTGTAATTTCAGCCCTTTAGGAGGCTGCATCAGGCAGATCACCTGGGTCAAGCGTTCGAGACCAGCCCGGCTACTGTGGGAAAACCCCGTCTTTACTAAAAATACAGAAAATAAGGCAGGCGTGGTGGCACGCGCTTGCAATCCCAGCTACTCAAGAGGCTGAGACAGGAGAATCGTCTGAACCGCGGAGGCAGAGGTTGCCGGGAGCTGAGATGCTGCCACTGAACTCCGGCCTGAGAGACAGAGAGACAGAGACAGAGACAGACAGACAGAGATGGAGAGAGAGGGACACAGAGACAGAAACAGAGAGAGAGACAGAGACAGACACAGAGAGAGAGAGACAGACACAGACAGAGACGGAGAGAGAGACAGAGAGAAACAGAGACAGAGATGGAGAGAGACACAGAGACAGAGAAACAAAGAGACACAGACAGAGACAGAGGGACAGAGAGAGATAGAGAGAGACAGAGAAAGACAGAGACAGAGAGACAGAGACAGAGAGACAGACAGAGACAGAGAGACAGATATAGAGAGAGACAAAGAGACAGAGACAGAGAGACAGAGACAGACAGACACAGAGAGACAGAGACGGACAAAGACAGAGACAAAGGCAGAGACAGACACAGAGAGAGAGAGACAGAGAGAGAGACAGACAGAGAGACAGAGAGAGACAGAGAGACAGATATAGAGAGAGACAAAGAGACAGAGACAGACAGAGAGAGAGAGACAGAGATGGAGAGAGAGAGACAGAGATGGAGAGAGAGGGACACAGAGACAGAAACAGAGAGACAGAGACAGACACAGAGAGACAGAGATGGAGAGAGAGACAGAGAAACAGAGAGACACAGAGACAGAGGGACAGAGAGACAGAGATAAAGAGAGAGACAGAGAGAGAGATAGATACAGAGACAGAGAGAGACAGAGACAGAAACAGACAGAGAGACAGACACAAAGAGACAGAGAGATAGAGAGACAGACACAGAGAGAGACAGATACAGAGACAGAGGCAGAGAGACAGAGACAGAGACAGACAGACAGAGACAGAGAGACACACAAAGAGACAGAGAGATAGAGAGACAGAGACAGAGAGATACAGAGACAGACAGAGGCAGAGAGACAGACAGAGAGACAGAGACAGAAACAGAGACAGAGACAGACACAAAGAGAGAGATAGAGAGACAGACACAGAGACAGATACAGAGACAGAGAGACAGAGACAGACAGAGAGAGACAGAGACAGACAGAGACAGAGAGACAGACACAAAGAGACAGAGATAGAGAGACAGACACAGAGACAGATACAGAGACAGAGGCAGACAGACAGAGACAGAGAGACAGAGACAGACAGACAGAGACAGAGAGACAGAGACAGACAGACAGAGACAGAGGCAGAGGTTGTGGGGAGCTGAGATGGTGCTGCTAACACAAGACAAAAACTGCAGGAAGAAAAAAAGAGAGAAAGAGACACACATGACAGAGACAGAGAGAGACAGAGATGGAGAGAGAGAGAGGGAGACAGAGACAGAGAGACAGGCATAGAGACAGAGAGAGACAGAGACGGAGAGAAAGGGAGACAGACACAGAGAGACAGAAACAGAGAAAGACAGAGACAGAGATGGAGAGAGAGAGACAGAGAGAGACACAGAGACAGAGATGGAGAGAGAGACAGAGATACAGAGAGACAGAAACAGAGAAAGAGAGACAGAGAGACAGACAGAGAGACAGAGACACAGAGAGACAGAGACAAGAGACAAAGAGACAGAGGCAGAGAGACAGACAGACACAGACAGAGAGAGAGACAGGGAGAGAGGGAGGGAGGGAAGGAAGGAAGGAGGGAAGGAAGGAGGGAAGGAAGGAGGGAAGGAAGGAAGGAGGGAAGGAAGGAGGGAGGGAAGGAGGGAGGGAAGGAGGGAGGGAAGGAAGGAGGGAGGGAAGGAAGGAGGGAAGGAAGGAAGGTCCCCTCTGCCCCTGTGGGACATCCAGGCTTCCAAGTCACACCCAGGGTCTTCACTAGGTATTGGCCATTCCACTCAGGTTACGGGTGACTTAGCCACGAGGGCCTCAGTTTCCTCATCTCAGTAGTACTGCCGTGTACTCTCAGCACGGAGCGAATGAGATGATACAGTCAAACTGTCTGCTTTGAGCTTCTCCGCAGGACGGAGTTGGCCGTTTCTCCGGAAGTTCCAGACGGGCTCGGGGACTCCTGCTGGTGACCTGGGCTCCAGGGCTGCAGGGGAAGGGTGGTGAGCGCCAGCATGGACAGCAGGGGCCGTGGACTGAAGGGCCCTGAATGTCAGGGCTGGGAGCGACCCTCAAAAACAGGAGGACGCTGTGGGTTCTTCACGGTCCGCAGGTTGTCCCGACACTCTAGAACGTTCCCATCTGGACGTGGTGCCAGAGCTCCGGGTTAAAACCCAGTCGCAGACAGGGATTCTCCAGGCACAGCATCGGTCGGTGTGACTGCTTCTCAGCCACAGGCAAGGGCGGCCCTTCCTCCTGTGGCCTCGGCTCTGTGGGGTTGCCGAGCTGTATTCACGATGCGCTGACCTGTCCGTGCCCAAAGTGGGGAACGGGACTGGGGTGGGGATTCTGCGCCAGTCAGGTCCCGGCCTGTGGGAGCAGGGCACCAGCGAGGCGCCTCGGGGTGCTGTTACGCCAGGAAAACCGACAGAGCACTGTGGCTGTGAGCTGAAAACTTCCCCTCGGGGTCTGCGCAGCGCAGATTGCCTTCTGCATCTCACTCCCCGTATGAGGTCCACACTGCAGCTGCCGTCCCTCCTCTGAACCCTGAACTCACTGATGCTGCTGAGGTCTTGCTATTTCTGCTCGCCCGGCCCTCAACAACACAGGACAACGTCCCATCCACACATTCTCCTCTGCCACCCACCTGTGCCAGTAGGACACTGCCCCTGGGCAGCCCATGAGCCTCCTCTGCTCCCACACCCCAGAGTTCAGCGGGTCTCAGGGGCTGCACCTGCTGAGCAGGCTGCCCTTCACCCAGCTATTCATAATCACCCTGAGAGCAAGCCCCGCTGAGTCGCTCAGACACCTGTCTCAGAGACAGAGCGAGAGACAGAGAGACAGAGACAAAGAGACAGACACAGAGAGAGACACGGAGGGAGAGACAGAGAGACAGAGAGAGACAGAGATGGAGAGAGAGTCAGAGAGACAGACAGAGACAGAACATCTTTCCTGGGCACCTGTGCTGCTGCGTCATCTTTCTGTTTTATTTGTGAGGCCGCGCGGAGATCTGGGTATTTTGGTGAAAAAGCAAAACCGGTTTCTGCTGCTGCTGTTGATTCTTGTAAACGTCCTCACTTGGTGAAGGAACAGAGGTGGTTACATTTGGAAGGACGGCCCCCCAGAACCGTGATTACTACTCATGCGTAACGAGAAGGCTCATTCAGAAGGTTGGAGAACGTCCGCACGTGTGGATGCCCCTTCTCCACGTGGCCAGCCAGGCCTGCACCACACGACGTGGCTGCCTCGGCTCCGTTCTGGTGTCTGTCACGTACAGTTTTGAATGCATTTGCTTTCTGCTGTCTCACCATCTTTTTTTTTTCAGCTTGAAAAAAGTAAAATTAATTATATGCTTAATTGAAATTTATAAATCAAAATTATTTTTTTCTTTTTTTTTTTAAAGAGGAGGAAGAGAAAGAAATTAGATTCAAATGGATAATAGGAGAGAAGGAGAGGAAGAAAGAGGAAGAAAAAGAGGG
>CM052670.1:120054-155252 GCA_028533165.1 Leontopithecus rosalia
TGAGTGATGCTGAGATGGTCCCTGTCCTGCGTAGGGAGTGGGTGATGCTGAGATGGTCCCTGTCCCAGGTAGGGACTGAGTGATGCTGAGATGGTCCCTGTCCCGGGTAGGGACTGAGTGATGCTGAGATGGTCCCTGTCCCAGGTAGGGACTGAGTGATGCTGAGATGGTCCCTGTCCCAGGTAGGGACTGAGTGATGCTGAGATGGTCCCTCTCTTAGGTAAGTCATGCTGATATTGTTATTACCCAGATGGGGTCTGGGCCCCATGATGCTGAAATGCTGCATCATTCAGGTAAGGTCTGAGTGGGTCCCCAAGACCTCAGGAGGCAGAGGGGGGCCGCACATTTCCAGGGAGAGAGGATTAAACACAGAACCTCTGCTCACGCAGAGCCCCCCACAAAGGAGAAAGAGTGGGTCACCATGTTGCTACGTTGTATTATGTTAAGTTGTTTTTTGAGATGGAGTCTCGCTCTGTGGCCCAGGCTGGAGTGCACTGGCTCAATCTCGGCTCACTGCAGCCTCAGCCTCCGGGGTTGAAGCAATTTAGTGCCTCAGCCTCCCGAGTAGCCGGGACTGCAGGCGTGCGCCACCACGCCCGGCTGAGTTTTACGTTTTTTAGTAGGGACGGAGTTTCAGCATCTTGCCCAGGCTGGTCTGGAAATCCTGACCTCGTCATTCACCAACCTCAGCCTCCCAAAGTGCTGGGATTACAGGCGTGAGCCACAGCGCCCGGCCTTTCTTTCTTTCATTTTTATTCGTTTATTTATTTTTGTTTTGAGATGGAGTATTGCTCCGTTCCCCGGGCGGGAGTGCAATGACGCAATCTCGGCTCACCGCAACCTCCGCCTCCCCGGTTCAAGCGATTCTCCTGCCTCAGCCTCCCGAATATCGAGAATTACAGGCACCCACCACCACATATGGTTATTTTTTGTATTTTAGTAGAGACGGGGTTTCACCATGTTGGCCAGGCTGGTCTTGAACTCCTGACCTCCTGATCCACCCACCTTGGCCTCCCAAAGTGCTGGGATTACAGGCCTGGGCCGTCGCTCCCAGCTCCTCTTTCACCTTTTTATGTTAATAATTTTGCCATTCCTGGCCAGGCATGGAGGTTCATGTCTGCAATCCCAGCACTCTGGGAGGCCGAGGAGGGCGGATCGCCTGAGGTCAGGAGTTCGAGACCAGCCTGGCCAGCACAGTGAAACCCCGTCCCTAAAAATATGAAAATTTAGACCGGCATGGTGACGGGTGTCTATATCCCAGCTACTCGGGAGGCTGAGGCAGGAGAATCTCTTGAACCCGGGAAGTGGAGGTTTCAGCGAGCTGAGTTGGTGATGCTGCACTCCAGCCTGGGCGACAGAGTGAAACTCTGTCCCAAAAAAGAATAAAATAAAGAAATGATTTTGCCTTTCCTCATGGTGTTCTGTGTGGAGGGATATGGCCAGTTCCTTTTCCTGCATTTATGTCTCTGTCCTCAGTTTTTCCTCGTACACTTTCCCGCCTCCCCCACCGCCACCCCCACCCCCATCCCAGCACCTTGGGAGACCGAGGCAGATGGATCAGAAGGTCAGGAGTTCAAGACCATCCTGGCCAATATGGTGAAACCCGCCTGTACTAAAAATACAAAAAAAAAAATTAGCTGGCCGTGATGGTGAGCGGCTGTAGTCAAAGCTCATTGGGAGGCTGAGGCAGAAGAATCACTTGAACCCAGGAGGCGGAGGCTGTAGTGAGCCGAGATCACGTCACTGCACTCCCGCCTGGGTGACAGAGCAAGACTCCGTCTCCAAAAAAAAAAAAATTATTAGGCCGGGCGCGGTGGCTCACACCTGTGATTCCAGCACTTTGGGAGGCCGAGGCAGGTGGATCACCTCAGTTCAGGAGTTCGAGACCAGCCCGACCCACACGGCGAAACCTCGTCTCTATTAAAAATACAAAAGTCAGCCAGGCGTGGTGGTGGGTGCCTGTAATCCCAGCTACTCGGGAGGCTGAGGCAGGAGAAGTGCCTGAACCCAGGAGGCGGAGGCTGCGGTGAGCCGAGATCGCGCCATTGCACTCCAGCCTGGGTAACAAGAGCGAAACTCAGTCTCAAAAAAAAAAAAGAAAAAGACAAGAAACCAGCTTGTGCAATATGAGCCCTGAAGCCACGCGACCAGCCGGGAGACGTGACCACCCTCTGCCCACAGGTGCTGGACGTCACGGAGCAGCTGGACGCCGGTGTACGGTACTTAGACCTGCGCATTGCCCACATGCTGGACGGCTCGGAGAAGAACCTGCATTTTGTTCACATGGTCTACACCACGGCACTGGTGGAGGTACGGCCAGGCTGGGGGGACGCATGGGGAGCGCTGAGGAGGTGGCCGGCCTCTCGTGGGGAACGACACGGCCACCGGGACGGGAGGTTCCGGACCTTCAGTGGGATGACGATGTCAACTGCAGGGCAGACAGGACACCAGGAGATACTGACACCTGCTGATCTGTTAGAAGCACTTATTTTTTTTTTGTTTTGGAGACACAGTCTCGCTCTGTCGCCCCGGCTGGAGTGCAGTGGCGCAATCTCGGCTCCCTGCAACCTCCGCCTCTGGGGTTCGAGCGATTCTCCTGCCTCAGCCTCCCGAGGAGCTGGGACTACAGGCACCTCCCACCACACCCGGCTAATTTTCGAATTTTTAGCAGAGACCCGGTTTCACCGTGTTGGGCAGGCTGGTCTTGAACTCCCGACCTCAGGTGATCCACCCGCCTCGGCCTCCCAAAGTGCTGGGGTTACAGGCGTGAGCCACCGCACCCAGCATATGGGGAGTTCTTGACCGACGTGAATTTCTTCATTTCTTTTTTCCTTTTTCTTTTCTTTCTGTTTTTTGGAGACAGAGTCTCGCCCTGTCGCCCAGGCTGGAGTGCAATGGCGCGATCTCGGCTCACGGCAACCTCCGCCTCCCTGTTCAAGCGATTCTCCTACCTCAGCCTCCTGAGTAGCTAGGATTATAAGCATCCACCACCACGCCGGGCTAATTTTTTGTATTTTTAGTAGAGATGGGGTTTTACGGTGTTAGCCAGGATGGTCTTGATTTCCTGACCTCGTGATCCACCCACCTCAGCCCCCCAGAGTCCTAGGATTACAGGCATGAGCCACTGTACCTGGGTTACGGGGACTTCTGCACCGATGTGCGTTTCTGAGCTTGCAAGGGTTCCTGTTGCATTTTTCACCAGTTACCTTGGCTACCCCTGATCCCTGGGCTTTGTCAGGCTGTCTGCAGTTTTTTTTTTAAAGATGGAGTTTCACCATGATGGCCAGGCTGGTCTTGAACTGCTGACCTCACGTTATCCACCCACCTCGGCCTCCGAAACTGCTAGGATTACAGGCATGAGCCACTGCGCACGGCCTGCACTTTTTTTTCGGGGGACGGAGTTTCGTTCTTGTCACCCAGGCTGGAGTGCAATGGTGCGATCTCGGCTCACCGCAACCTCCGCCTCCTGGGTTCAGGCAATTCTCCTGCCTCAGCCTCCTGAGTAGCTGGGATTACAGGCACGCACCACCACGCCCAGCTAATATTCTGTATTTTAGTAGAGACGGGGTTTCACCATGTTGACCGGGATGGTCTCGATCTCTTGACCTCGTGATCCACCCGCTTTGGCCTCCCAGAGTGCTGGGATTACAGGATTGAGCCATAGCGCCCAGCTAATTTTTGTATTTTTAATAGAGACGGGGTTTCACCAGCTCGGCCCGGCTGGTCTCGAACTGCTGAGCTCAGGGGATCCACCTGCCTCTGCCTCTCAAAGTGCCGGGATGACAGGTGTGAGCCTCCGTGCACCTTTTGCAAAAGACCCTCTTGGTCTTTTGCAGAACAGAGTCTGTTATCTCCCTGAGCCTCGTCCAGGCTTGGTTCAATGTATTCTGTTCCTGGCTGCCAGAGGGGCTTCTAAAATCTGAACATGAGAAGTCACCATCCTAAGGCCTGCCTGTGGCTGCCTGTGACGGCACGGCAGGCACCCAGAGGCCTCGGGGTGCAAAGGCGTTGTGCCCACCCCACCCCCCTCGCTCACTGTGCACCTGCTGTATCGGACTCACTCCCTGGACTTCTCAGATGTCACAAGTCTGCATGTGAAGTGGCTTCTGGTTGAGGTGTCCACAGACAAATGGTCACGTGTGCAGAAACACAGAAATGCCTGCACACACACACACACACACACACACACACACACAGACACGTGCACAGACAGGTGTGCGTGCAGAGGCACACGCATGAAGACAGGCACAGATGTGCATACAGAATCGGGCAGACAGACCAGGAGCTGAGGCTCACACCTGTGATCCCAGCACTTTGGGAGGCTGAGGTGGGCAGATCACAAGGTCAGGAGTTCGAAACCAGCCTGGCCAACATGGTGAAACCCCGTGTCCACTAAAAATACAAAAATTAGCTGGGCGGTGTGGCAGGCGCCTGTAATCCCAGCTACTGGGGAGGCTGAGGCGGGAGAATAGTTTGAACCTGCCGGGGGGAGGTTGCAGTGAGCTGACATCACACCACTGCACTCCAGCCTGGGCGACAGAGTGACACTCCATCTCAAAAAAAAACATGCAAAGACACCCACACGCTTGCTTTTCTTGAGACAGGGTCTTGCTCTGTCACCCAGGCTGGCATAGGGTGGTGTAATGGTAGCTCACGGCAGCCTCAGCCTCCCGGGCTGAAGCAACGCACCTGCCTCAGCCTCCTGAGGAGCTGGGACCGCAGACACGCGCCACCACACCGGGCTCATCCTCAAGGTTTTGTAGAGATGGGGTCTTGCTGTGTTGCCCAGGCGGGTCTTGAACTCCCAGGCTCATGCAGTCCTCCCGCCTCGGCCTCACCCAGTGCTGTGATTGTAGGTGTGACCCCCGGCATCCAGACCAGCTCCCCCTTTCTCCGCTTGCTCTGCCCCCCACGCTGGCCCCTTCCTGCCCTGCCTGCCTCTTCGCCTCCCCCCCCAGAGCTTGGTAGCATTGCCATACTTTTTTTTTTTGAGACAGTCTTTGTCTTTTGCCCAGGCTGGAGTGCAGTGGCGCCATCTTGGCTCCCTGCAGCCTCCGTCTCCTGGGTTCAAGCGATTCTCCTGCCTCAGCCTCCAGAGTAGCTAGGATTGCAGGCATCTGCCAGCACGCCTGGCTAATTTTTTTTTTTTTTTGAGATGGAGTTTCACTCTTGTAACCCAGGCTGGAGTGCAGTGGCACGATCTCGGCTCACCGCAACCTCCGCCTCCTGGGTTCAGGCAATTCTCCTGCCTCAGCCTCCCGAGTAGCTGGGATTACAGGAACGCGCCACCATGCCCAGCTAATTTTTTGTATTTTTAGTAGAGACGGGGTTTCACCTTGTTGACCAGGATGGTCTCGATCTCTTGACCTTGTGATCCACCGGCCTTGGCCTCGCAAAGTGCTGGATTACAGGCTTGAGCCACCGTGCGCGGCCTAATTTTTTTTTGTGTTTTTAGTAGCGACGGCGTTTCGCCATGTTGACCAGCCTGGTCTTGAACTCCTGAACTCAGGTGATCCGCCTGTCTCAGCCTCACAAAGCACTGGAATGAGAGGCGTGACCCATTGAGCCCGGCCTTCCCGGAGCTCTGGGATTTATGCAGGACTCTGCCCCGCCCCCTCCCTCCCCCCAGGACACGCTCACGGAGATCTCAGAGTGGCTGGAGCGACATCCTCGCGAGGTGGTCATCCTGGCCTGCAGGAACTTCGAGGGGCTGAGTGAGGACCTGCATGAGTATCTCATCTCCTGCATCAAGACCATATTTGGGGAGATGCTGTGTCCCCGAGGGGTGAGTGACGAGGGAGGAGGACGGCCACGTCTCTCGCGGGGCTGGGGGATCCTCAGCGTCAGCCTGCATTTGCTTACCTTGTAACCCCCGGTGTGGCTGCTGCTGTGATTCCTGTAGCAGGTGGAGTTTTGATGCTGCAGGCCGGCCTGGAGCTGGGGGTGGCTCCTGGGGAAAACTGCTTCCAGTGATGGGTTTAGAAATCTGCGTAGCAGAGCTGGACGCGGGCTGACACCTGTAATCCCAGCACTTTGGGAGGCCGAGGTGGGCGGATCGCAAGCTCAGGAGTTCGAGACCAGCCTGGCCAGTACAGTGAAACCCCGTCTCTACTAAAAATACAAAAACTAGCCAGGTGCGGTGGTGGTGGGCACCTGTAATCCCAGCTACTTGGGAGGCTGAGGCAGGAGACTCGCTTGAACCCGGGAGGCGGAGGTTACAGGGAGCCAAGATGATGCCACTGCATTCCAGCCCGGGTGACAGGGAGAGACTCCGTCTTATAAAGGATATGTGAGCAGCATCTTCCTGGCTCCCTGAGCCCCCGTCAGGGTCTGTGTGTTTTCACCGGGGCTGCGGGCACCCAGGAGCCCAGACGGCAGCCTCAGAAAGGCAGAGACATGAGCCTACCAGCCCCCGCTCTGCAGGCTGAGGGCCATGGTCAAGGCATCCTGAAGGAACCCAGAGAGGGTGCCCCAGCCTCCCCACAGGTCTGTTCCTGGCTACACGTGTTCCCCCAACCCCCTTGTAAAAAGTTTTTAAATTTTTAAAAATTCTTATTTATTTATTTAATTTTATATATATTTTCTGAGATGTGTTTCCCTCCGTCGTCCTGGCTGGAGTGCGGTGGTGTGATCTCGGCTCACCGCAGCCTCTGCCTTCCGGATTCAGGCGATTCTCCTGCCTCAGCCTCCAGAGTAACTGGGATTACAGGCACCTGCCACTGGACCTGACCAATTTTTTTATTTTTAGTAAGATGGGGTTTCACCATCTCGGCCACGCTGGTCTCGAACTCCTGACCCTGTGATCCACCTGCCTCATCCTCCCAAAGTGCTGGGATTACAGGTGTGAGCCACGGCGCCCGGCCATCAATCCACTTTTTTGAGACGGAGGCTCACTCTGTCGCCCAGGCTGGAGGGCAGTGGTGTGACCTCGGCTCACTGCAACCTGCATCTCCTGGGTTGAAGCGATTCTCCTGCCTCAACCTCCTGAATAGCTGGGATGACAGGTGCCTGTCACCATGCCTGGTTATTTTTTTATATTTTTAGTAGACATGGGGTTTCACCATGCTGGCCAGGCTGGTCTCAAACACCTGACCTCACGTGATCTGCCCACCTCGGCCTCCCAGAGTGCTGGGATTACAGGCGTGAGTCAATGCCCCGCCATCAACCGACTTTTTTGAGGCAGGGTCTTGGTCTTTGCCCATGCTAGAGTGCAGTGCTGCAGTCACAGCTCATTTCAGCCTCCACCTTCTGGGCCCAAGTGATCCTCCCACCTCAGCCTCCCAGTTAGCTAGAACTACAGGCCCATCCCACGCCACTACGCCCAGCTATTTTGATCTTTTGTAGAGATGGGGTCTCTCTCTATTGTCCAGGCTGTTCTTGAACTCCTGGGCTCAAGCAGTCGTCCTGCCTCAGCCTCTACACTATATTATTTATAAATTATTATTATTATTATTTTGAGACAGAGTTTCGCTCGTTACCCAGGCTGGAGTGCAATGGTGCAATCTCGGCTCACTGCAACCTCCGCCTCCTGGGTTCAAGCAATCCTCCTGCCTCAGCCTCCCGAGTAGCTGGGACTACAGGCACGTGCCACCATGCCCAGCTAATTTTTTGTATTTTTAGTAGAGACGGGGTTTCACCATGTTGCTCAGGATGGTCTTGAACTACTGACCTCGTGATCCACCCGCCTCGGTCTCCCCAAGTGCTGGGATTACAGGCGTGAGCCACCGTGCCCGGCCTTATTTTTTATTATTATAAATAATAACTTATTTATTATAAATAATATTTACTATCATAAACATAATATAAAAAATAATCATTTTACAATAATTTGTATAATAAGTTATTATAACCCTTTATTTATTTATTTAATCTGGGCTCACTGAAACCTCCACTTCCTGGGTTCAAGCCATTCTCCTGCCTCAGGCTCCCGAGTAGCTGGGATGACAGGCACCTGCCACTACACCCGGCTAACATTTGTATTTTTAGTAGAGACGGAGTTTCACCACGTTGGTCAGGCTGGTCTCGAACTCCCGACCTCGGGTGATCCACCCACCTCGGCTTCCAAAGTGCTGGGATGACAGGCCTGAGCCACCGCGCCCAGCCTCATATGATGACATTTCTCACATGATATCTTGGAAGTGCAGGGAGAAGCAACAGAGCCTCTGAGTGTCTGGGTGTAAAACAGTGGAGACAGTGCTGCTGGAACGTGGGGTGTGGAGTTCATTAGGGGCTCCTAGAGGTTGCCTGGGAGATTCTGTACGTGCCCGGGCACAGCCACGAAGGGCAGGGGTGGAAGAAACTTGTTTCCTTCACGGTCCTAGGTTCTCTGGCTTGGTTTTGTAAACCAGAAAATATCAAGATGAGTCTCAGTCCCTTTAGAAAGGTTATTTTGCCAACGTCATGTAGGCACAGCACAGCTTGCTTTTTTTTTGGGGGACACGATCTCGGCCCACTGCAACCTCCGCCTTCGAGCGATTCTCCTGCCTCAGTCTCCCAGGTAGCTGGGACTACAGGTGCACGCCACCACGCCCGGCTAATTTTTGTATATTTAGTAGAGACGGAGTTTCACCATGTTGGCCAGGCTGGTGTCGAACCCCTGACCTCGTGATCTGCCCACATGGGCCCCAGAAAGTGTTGGGATGGCAGATGGTAACCCACCGCGCCAGGCCGAGGGGTGCTTTCTGAGTGGGTCCCCATGTGCCAGGGGCAGCTTTTGAAGAAAACAGGTGCCCTGGCCGGGTGAGGGTCTCGAAGCCGCGGTGGGGGGGGCTGTGGTTTTGCCCCCACTCGCCAGCTTCCTGGACTCTCCTCTGAGCCAGAAACCCTCCATGTTGATGAAAAAGCCGGACTCTGCTGGGCATGGTGGTTCACACCTGTAAAAAAGAAAAAAAATGAGGCTTTGTGAGACCCGGGTTCATGTTGTTATGTAGATGAAGTGTCACAGGATGTAATCGAAGGCTGATGATTCCTATTCAGACGTTGAAAAGGTGCTAGAGACCACATGCAGTGGCTCACGCGTGTCATCCCAGCACTTGGGGAGGCCGAGGCGGGTGGATCAAGAGGTCAAGAGATCGAGACCATCCTGGTCAACATGGTGAAACCCCGTCTCTACTAAAAATACAATAATTAGCTGGGCATGGTGGCGCACGCCTGTAATCCCAGCTACTCGGGAGGCTGAGGCAGGAGAATTGCCTGAACCTGGGAGGCGGAGGTTGCAGTGAGCCGAGATCGCGCCATTGCACTCCAGCCTGGGTCACAAGAGCGAAACTCCGTCTCCAAAAAAAAAAAAAGAAACAAGTTTTGGGGTAAAACATAGTGATTTTCTTCTTTAGTTGATGTTGTGTGATGTGATAGCACAGTCAAGTGGGAATTTATTTAAAAACTGTGTCGGGGAGGCTGGGCGTGGTAGCTCAGGCCTGTTATCCCAGCACTTTGGGAGGCCAAGGCGGGCGGATCACGTGAGGTCGGGAGTTCAAGACCGACCTGGCCAATGTGAAACCCCGTCTCTACTAAAAATACAAAAATTGGTTGGGTGTGGTGGCACATGCCTGTAATCCCAGCTACTCGGGAGGCTGAGGCGGGAGAATGGCTTGAACCCGGGAGGCGGAGGTCGCCATGAGCCGAGATTGTGCCTTGCAATCCGCCCACCTTGGCTTACCATAGTGCTGGGATTACGGGTGTGAGCCACCATGATGGGTAAATTTTTTTTTTTTTAAAGATGGCGTTTCACCATGTTGGCCAGGCTGGTCTTGAACTACTGACCTCAGGTGATCCACCCACCTTGGCCTCCCGAACTGCTAGGATCACAGGCGTGAGCCACCGCGTCCGGGCGTAATTTTGTACCTTTTAGTAGAGATGGGGTTTCACCACGTTGGCCAGGCTGACCTCCACCTCCCGACCTCAGGTGATTTGCCCTCTTCAGCCTCCCAGACTGTTGGGATTATAGGCGTGACCCACCACGGCCGGCCTCTTTTTGCGTTTTTTTTTTTTTTTTTTTGAGATGAACTCTCCCTCCCTCACTCAGGTGGAGTACAGTGGCACCATCTCAGCTCACTGCAGCCTCCACCTCTTGGACTCAAGCAATTCACCCGCCCCAGCCTCCTCACTGGCTGGGATTACAGGTGCTGACCATCACGCCCAGGTCATTTTGTATTTTTAGTAGAGACGCGGTTTCACCATGTTGCCCAGGCTGGTCTCGAACCCCTGACCTGTGGTGATCCACCCACCTCGTGCTGGGAATACAGATCAGGTGATTTGCCGGCTTCAGCCTCCCAAAGTGCTGGGATGACAGGCGTGAGCCACCGCGCCCGACCTAATTTTGTATCTTTTAGTAGAGACGGGGTTTCAGCATGTTGGCCAGGCCGGTCTCGAACCCGTGACCTGTGGTGATCCGCGCACCTCGGCCTCCCAAAGTGCTGGATGACAGGCGTGAGCCACGGCGCCCGGCCGGAATGTCACGTGTGGTTTATGGGAACACGTGCTGTCCCTCCTCCCTCCGCGGCGTCCCGACCTCCTGGGCCCCCACGTCCCCGGCTGTCCTCTCTCCCGTGCACCTCTGAACCCGGGTTCTTGGCAGGAGGTGCCGACGCTGAGGCAGCTGTGGGCGCGCGGCCAGCAGGTCATCGTGTCCTATGAGGACGAGAGCGCCCTGGCCCGGCACCGGGAGCTGTGGCCGGGAATCCCCTACTGGTGGGGGGACCAGGTGAAGCCCGACGCCCTCATCCGATACCTGGAGACCATGAAGAGCTGCGGCCGCCCAGGTACGAGGCCACGTCCCGTGGGGGCGGGGTCCACGCATGAGGTCACGTCCCGTGGGGGCAGGGTCCACCTACGAGGACACGTCTTGTGGGGGCGGGGCCCACGTGCAACATCACGTCCCTTGGGGGCGGGGTATACGTAGGAGGTCCTGCCCCGTGGGGTGGGGGGGTCCACGTATGATGTCACGTCCCATGGGGGGTGGGTCCACGTACGACGTCATGTCCCGTGGGGGTGGGGTCCACGTACGAGGCCAAGTCCCGTGGGGGCGAGGTCCACGCATGAGGTCACGCCCTGTGGGGGCGGGGTCCACTTACGAGGACACTTTTGGGGGCGGGGCCCACGTGCGACATCACATTCCCGTGGGGGCGGGGTCTATGTACGACGTCACCTCCCATGGGGGGCGGGGTCCACGTACGAGGTCACGTCCCTTGGGGGTGGGGTACACGTAGGAGGTCCTGTCCCGTGGGGGTGGGGGGTGGGGGTGCATGTATGACGTCACGTCCCATGGGTGGGGTCCACGAACGACGTCATGTCCCGTGGGGGTGGGGTCTACGAGGTCACGTCCTGTGGGGGCGGGGCCCACGTGGGACATCACGGCCTGTGGGGGTGGGGGGGTCTACGTATGACGTCACCTCCCGTGGGGGGCGGGATCCACGTGCGAGGTCACGGCCCTTGGGGCTGGGATACACGTAGGAGGTCCCGTCCCGTGGGGGGAGGGGTCCACATATGACGTCAGGTCCAGTGGAGGTGGGTCCACGTACGACGTCACGTCCCGTGGGGGCGGTGTCCACATACGAGGTCACGTCCCGTGGGGGTCGGGGTTCACGTACGAGGACATGTGGGGGTACGAGGTCACGTCCCGTGGGGGCGGGGTCCACGTACGAGGTCACATCCCGTGGGGACGGGGTTTACGCACGCGGTCACATCCCACACGGGTAGGGTCCCCGTATGCGGTCATATCCCGTGATGGCGGGGTCCACGTAGAAGGTCACGTCCCGTGGGGGCGGGGTCTGCGTACCAGGTCACGTCCCATGAGGGCGAGGTCCACGTACCAGGTCACGTTCTGTGGTAGCGAGTTCCACGTACACAGTCACATCCCGTGGGGGTAGGGTCCACGTACGAGGTCCCGTCCTGTCGGGGTGGGGTCCACGCAGCTACCCGCGACTCCCTGCTTTAGGCCGTGTGCACGGACTTGCTTTCACCTCCACGTGAAAACAGTTTAAAAGTGATCCGAGCCCGGGCGCAGTGGGTCACGCCCGTCATTCCAGTGCTTTGGGAGGCTGACGTGGGTGGATCAGGAGGTCGGGGGTTCGAGACCAGCCTGGCCATCATGGAGAAACCCCATCTTTATTTTAAATTAAGAAAAAAAAAAACCCAAAAAACCTTTTTTTTCCTTGAGACAGGGTTTCACTCCTGTTGCCCAGGCTGGAGTGCAACTGCATAATCTCGGCTCACTGCATCCTCCGCCTCCCGGGTTCAAGCGATTCAGTTCTCCTGCCTCAGCCTCCCGAATAGCTGGGATTACAGCCATGTGCCACCACGCCCAAACTGATTTTTTGCATTTTTAGTAGAGACAGGGTTTCACCATGTTGGCCAGGCTGGTCTTGAACTCCTGACCTCAGATGGTCTGCCCGCCTCAACCTCCCAAGGTGCTGGGATTACAAGCATGAGCCACCACGCCTGGCCTACAAATAAGTCTTAGAAGCCACTGAGAGAACTTGGCCTTAACCTTCTGCCGCCTTCTGGGCTTGGAGTGAGTTCAACTGGGCAACGCAGGGGCACGGGAAGCTACCTACCCCTGGGGGAGCTCCTTCAAGGACAGCCTGCAGCCCCCCTCGCCCTGCCCCGCAGAGATTCTGGCTCAGCAGATCTAAGTGGACCCTCAAAATTTGCATTTCTCATTATGCAGGGACCCCACTTCCATAATCACTGGTCAGTGACAACACTCTCCATGAGCCTCATAACAGATGGCACAGAATTCGTGCGGAAGGCAACAGCGTTCTTCTCTGTCTCCCATGTGGATTAGGACGTGGGCATCGTTGGGGCCATTATTTTGTCTCCCACATGAGGATTAGGATGTGGACATCTTTGGGGCCATCATTCTGTGTCTCCCATGTGGATTAGGACGTGGCCATCTTTGGGACCATCATTCCGTGTCCCCCATGTGGATTAGGACGTGGGCATCTTTGGGGCCATCCTTCTGTCTCCCACATGTGGATTAGGACGTGGACATCTTTGGGGCCACCATTCTGTCTCCCCCATGTGGATTAGGACGTGGGCATCTTTGGGGCCACCATTCTGTCTCCCCCATGTGGATTAGGACGTGGGCATCTTTGGGACCATCCTTCTGTCTCCCACATGCGGATTAGGACGTGGACGTCTTTGGGGCCATTATTCTGACTCCCACATAGGATTAGGACGTGGATGTCTTTGGGGCCATTATTCTGTCTCCCACATGGGGATTAGGATTTGGATGTCTTTGGGGCCATTATTCTGTCTCCCACACGGGGATTAGGATGTGGGCATCTTTGGGGCCATCATTCTGTCTCCTACACGGGGATTAGGATTTGGACGTCTTTGGAGTCATCATTCTGTCTCCCACATGGGGATTAGGACGTGGGCATCTCTGGGGCCATTATTCTGTCTCCCACATGGGGATTAGGACGTGGACATCTTTGGGGCCATCATTCTGTCTCTCCCACATGGGGATTAGGACGTGGACATCTTTGGGGCCATTATTCTGTCTCCCACATGGGGATTAGGATGTGGGCCTCTTTGGGGCCATTATTCCTGAGAATTGAACCTCTAGCCATGTGAGTAACTGGGGCAAACGGGAGGGTGGAGGCAGGTGGCTGTGTGACATCTCCCCCACCTCACTGTTCCAGGAGGGCTGTTTGTGGCTGGCATCAACCTCACTGAGAACCTGCAGTACGTCCTGGCGCACCCGTCGGAGTCCCTGGAGAAGCTGACGATGCCCAACCTGCCGCGCCTGTGCGCCTGGGTCCGGGAGCAGTGCCCGGGGCCGGGGTCCCGCTGCACCAACGTCATCGCGGGAGACTTTGTCGGCGAGGACAGCTTCGTCAGCGACGTCATAGCACTCAACCAGAAGCTGCTGTGCTGCTGACGGGGACCCTTCTGAAGTCCGGGACGCGGCTGCTGCAGGTTCAGCCCCGACGTCCCAAGTCTTCTGCCTTATGCGTGGGTTACATATTGGTGATCAGGGGACCGGTCCTATGCCTTCTTTTTCTTTTAGTTAAGAAATAGAGATGGGATCTTGCTGTGCTGGCCAGCCTGGTCTCGATGGGGTCTTGCTGTGCTGGCCAGGCTGGTCTTGATGGGGTCTTGCCGTGCTGGCCAGGCTGGTCTCTATGGGGTCTTGACCCCCTAGCCTCAAGTAATCCTCCCAGCTCAGCATCACAAAGTGATGGGACGACTTATTTCTGTATTTTTCCTGCTGTGGTGTCTGCAGCCCTCAGACCCCGGGAAAGACGGTCATCCCACAAGTCACTAATTGATAAACACAGTAACAACCCCCTTGGGAGCCGGCGTCCCCCGTGAAAGCCACCAACCCCCTTGGCTAGCCCCCACACACCAACGCAGTATTTCCATTTTTGAGACAGAGTCTCACTCTGTCGCCCAGGCTGGAGTGTGGTGGCGCGACCTTGGCTCCCTGCCACCTCCGCCTCCCGGGTTCACGCCATTCTCCTCCCTCAGCCTCCCAAGTAGCTCGGATTCCAGGCACCTGCCACGACCACGCCTGGCTAATTTTTGTATTTTTCACTGCGTTGGCCAGGCTGGTTTTGAACTCCTCACGTCAGGTGATCCGCCCGCCTCAGCCTCCCAAATGTGGGAATTAGAGGCGTGAGGGACCACGTCCAGCTCGATATTTCTTGCAATTATTTTTAGGGACAGGGTCTTGCTCTGCTGCCCAGGCTGCAGTGCAGTGGTGCAATCATAGCTCACTCGGCCGCAACCTTCTGGGATCAAGCGATCCTCTCGCCTCAGCCTCCCGAGTAGCTGGGATGACAGGTGCACACCCCCACCACCGGCAGATTTTTGTAGTTTTGGTGGAGACGGGGTTTCACCATGTCGCAGAGTCTGGTTTCAAATTCCTGGGCTCCAGGGATCCTGCTGTCTTACCTTCCGGAGTAGCTGGGACCACAGGTGTGCAGCACCACGCCCGGCTAATTTTATTTTCAGGTAGAGACATGGTCTGACCATGTTGTCCAGGCTGGTCTCAAACTCCTGGGCTCAGGTAATCCTCCCACCTCAACCTCCCATGTAAGGTAGGATCTCAGGTATCAGCCACGAGGCCCAATTATTTCTTTTGTAGAGATGGGGGTTGGCTCTGTTGCTCAGGCTGGAGTTCATGACACAGTCACAGCTCCATGTAACCTTCGACCCCTGAGCTCAAGCAGTCCCCCCGCCTCAGCTTCCCAAGTAGCTGGGACTGTCGGTGTAACCCACCATGCCCAGGTAATTATTATCATTATTACCTTTGAGAGGAAGTGTCCTGTCGCCCAGGCTGGAGCGCGGAGGCGCCATCCCGGCTCACCGCAGCCCCCGCCTCCTGGGTTCAAGCGATTCTGCTGCGTCGGCCTCCCAAGCAGCTGCGATGACAGCTGCCCGCCATCACGCCTGGAGTCCTTTTTGTGTTTTTAGTAGACGTGGCGTTTCTTTTTAAAATTCACTTATTTTTGACACAGTCTTGCTCTGTCTCCCACATGGGGATTAGGATGTGGGCATCTCTGGGGCCATTATTCTGTCTCCCACATGGGGATCAGGACGTGGACGTCTTTGGGGCCATTATTTTGTCTCCCACATGTGGATTAGGACGTGGACATCTTTGGGGCCATTATTTTGTCTCCCACATGTGGATCAGGACGTGAACATCTTTGGGGCCATTATTTTGTCTCCCACATGTGGATTAGGACGTGGACATCTTTGGGGCCATTATTTTGTCTCCCACATGGGGATCAGGATGTGGGCATCTCTGGGGCCATTATTCCGTCTCCCACATGGGATTAGGACGTGGGTATCTTTGGGGCCATTATTTTGTCTCCCACATGGGGATCAGGATGTGGACATCTTTGGGGCCATTATTCTGTCTCCCACATGGGGATTAGGACATGGACACAACCTGCGCCTTCGGGTTCAAGCTATTCTCCTGCCTCAGCTACTCCAGAGTAGCTGTAATTACAGGCGCCTGCCACCACACCCAGCTAATTTTTTTGTATTTTTAGTAGAGACGGAATTTCACTATATTGGACAGGCCGGTCTTGAACTCCTGACCTCGTAATCCACCTGCCTCAGCCTCCTCCTGGGATTACAGGTGTGAGCCACCGCGCCCGGTGAGACGGGGTTTCACCATGTTGCCCCGGCTGGTCTCTAACTCCTGACCTCAGGTGATCCATGCGCGTCAGCTTCCCAAAGTCCTGGGTTCACAGTCATGAATCACCACACCCGGCCTCAACCCAATTATTTTCCTGGCCCGAAATCATTCCTGGCTGGGGGTGAGGCCACGGGAACCTGCCCCGTAGAGCAGAGGGCCACGGAACTGTTCACAGGCACGAACCCCGAGCCGTGTCCCAGCCTTCCTTCCGCATCGTGTGGAAACCCTTGAAGGCTGTTCCTGTGCTGATTCCTGCCTCCTGGCCCAGACCCAGACTCCCCTCGTGCCCCGTGTGGGTGGCAGCCTCTTCTCTCAGGAACGGCCCCTCTGTGCTGGCCGTGGTCACCTCCGTGAATTAAAGTCCTGTGGTACCCGCTTTCACACACAGACCCTGGAAATACCTCGTTTTGTTTTGTGTTTTTGAGATGGAGTTTGACTGTTACCCAGACTGGAGTGCAATGGCGCGATCTCGGCTCACTGCAGCCTCCGTCCGCCTCTCGGGTTCAAGCGATTCTCCTGCTCGGCCTCCCGAGTAGCTGAGATGACAGGCACGTGCCACCATGCCCAGCTAATTTTTTGTATTTGTAGTAGACAGGGTTTCACCATGTTGACCAGGATGGTCTCGATCTCTAGACCTCGTGATCCACCCACCTCGGCCTCCCAAAGTGCTGGGACTACAGGCGTGAGACACCGTGCCTGGCAATTTTTTTAATTTTTAGTAGAGACGGGGTTTCACCATGTTGGCTGGGCTGGTCTCGAACTCCTGACCTCCAGTGATCCGCCCGGCTCGGCCTCCCAAAGTGCTGGGATTACAGGCTTGAGCCACCGCACCCGGCCCTCCGCTTCTGTTATTGCTACCTGGCCGCCACGGAGAAATGGTGTCCAAAATCTACAGATACACTCGTGGCCAGGCGTGGTGGCTCACACGTGTCACCCCAGCACTTTCGGAGGCCGAGGCGGGCGGATCACCTGAGGTCGGGAGTTTGAGATCAGCCTGACCAACATGGAGAAACCCTGTCTCTACTAAATATACAAAAAAAATTATCTGGGTGTGGTGCGGACGCCTGTAATTCCAGCTACTCGGGAGGCTGAGGCAGGAGAATCGCTTGAACCCGGGAGGCGGAGGCTGCAGTGAGCCGAGATTGCATCGCTGGACTCCAGCCTGGACAACATGAGTAAAACTCCTTTTAAAAAATAAAAACACACACAAAGAAAGACGCACTCATCGGCCGTACCCACGACTACGCCCCGCAGCCATGAACGAAGAACTTACAAGCGATTTCCCCGACTTCCATCGGCTCCGAATTCACATCCTGAAATGCTGGGGTCTCTGTCGGCAGCTCTTCCACACAATGACGGAATTATACAGATCACTTAAATAAATGAACGAGAGTAAAGTCAAATGTGTGTATGAATTTTACGACCACGTACGCAGCCAAGCAGTATTTGGTTTTCAGGACAGGATGCGGGAGGCATGTTTAGAAGACATTCATTCAGGCCGGGCGCGGTGGCTCACACGTGTAATCCCTGCACTTTGGGAGTCCGAGGCGGGCGGATCATGAGGTCAGGAGTTCGAGGCCGGCCTGGCTAGCCTGGTGAAAACTGATCTTTACTAAAAATACAAAAAAATGAGCTGGGAGGTGGCGGGCACCTGTAGTCCCAGCTACTTGGGAGGCTGGGGCAGGAGAATAGCTTGAACCCGGGAGGCGGAGGTTACGGTGAGCTGAGATTGTGTCCCTGCACTCCAGCCTAGCAATGGAATGAGACTCTGTCTTTTTTTAAAAAAAAATCTAGGTGCAGTGGCTCATGCTTGTAATCCCAGCACTTTGGGAGGCCGAGGCCGCTGGATCATCAGGTCTGGAGTTCAAGACCAGCCTGGCCGATATGGTGAAACCCAATCTCTACTAAAAATAACAAAAATTAGCCAGGTGTGGTGGTGGGTGCCTGTAATCCGAGCTACTGAGGAGGCTGAGGCAGAAATGCTTGAACCCAGGAGGTGGAGGCTGCAGCGAGTTGAGATCACATCACTGTACTCCAGCCTCGGAGACAGACAGAGACTTCGTCCAAAAAAAAAAAAAGTTAATTCATTGGGCATCTTTTTCAGGTCATAGAGTTTTTTAAAAAATTAAGTTGTGAGGCCAGGCGCGGTGGCTCACGCCTGTAGTCCCAGCACTTTGGGAGGCCACGGCGGGCAGATCACCTGAGGTCGGGAGTTCGAGACCAGCCTGGCGACATGGTGAAACCCCGTCTCTACTGGAAATAAAAAAATTAGCTGGGTGTGGTGGTGGACGCCTGTACTCCCAGCTACTTGGGAGGCTGAGGCAGGAGAATCGCTTGGACGTGGGAAGCAGAGGTTGCAGTGAGCGGAGATCCCGCCCCTGCACTCCAGCCTGGGGGACAGAGAGTCCGTCTCAAAGCAAACGAACACGTACGAGGTGTTTTGTTTCCCTGTGGACAGAGACACAGGGTTTTGCCACGTTGAGCAGACTGGTCTGCGACGCACACGTCACGGCCTGGTTTGAGGCGTCTTCATTAATAGAACTGTTTTCTTTCATTATGCTTTTGTGGACGGGTTCTCTGGGCTGCCAGGGGTCTGCTTTTTAGTCATTTCACCAGCATGGCCGTGGGCCACGAGGCCAGTCTGTGAGCACAGATAGCCAGGCGGAGGGGCCACGTGTGCCCACTAGGGCCACGGCTCACGGCAGAGGCAGAAGAGGCCGGAAATGCTGTTCACAGAGGCAGAAACACAGGTTCATGTCCTGCTGCCGGAAGATTCTGAGGGACAGCAGTTCATGGCACACACTGAGGGCCCAGTAGAATCATGTGGCGTGGACTCTGGGGAGGCCGGCTTTGGAGCAGCCGTGAGCGTGCCACCGCCCTGTGTGGTCATCACAGCAAGCGCCCGGGACACAGAGCCTGACAAAGGGGACCCCACTGTCCTGACACAGCAATCCCACCGCACCCCGGGCCTCCTCGGGCTTCTGCTCATCCTGGAAAGAGCTTCCGGAATTTCCCGTAGGCCGAGTGGCTGATGACGACCCTCACGTCGGCTGCTCCGTCCTCAGGGATCACGTCCACCTGCTGGACCGTGGCCTCCTTATGCAGCCAGCTGAGGCGCGTCATGTGGAAAAGCAGAACCCGTAAGTATTCGGTTAGTTTCACGATAATCAGGCTAAAGAGAGCTTAGCCCAGGCCGGGTGCGGTGGCTCATGCCTGTAATCCCAGCACTTTGGGAGGCCGAGGCGGGTGGATCACAAGGTCAGGAGTTTGAGACCAGCCTGTTCAACATGGTGAAACCCTGTCTCTACTAAAAATACAAAATATTCGCCAGGCATGATGGGGCAGCAGCCTGCAATCCCAGCTACTTAGGAGGCTGAGGCGGGAGAATCGCTTGAACCCGGGAGGCGGAGGTTGCGGTGAGCCGAGATCCTGCCGCTGAACTCCTGACTGGGCGACAGAGCAAGACTCTACCCTCCCCACCAAAAAAACCCCAAGATGGCCAGGCATGGTGGCTCACGCCTGCAATCCCAGCACTTTGGAAGGCTGAGGCGGGCAGATCACCTGAGGTCGGGAGTTCGAGACCATCCTGGTCAACATGGTGAAACCCCGTCTCTAGTAAAAATACAAAAAAATTAGCCGGGCATGGTGGCGGGTGCCTGTGGTCCCAGCTACTGGGGAGGTTGAGGCAGGAGAATCGGTTGAACCCGGGAGGCAGTTTGTAGTGAGCTGAGGTCACACCACTGCACTGCAGCCTGGGGACAGAGCCAGACTCTGTCTAAAAAAAAAATTAAGGGCCGGGCGCGGTGGCTCACGCCTGTAATCCCAGCACTTTGGGAGGCCGAGGCGGGTGGATCACGAGGTCAAGAGATCAAGACCATCCTGGTCAACATGGTGAAATCCCGTCTCTACTAAAAATACAAACAATTAGCTGGGCACGGTGGCGCGTGCCTGTAATCCCAGCTACTCGGGAGGCTGAGGCAGGAGAATTGCCTGAACCCAGGAGGCGGAGGTTGCCGTGAGCCGAGATTGCGCCATTGCACTCCAGCCTGGGTAACAAGAGCGAAACTCCGTCTCAAAAAAAAAAAATTAAGAAACAATTGTATCATGAATGTATATATATGTGGATGCTAGTTTATTTTCTACCATAAAATTACAAAATAAAAAAAAAGCTGAGCGCAAACCATTCATTGATAAGAGCTGTTTCTGTTTTTTAAGACAGTGTTGCCTCAGGCTGGAGTGGGGTGGGGCGATCTCAGCTCACGGCAACCTCCGCCTCCCGGGTTCAAGCGATTCTCCCGCGTCAGCCTCCTGAGCAGGTGGGATTACAGGTGCGCACCACCACACCCGGCTAATTTTTTGTATTTTAGTAAAGATGAGGTTTCACAGTGTTGCCCAGGCTGGTCTCGAACTCCTGACCTCAAGTGATCCACCGGCCTGGGCCTCCCAAAGTGCTGGGATGACAGGTGTCAGCCATTGCATGTGATGTAATTTTTTATTTTTTGTAGGGATGGGGCTCCCACTCTGTTGCTCAGGCTGGCCTCAAAGTCCTCGGCTCAGGTGATCCTCCTGCCTCGGCCTCCCTAAGTCTCCGGGTTACAGCTGTGAGCCTCTGTGCCCGGCTGGACAATCATTTGAACCCGGGAGGCAGAGGTTGTGGTGAGCCGAGGTCACGCCACTGCTCTCCAGCCTGGACGACCGAGTGAGACTCCGCCTCAAGAAAAAATAATAATAAAAATGAAAGGCTTATCCCAAAGCATTCATTGATCAGAGCTTTCTGTCGCCCAGGCTGGAGTGCCGTGGTGTAATCTCAGCTCAGTGCAACCTCCGCCTCCCGGGTTCAAGCAATTCTCCTGCCTCAGCCTCCAGAGTAGCTGGGATCACAGGCGCCCACCAGCACGCCCAGCTAATTTTTGTATTTTTAGTACAGATGGGGGTTTCACTGTGTTGGCCAGGATGGTCTCGAACTCCCAACCTCAGCTTTTCTGCCCACGTGGGGTTCCCAAAGTCTTGGAATGACAGGTTTGAGCCACCGCGCCCGGCTGCAGCCTGCTTTCTTATCGTTAGGGAGTCCTACAGCCTTTCGGTGTCGGTGAGCACAGATTCGGCGCCTGCTGTATGCACACTGACTCCCCAGTACACATTTGCCGTGAACACATTCAGAAACGTGTCACCTCGTCTCTGCATCCTAAAGCTCTCCGGGACCCCACAGCTCCTTCTACACCCCCAGGGAGCCCCTTTCTGAGCCAGAAACTGGCCGGCAAAACTCCGTCCACCCTCCCGCCCCGGGAGGCTGCCGCTCACCTGAGCTGGGCCCCAGCCAGCCGGACGCGGAGGGTGAGGACCTGTCTCCCCGTGGCCTTCAACACCGCCGCGTCGAGCTCAGCCTTCAGCTCCCGGAGCCCGTGCCCCAGCAGGGCAGACACGGGCACGACGTTCGGTTCCCTGAGGTGGTACCTGTGAGGGCGGGGAGGCCACAGAGCACGCTCAGCCTCGGGGCGGCAGGCCGGCAGGAAGCAGGTTCTGGAGTCAGCCGCCCCCGGGGCACAGCCTGGGGAAGCTCCCTGTGTCCCGGGTGTCACCGGGTCACACAGGGATGGGGGCATCTTCCCACGTGGCTGCAGTGTGTGCGGGGACAGGAGATGACTGGCAAAGCAGGGGTCCCAGAGTCAGCTGCCCGCGGGACACAGCCTGGGGAAGCTCCCGGTGTGCTGTCACCCCTGAGGTTCAGAGGAGGAGAGGGGGCATCTCCCCATGTCCCTTGAGCACATGCAGGGGAAGGAGACCTTTGTGGGAAACAGGGTCCCCAGGTCTGAGCTGCTCGCGAGACACGGCCTGGGCCAGCAACATCTGCCTCCTGGGCTCAAGCAGTTCTCCCTGCCTCGGCCTGCGTGCCAGCGCTCAGCAGTTCACACGAGGGCAGCGTCTCCAGCGCCTGCAGGGGAAGGCGTGAGGGGTGTATGGGAGCCAGGGCCAGACTCACCCGGGCACCAGGTCCACCTTATTGTGAACCTCCAGCATGGAGTCCAGCAGCGGGGCGGGCAGCTGCAGGCCACGCAGCGTGGACACCACGCTGGCTTTCTGGAGCTCTGCCTCGGGGTGGCTGACGTCCCTCACGTGCAGGATCAGGTCCTACAGGGGCCGTGAGTACACTCAGAACCGCAACCCACCAAGCTTTGTCGCCCCGGAGGGAGTGCCATGGCGCGATCTCGGCTCACTGCAAACTCCGCATCCTGGGTTCCAGCGATTCTCCTGCCTCAACCTCCCCAGTAGGCGGGACTACAGGCGCCCGCCACCACGCCCGGCCAGTTTTTGTATTTTTAGCAGAGACGGTTTTGCCACGTTGGCCAGGCTGGTCTTGAACCCCTGACGTCAAATAATCCCAAAGTGCTCCCAAACGCATGAGCCGCCGCTCCGGCCCTGTTTGTATGTGGGCTCATCACGGTGGCTGAGTGTGGGTGAGGCTGGGGCCACTGCTTGGGGGACAAGGGACGCTTGGGGGACACTAAGTCTGAGGCCGAGGAGGCAGTTGTTCCTATGGCTCGAGTGGTGCAGGTGCCCCAGAGCCTGGCCGCTGGTCCGAGTGGGGTCTGAGACCCTGCCCCTGTCTCACTGGGTGTCTGAGACCCCGGCCCCTGGTCTGAGTGGGTATCCAAGAGCCCAGCCCCCCACAGCCCCGACTCACCGAGTGGGCCACGTCTTCCAGGGTGGCAGAGAAGGACTCAATGAGCCCGTGTGGCAGCTGAGACAAGAACCCAATGGTGTCCACATACAGGACGGTCAGGCGTGAGGGCAGCGTGCCTGCGTGGGCCGTGACGTCCAGTGTGGCAAACAGCTGGTCCCGTGGCTGCAGGGCGGCGTCTCCCGTTAGTGCCTTGATCAGCGTGGTCTTCCCTGGGAGGGCATGGAGGTCAGGGGTGCAGGGAGCAGTGGGTTCCAACCCTCGGAGCCATACCCGGGCCCTTGGACTGGAGACCACAGCACCCTCGGGTGGCTGCACCCCGGGTGACAGGTCCCTGAGCTCCCTGGGACCCCTAGGCCACACACGACCTGCGGGTCTAAGCCACTGTGGCTGCTCTCAGGCCTGATAAAGCAGGGCCGCCGTGTAGACACAGGGGAGCTGGTGGTGTAGACAGGTGAGCGTGAGATGGTGTGGATGGGAAGATGGTGCAGATGGAGGGAGGTGGTGGTGAGGACGGGGCGGTGGTGATGTAGATGGCAGGATGGGGTACATGGCATTGTCACAACAGCTGCTGTACCTACCATGGAATGCCCTCCCCTGGACACATTGCCACCACAGTTGGTGTACCCCACCATGGAGACCACGGAACCCCCTCCCGTGGACACGTCCTCACCACAGTTGGTGTACCTCCCGTGGAGACCATGGAACCCCTCGCCTGGACACATCCTCACCACAGTTGGTGTACCCCCACGGAGACCATGAAACCCTCTCCCGTGGACACGTCCTCACCAGTTGGCATACCCCCCATGGAGACCACGGAACCCCCTCACCTGGACACGTCCTCACCACAGTTGGTGTACCCCCCACGGAGACCACGGAACCCCCTCGCCTGGACACGTCCTCACCACAGTTGGTGTACCCCACCACGACCATGGAACCCCCTCGCCTGGACATGTCCTCACCACAGTTGGTGTACCCCACCACGGAGACCACAGGGAACTCGCGCCTGGTCCGCTGCCGCCGCAGCAGGTGCCTCTTCTTCCGAAGCCCGCCCAGGGCCTTCCTGATCTTGGCCTCCTTCTCTTTCAGGAGGCGCTGCTGCAGCTGCATGAACGATTCTCCTAAAAACACCCAAGACGGTGGGGAGGTAAGCCAGGCCAGGAAAGGCGTGGGAGCGGGCGGTGCCACTGAGGGCCCACGGGGGCTGCTCCTCCTGCAGCGTTTAGGGGCCTGGCCGCGTTCCCAGCAGTGGCCCCAATACTGTCCCTTCCCCTGAGAAAGGGCTGTGCTTGGCCGGGCGCGGTGGCTCACACCTGTCATCTGGCACTTTGGGCGGCCGAGGCGGGTGGATCACCTGCGATCAGGAGTTCGAGAGCAGCCTGGCCAACACGGGGAAACCCCTTCTCTACTAACAATACAAAAATTAGCTGGGCGTGGTGGTGGGCACCTGTAATCCCAGCTACTCGGGAGGCTGAGGCAGGAGAATCGCTTGAACCCGAGAGGCGGAGGTTGTGGTGAGCCGAGATGGCACCACTGCCCTCCAGCCTGGGCAAGAGCCAGACTCCATCTCAAAAAGAAAAAGGCTTGAGCACTAAGGGGGCTTCTAAGCAGGGCACGGCCGGGACGTCATCGAGAGGGGGCTCAATGGGGCCCCTTTGGCATGCTAAGTCCCAGAACCTGGGAATGGGACCTGATTTGGAAATACCGTCTCTGTACGAACTCAAGATGTTGTGCCTGGATGCAAAGATCCATGTCCTTCTTAAAGGGCAGAGGCTGGAGTGATGTGGCCGCAAGCCAGGGACACCTGGCGCCCCCAGGAGCTGGGAGAGGCAGAAGGAGCCTCTGGAGGCTTTTGGGATGGGACGATAACCGTGTTCTCAGGACGCCCCGGGGCGCCGCACCCGGCCAGACTTACCTGACCCCATGATGTAGCGGGAGCCGGATCCTCCTCGGTGAAGGTGGGCGACGTCCCTTTGCAGGTTCGACCTGTCGTGGGAACAGGAGGGGTTCACTCTGCAGGGAAGCTCTCTCCCTCCCAGCAGAGGTCGAGGTGAAGGTGAAAGAGGCCACAAGCCCAGGACACCTGGAGTACCCAGGAGCCGGGAGAGGCAGGAAGGGTCCTCCCCCAGAGCATCTGGAGGAAACCGGATGATTCCGTTTTAATGGGTTAAATAGAGATGCCCCAAATAGATGTTTATGTCTTGTTCCCCAGGACCTGTGAATGGAACGTTATTTAGAAATAAAGTCTCTGCAAATGTAATTTGTTAAGGATCTTGAGATGAGGTCACCCTGGATTAGGGAAAGTCTTAAATCCAACGACAAGTGTCCTTCTGAGAGAAAAGAGGAAACTCAGACACAGAGGAACGTCAGACACAGAGGAAGAACGTACGTGGAGATGGAGGCGGACACTGCAGTGATGAGGCCGCAAGCCAGGGACACCTGGCGCCCCCGGGAGCTGGGAGAGGCAGGAAGAAGCCTTCCCTACACTCTCCAGAAGTAAGTGGATACAGCCATAGTGGATTGAACAGCAGCCCCCAGAAAGATCAGTCCACATCCTAAAGCCCAGAACCTGTGAATTGCGGGGGGCCTCTGAGTGGAAGGGAGGAGCTGGTGTTGGGGCTCCACTGGGTGTGTAGCTCATGCATCGTGAGTGAGGAGTATCCCAGGCCGAGGGGACCTACCTAGCGGGGACCGGGGTGGGGTGGGAGACAGCGCCCCCGTGGTGCTTTTCTTACTGTCATATACCCCCAAAACCAGCACACACGTGAGTACAGAACAGAGGGGCTGCAGCGTGGGAGTGAAGGTTGGCCTGGGCGTCCCGCGGTACCTGAGGAGCGGGATCTCTGCCAGGGCCACCTGCAGCCGGGCCTCCTTCGTGCGGGCGTTGCAGCGGAAAATGTGCAGGACGACGGTGAAGCGGTCAAACACCTCCACGCCCCAGGCGGCTTCCAATTCTTTCTAGAGAAGGAGAGAGTGACCCGGGCATGGCGGCTCACGCCTGCAATCCCATTACTTTGGGAGGACGAGGCGGGCAGATCAACTGAGGTCAGGAGTTCGAGACCAGCCTGGCCAAAATACTGAAATCCCGTCTCTACTAAAAATAGAAAAATTAGCCGGGCGTGGTGGCGGGCGCCTGTAATCCCAGCTACTCGGGAGGCTGAGGCAGGAGAATCATTTGAACCCGGGAGGCGGAGGTTGCCGTGGGCCGAGATCGTGGTGACACTGCCCTCCAGCTTCAGTGACAGAGGGAGACTGTCAAAAAAAAAAAAAAAAAGGAGAGAGCAAATGAGAAGCCAGAGGGGAAAGGCCAGGACCGGGCGACCACCCTCACAGGAAGGGACACGTTCCATCATGCCTTGAAGCCACTAAACCCCATCTGGCCCCTGCCTGGCGGGACGCCATGGTGTCCACTCCTTCACCGCGTGGAGCGTGGGAGCAGACAGCAAAGCCACGTTCTGGGATACCTTGGTCGGGGCAGCCATCCTCTCCACATTCAGGAAGACGCACGTGATGTCCGGAGATCGTCGGATCCTCTCTAAAGAAACGGGGGTCCCGTCAGCGGGCAGCCGTCCAGGCATGTGGACTGCGGGATGCGCCACGAGGCCCTTTGCAGGGTGCGCCGTGGGGGGCACAGTTCACAGAGGTCCCCAACTTCCTGAGCACCAGACCCAGGATCCAGGAATTCAGCATAGGAGGGGTCTGTTTCTAGGGGTGTGTGTTTCACATACACAGATGTGTACACGGTGAACACATCGTGGCGCAGACACACACACAAGGTAAACACATCGCAACAGGGACACATACATCTCACACACGCACACACGGTAAACGCATCACAGCAGACACGCGCGCGCACACACACACACGGGGAACACATCCTGACAGGGACAGACCCACGGTAGACACATCGCAGTGGGGACACACACACACACACACACACACACACACACACACGGTGAACACATCCCACTGGACACACACACACACACACACAACACATCCTGACAGGGACAGACATGGACACGGTGGACACATCCCAGTGGGGACACACACACGGGGAACACATCCCAACAGGGACAGACACACGGTGAACACATCCCAGCAGACACACACACACACACACACAAATGGCACACATCCCAGGGGGACACACACAAAAGGTAAACACATCCCAAAAGGGACAGACACTTCACACACACACACACACACACACACACACACACCTGGTGAATATGTCCCCACACGGAGAGACACGTACACACACGGTGAACACATTCCGACACAGATGCATCTACATACGCAAACACACACATGAATGCATCCCAGTGGGGACACACACACACCTCACAGTGAACACATCCTGACAGGGACAGACACATGTACAGAGACACACACAATGAACACATTCAGAGACACACACATGCAGAATGGACACATCCTGGTGAGGACACACACACACACATGGTGAGCACATCCTGGGGGGACATACACACATACACGCAAATACAGTGAACACACTCTGACAGGGACACACACAGTGTACAGATCCCGGAGGAAAGACACACATACAGGCACAGTGGACACATCCCAGTGGGGACACACACACACACACACACACACACACACACACACGGTGAACACATCGCAGTGGGGACACACACACACACACAGACACGGTGAACACATCCTGACGGACAGACACACACAGTGGACACCGCAGTGGGGACACACACACACACACACACACACGGTGAACACATCCTGACAGGGACAGACACACACAGTGGACACCGCAGTGGGGACACACACGCACACACACACACACGGTGAACACATCCTGACGGACAGACACATACAGTGGACACCGCAGTGGGGACACACACACATGCACACACACACACGGTGAACACATCCCAGTGGGGACACACACACAGTGAACACATCACAGTGGGGACACACACACACACGGTGAACACATCCTGACAGACACACACACATGCACACACACATACACGGTGAACACATCCTGACGGACAGACACATACAGTGGACACCGCAGTGGGGACACACACACATGCACACACACACACGGTGAACACATCCCAGTGGGGACACACACACGGTGAACACATCCTGACGGACAGAAACACACAGTGGACACCGCAGTACGGACACACACACACACACACACACACACACACGGTGAACACATCCTGACGGACAGACACAGTGGACACCACAGTGGGGACACACATACACACACACACACACACACACACACACGGTGAACACATCCTGACAGGGACACACAGTGGACACCGCAGTGGGGACACGCACACACACACACGGTGAACACATTCTGACGGACAGACACACACAGTGGACACCGCAGTGGGGACACACACACGCACACACACACACGATGAACACATCCTGACAGGGACAGACACACACAGTGGACACTGCAGTGTGGACACACACACACAGTGAACACATCCCGACAGGGACACACACAGAGGACACCGCAGTGGGGACACACACACACACACACACGGTGAACACATCCCGACAGGGACACACACAGTGGACACCGCAGTGGGGACACACACACGCACACAGACACACACACGGTGGGCCGGACACACGCAGAGACATGGTGAACACATCCCAGCCCGGCTGAGATGCCTCTGAGTCAGGCAGGGAAGCAGACTCCCACCTCGGCTAGTTAGTAGGTTAGTTAGTAGCAGTTAGTAGCGTCTTTCCCACTCTGCACTGTAAGCCGGACGGTCAAAAACCTGGAAGCACAGGGCCCCACGCAGGACCCCAGGCTAAGAGAGTGCATGGAGTGGGGACACAGTTCCGGCCTCCCAACCCTCCGGCTCCTCCTGACGTGGGCTCCCAGCTCACCTGGACCAGCCACTCATGGGGCCGCTTCCCCTCTGGCCCAGCGAGACCCCCGTCCTTCCAGGCCTCTGGGTTGAATGTTCTCGGGAGCAGCGGACGGGAAAGGAGGTTTGGGGAGGGGGCAGGTGTGGACGGACTCACCTGTCAGTTGCTCAAAGTTCCCTTTGCCAAACACGAGCTTCTTGTCCGGGGTTTTGGTGGACACGACCATCTTCTGCACCACCGACCAGCCGTCCAGCGTGTGCACCAGGGCTGTGGCCTCTGCTACCTGCCACTCAGCTGCGGGGACACAAGGGCCACCGTGAGGGACACCTCCTTTTGGGGTAGCCCCGGCGCCGTGTCCACACCTGCCCGGGGTGGCCTCTTCCTGGCCTTGACCTCTAAGTAGGCATCTGGCCGGGGAAGGACGCTGCAGCCACCACGGGACATGAGGGCGCCCCACCCTGCCTTACGTAAGATTTGGGGTCCAGAAGGACGCAGCAGGGAACTGGGGAGCTAGGGGTGCTCAGGGATGACTCAGGAACCACGGGCAGGGTTGTGGGGGGAGAGACAGGAGGTCTGGGCGCTGTTCTGAGCAGTTTGGGGTTTCCGCTGTCCCAAGAGCTGCCCATTTTGGAAAACACCCGTGAAGGAGAACGGCTCATCGGCTACAGGGGCTTCCAGGGAAGATGTCAACATTCTTGAGACTGTGGCACCTGCAGTGACTTAGGCATCTGGATCTCGTCCTGGGGCAGTGCCCGGGGGTACTGGACACTGATGGTCTGCTGGACACCCTCCGTTCCCTGAGCCCCCAAACACCGTGCCTACCTTGAACCCGGGGCAAGAGAAACGGGGTCTCATCACCAAGACCCCGCGCACCCAACCCCACCTCACTTCACCCCAGGGGCTTCTCCCCGTAAGCTCCGCCCAGCCCGCGCACCATAGGCTCCTCCCCCGAAGCCCCGCCCACGCACTTCTACCTATTAGATCTTCCCCTTTTCCCCATAAGCCCCGCCCTTTCACCATGAGCTCCTCCCCTGAAGCCACGCCCATGCACCGCCATCTATGAAATCCTCCCCTTAGAGCTCCGCCCCGCATCGCCATCCACAAGCTTCCCCTCAGAGCCCCGCCCCTTCAGAGCCCCGCCCCAGCATCTCCACCCATCAGATCCTCTCCTCAGAGCCTCGCCTCCTGAAGCCCCGCCCCCTACGTCGCCACTTGATATCTTCCCCCTCAGAGCATCCACCCCTGCGTTTCCGCCTATTAGAGCCTTCCGTCAGAGTCCCGCCCCTCAATCTCCACCTATGAGATCGTCCCCTCAGCGCCCGCCCCTGCCCCTCCACCAATCAACTTGTACCCAGAGCTCCGCGCCTGAATCTCCACCTATGAGATCGTCCCCTCAGCACCCCGCCCCTGCGCCTCCACCAATGAGACCCTCCCCGCAGGGGCCCGCCCGCAGATCGCCAACTGCTGTTTCTCCCCTGCAACCTCCGCCGCGGTCACCTCGCGTCATTTGCGGCTTTCCTGGGCCCCACTTGATATCGGGGTGGACCAGACACACGCGCTGGGTCCCCGCCGGCAGCAGAGGCTTCCTCTGCAGCAGCTCCTCCTCTGCGTCCTCGTCCGCGTCTTCCGGTTCCTCCTCGTCCTCTTCCGGGCAGCTTCGGCCGCCGTCCGCCCGCAGGCCCCGCCCTCGGCCCCATGGGGCCTCCAGATTCCCGGGGCCCCCGCGACCGACAGCGGCGAGACCGCGCGCGGGGCAGGATGGCGTGGGTGCCCTCGGTGCCCGGCCGCCGCGGCACACGGGAGAGAGCCGGGACCGCGCGCGTACGGCGGCCCGCAGGGCCCACATGGCGAGTCCAGCGGCTGCGCGATGGGGCAGGGCTGCCCGAGGGCCGCTCCTCGTCACGTGCTCGTGATTGGCATGCGGCCGGGACGGGCTCCCCAGCGCCACGCCCCGGCACGGGTCGCGCTTCTGATTGCTGGTTCCGTATCACGTGCTGATGATTGGCGTGCCGCCAGGGCGGGCTCAGCGCCACGCCCCGGCACGGGGCGTGCTCCTCATTGGTCGTCCCGCGTCACGTGCTGGTGATTGGCACGTGCCGCGGGCGAGGAAGGCGGGGCCGAGCAGCTTTTTGATTGGCAAGCGGCCGGGGCGGCCTCACCAGCGCCACTCCCCGGCACGGGGCGTGCTCCTCATTGGTCGTCCTGCGTCACGTGCTGGTGATTGGCGTGTGCCGCAGGCGGGGAGGCGGGGCCGAGCCGCTTTTTGTTCCGCGTGGGCAGCTCCCGCAGGACCCAGCGCCAGCTGCAATCGCCGCCTCTGTGGGCGTCCGACCCGGGTTCTCGACGGCGCTGCTGTCACCCACCGAGTCCTCGCTCCCGTCCCGCGCGGGGTGGGGGGATCGAAGTGCCATTGCACCGTCCCCACCGCCGTTCCGGGGACCCCGCGTCTGCCTTGGGGGCTTGAGTCCCACCGGGGGGTCCGGACGCCGTTCCGGGGTCCCCACGTCTGTCTTGGGGGCTCGAGTCCCGCCCGGGGGGTCCGGACGCCGTTCCGGGGTCCCCACGTCTGTCTTGGGGGCTCGAGTCCCGCCCGGGGGGTCCGTACGTCTGTCTTGGGGGCCCGAGTCGTGCGTTGGGGGTCCCCGGTGTGGCCAGGGGTCCCCATGTCTGTCTTGGGGGCCTGAGTCCAGCTCGGAGGGTCCTGGATGCCGCCCGGGGTTCCCCCGCGTCTGCCTTGGGGGCTGCAGTACCGCCTTGGGGGTCCCAGACGCTGCCAGGGGTCCTCACGTCTCCCTTGGGGGTTTGAATGTCGTCCCGGGGGTCCCGGATGGCGCCCAGGGGTCCCCACGTTTGCCTTGGGGGCTCGAGTGTCGCCCTGGGGGTCCCGGACGCCTCCGGAGTCCCTACGTCTGCTTTGGGGGTTAAGTCCTGCTCTGGTGATCTAGGACGCCGGCCGGGGGTCCCCGCGTCTGCCTCGGGGGCTTGAGTATCGCCCTTGGGGTCCCCGTTGCCACCCAGGGATCCTCACGTCTCCGTTGGGGGTTCGAGTCTCGTCCTGGGGGTCCCAGACGCTTCCCAGGAGTCCCCACGTCTGCTTTGGGGGTGTGAGTGTCGCCCTGGGGGTCCAACCCTGAGGGTCTTCAGTGCTGCCTGGGGGGCTTGGATGGGATCCAGGGAGGCCGAGTGCAGCCCGGGGAGCTCCTGCGGTGGAGGAGCTCTAAGAGCGGCAGGGGCCGGCCTGTGAGGTGCCTGGAAGATGAGGGTGGGCCCCCCGAAAGTAAGAGGCAGCCCACCCGGAGGAGCCGCCCACAAACTGTTAAGCGTGGTGTGCAGCCCCAGCCCTCACCAGGTGGTTTTGCAATTTTCTTTTTATCTTTTTTTTTTAAGACAGTGTCACTCCGGGCTCACTGCAGCGTCCGCCTCCCGGGTTCAAGCCGTCCTCCTGCCTCAGCCTCACGAGTAGCTGGGATTACAGGTCTGCACCACCACGCCCGGCTAGTTTTTGTATTTTTAGTAGAGACGAGGGTTCATCTTGTTGTCCAGGCTGGTCTCGAACTCCTGACCTTGTGATCCCCCCGCCTCGGCCTCCCAAAGTGCTGCGGTGCCAGGTGGGAGCCACCGCGCCTGGAGGAGGTCAGCTGTGCTTGGTACGTTCTGGAAGCGTCTGCAGGAAACTCGGGGCACCTCAGAAAAAACTAGCCCCCCCTTTTCCTCCTGGGAAAGAAGCGCTTCATTTGTTTAAAACCAGGCCGGGCGCGGTGGCTCACGCCTGTCATCCCAGCACTTTGGGAGGCCGAGGCGGGTGGATCACGAGGACAAGAGATCGAGACCATCCTGGTCAACATGCCGAAACCCCGTCTCTACTAAAAATACAAAAAATTAACTGGGCACGGTGGCGCGTGCCTGTCATCCCAGCTACTCGGGAGGCTGAGGCAGGAGAATTGCCTGAACCCGGGAGGCGGAGGCTGCGGTCAGCCGAGATCGCGCCATTGCACTCCAGCCTGGGTAACAAGAGCGAAACTCGGTCTCAAAAAAAAAAAAACCAGCTGTGAGAAAGAGGCACTTGCTTAGTTTAAATTCACCTGGCCTTTTCGTTTTATCTCAGTTGGCCTATGAATCTCTACTTACCCCAAACTCTTTTTATTTTATTTTATTTTTATTTTTAAAGACGGGGTTTCACCATGCTGGTCAGGCTGGTCTTGAACTCCTCACCCCAGGTGATCCGCCCGCCTTGGCCTCCAAAGTGCTTGGATTACAGGCGGGAGCCACCACCCCCGGCCTCTTTTTTATTTTTTTAAACCTAGTTCTTGTTGCCCAGGCTGGAGTGCGACGGTGCCATGTGACTCACCGCAACCTCAGCCTCCGGGTTCCAGGGATTCTCCTGCATCAGCCTCCCGAGTAGCTGGGGTTACAGGCACCTGCCATCACACCTGGCTGATTTTTTATTTTTATTTTGAAGGGAGTCTCGCTCTGTCCCCCAGGCTGGAGTGCAGTGGGGCGATCTCGGCTCAGTGCAACCTCCACCTCCCAGGTTCAAGTGATTCTCCTGCCTCAGCCTCCCTAGTAGCTGGGATTACAGGTGTCCCCAACACGCTGTGCTGATTTTTTGTATTTTAGGAGACATGGGGTTTGATTGTGTGACCCTGTGATCCACCCGCCCGGCCCTCCCAAAGTGCTGGGGTCACAGGCGCGCGCCACCTTTCCTGGCCTAATTTTGTATTTTTAGTAGAGACGGGGTTTCTCCATGTTGCTCAGGCTGGTCTTGAACTCCAGACCTCAGGTGATCCACCTGCCCCGGCCTCCCAGAGTGCTGGGGTGACAGGCGTGGGCCTCCACACCCGGCCTCCAGTCTGCCTTCTAAGGGAATAACTGGGCTTGCCTTTGCACATCAGGTTATGTGGCGGCAGTTTTGAAGCAGAATGACGGACATGGCAGGTAAGGTGGGCATGTGTCGGGAGGCCAAGGTGGGAGGATCGCCTAAGCCTGGGAGGTGGAGGCTGCTGTGAGCTTAGATGGCACATAGCCTGGGTGACCGAGCGACAGCCCATCTCGAACAAGAGGAAATGAATCACCAGGAAGCGTCTGAGACCGGGGACAGTGGCTCACGCCTGTCATCCCAGCACTTTGAGAGGCCGAGGCGGGTGGATCACCTGAGGTCGGGAGTTCGAGACCAGTGTGGCCAACGTGGGGAAACGCCGGCTCTACTAAAAATGAAATAATTACCTGGGCGTGGTAAATGGGATTTGGTATATTTAGCCCTAACTGGGGACGTCGACTATTAATATTTTTTGAGATGGAATTTCGCTCTGTCGCCCAGGCTGCAGTGCGGTGGGGCCATCTCGGCTCCCTGCAACCTCCGCCTCCCGGGTTCAAGCGATTCTCCTGCCTCAGCCTCCCGAGTAGCTGGGACCACAGGCGCCCCCACCACGCCAGGCTAATTTTTTTGTAGTTCTAGTACAGATGGAGTTTCACCGCATTGACCAGGCTGGTCTCGAACTCCTAACCTCAGGTGATCCACCTACCTCGGCCTCCCAAAGTGCTGGGATTACAGGCGTGAGCCGCCACGCCCGGCCGAATTCAGATTATTTTTAACACTGCTGAACTCAGAATTGGTGTGGTGGCGTGTGGGAGTGTGTGCGTGTGTGGGGTCGGGTGGCGTGGGGATGCCTTGTGGGGGGAGGGTGTGTGTGTAGAGCGGTGTGGGGGACAGAGGATGTGTGTGGGGTGTGTGTGCATGTTGTATGTGTACAGTCTGTGTGGGAGGGGTGTGTGTGGCATGTTTGTGGGATGTGTGGGTGTGGGGTGTGTGTAGTGGGTTTGTGGTGTTTGGGTGTGTGTGGGGTGTGGGTTTTGTGGGGGGGTTCTGTGGGTGGGTGTGGGTTTGCAAACGGTATGGGGTTGTGTCTACAGTGTGGGGTGGGTGTGTGTGGTCCGTTTGTGTGTCAGGGGTGTGTGAGGGGCTGTGGGTGTGGGGGTGTATGTGGGGGTGTGTGTGAGGGAATGGGTGTGTGGGGCATTGTGGCGAGAGTCTGGGGGGTGTGCGTGAGGAAGTGGGAGTCTGCGCGGGTCTGTGTGGCTTTGTGTGTGTGGGGGTGTGTTTGGGGGGCTTGAGGTGTGTGTGTCTGTGGTCCGTGTGTGGGGGTAGGAGTGTGTATGGGTCCGTTTGTGTGGGCGTGGGAGTGTGTGTGGGTGGGGGTGTGGGAGTGTGTGGGGCTAGAGGTGTGTGTGTGTGGTCCATGTGTGAGAGGAGTGTGTGTGGGGTGTGTAGGGGGTGGGTGTGTGTGGGTCCGTGTGTGTGGGTGGGAGAGTGTGGGGCGCAGTGTGTGTGTGAGTTTGACGGGTATGGGTGGGGCCGTGTGTAGGTTGGGGTGTCTGTCGGGGTGGGGTCCGCGTGTGTGTCCTTTGTGTGTGTGTGCCCGTTGTGTGTCCTTTGTGTGTGTCCAGAGTGTGTGTGTGTGTGTGTGTGTGTGTGTGTGTGTG